>WBNO01020308.1:0-25915 GCA_013400575.1 Peucedramus taeniatus
ATTCCACCACCAATCTACCTCTAATTCTTTAGTGTTTCTGGGTGGATTCTTAACTGATAATTGGCATGCCAGTGTGTGAGAAGGAGGTATTTTATGTTTAAAATGGCAACATTAATTGTGGAAAACACTGATCTTTCAAATCTTACTAAGACAAGAAGAAATATATAAGCCACTGTTCTGCCAGGTGAAAAGTGTGAAATGGACTAATTATGTTTCAAGCACAGTTTACATTGTTACTTATTTAAAGTGTGCCTAAAATACTTTTCCCACAGTTTTGTTAAATGGCAGAAAATGAACTGATTTTTCATGTGTAAATATATGGCAAATGCCCTCTAGCTCTGATTTCACCAAAAGCATATTTTTTAACTTGATATAGAGCAAAAACCACTTTCGGTCACCATATTATACATATGGAAAGAAGTGACTATCTTTCCTTATGCAATCACATAGCCGAAAAATCTCATAAGAATCTGTAGGTGGTATTAACAGGGGAAGCACTGCATGCAACTCAAAATTGTTTCCAATGGAAATTTAAGCACAAACGATCCCTTAGTTATAACTAGTTTGCTAACAGGGAAATGAGAGGGCCAGAGGAAGGGAAAAGGTATCAACCTGCCCCCTCTGTCTCTCTATGTATGCACATGCATACATGAACACACATATATATACACATAAATATACACATGCACAAGTAGCTTATATCCATGTAAAGTTACTAGGGCATTAATAGCAAGCAACAGCTTATGACAGAAAATGAAGAATGTGTATTTATTTCATACAGAGCAAACTTGCAGGAATGAAGACAAATGTTCATTAGATGACTTTGTTAAATACAAATACCATGCTTTACTGTAGGCTGTTATTAAAGCAATTATTTTTTTTAAGTGCATAGTAAAAGCTGTAGCTTTGTGATATTCTAGTAAGCATTATTACATTAATATAGTGAATTTACCTGAGCTATCTTTCATTACCAAACCTCACAATGATATTCTGATTAATGATGCATACTGTAGATTTTGCAGATGCCAGCCAGATGTTCAGAGAAAACTAATGTTTTTGGACTGGGAAGTTAAGTATAAATCATCTACACATACTGACACACCTAGTGGAACAAATGGAAGGCATTCCTTAGTGTATTTGCTATCTAGCTCCTATTTATTCTTAGACAAGATACACAGCACAACACCCTTCAGCCTTCTAGATAAAGCAATAGATGAGCGTGCAATGCAAATAACTAAAAGCAAAATTTGACCTCTGTTGGGGATCTCTTTTGCTGTAAGGTACTCCTCCACCTCTTCCAGCTGTCTGCCTCACAGGACAGGAGCCTGAGCACACAGTTCCAGGTCACCATAAAGGAAAAAGGAAAGGAAGAGTTGCTGACAACACAGTTTCCAGCAAGGAACAGGGTCAGGCAGGTGTCCCATGTCTGTCATCATATCCTCTCCTCTAGCTTTTGTTTCTACTCGTGTACATATATATCTGCTGCTATGAAGGGAAGAGACCTGTGGTTTTTTCTGCAATATTGATTAACTTCAAAGCAATAATTTTTCAGCCTTCATAAGATCCTAAGATAGTATGCCTACACTAGCATGTTAGTCAGGAGACAGGAGAAAGGAAATCTGAGCCCAACAAATCTTAAGGACATCCAGGGAGGAAAAGGTTGTATCCTTATTTGTCTCTAGGGCCACTCTCCTGTCCTCCAGATACTCGTAGCATTTTCTATATCTTGTTTACCTTAGGAAAGGAAATGAAACATAGACCTCATAAATGTCTGCCTGGTCACTCTGTCCCTAATAATAAAGAATATGTTGCCTTTAAAGACAGCAGCTGAAGAGCCTTTGCTCCTCTCGGGTATGGATGAATGGCCAAGAACTTAAGTTTAGGGACAGATAGAAAATAACAAGGAGAAAGGTATAGTGCATTGTGTGCTCAGCAGCTCTCTGCTCCCTGCCACTTTTTCTGCTCACTGCTCTTCACTGCTTCCAGAGCATCACAAATGCATCAAGCTCAGAAACTGCTTGAAAGCTTTCTGCAGGGTACAGATTTTTAGTCACACTGCATTAAACAGTGAAAGTGGAGCAGAACTGCCCTATGCAGAAGCAAAAGAAACTAATAATGAATTTTCCACCTTGCCGAACAATAAAGGTTTGCTCAATTTACATCCACTCTTTCACTCAGGGTCTGCAAATGGTGGATTGTTGGGTGGAGTGTAGTGCAAGCAATAGTAGGGATTTGAAAGCAAACATCATTATTACTGTCAGTTCCTGGTCTTTAATTTGGATTATATCAGTTCTTTTGATTTTTAAGTGAGATAAGAAAGCAAGAAGACATACAACATAGTTTATTTAATCTATTCCACCTATTACTGTTCGTTGCATTGTGCACTGAATCTGGACAGTCTGTCCTTGATGCATTTCAACAGGGCATAAACTACTAAAACTGCCCACTTTTCAGTGCAACTGCCAGTGTTGATAACCTCCTAATTTTAGCATGTCTTTCTCAAGTACAGTGCTGATGCTGAATTTAAGTGTTTGAAAGGGCAAGAGAAACATGTTTACTCTTTTGTTTGCCTTTTAGTCCTGTTCAGAATAACATAAGATTTGCTCCAGTGTGTCAGTAGATTTATTATAACGTTATAGAAATTAATCAGTGAATTTGGGTCACTTTTAATAGCTCTGCACTGCTGTCATATGATCATGCTAATTTTGTAGCTCACATGAGATCACAGAACTACTGAAACACTGTCTGGAATTCCAAACTTCTGCTGAAAGCAAAACTATTGCCAACACTGTGCTTCTATTTTATTAAGTCTTGAATCAGATGGAGATTTCACAGTGCCTCAGGGCAACAAGTGCTGTAGTATCCTTCCCAATAAAAGGTTTTACCTGATGTTTAGTCTGAACCTCCCTAGATGCAATTTGTCCCTTGTTATGATATCCACCAATACTGAGGAGTTTGGCTTTGTAATATCTGTAAATTCTCCAAAGTTGCATGCTATATAGATCACCCTGAACTCCTTCTTCATCAGGCTGCAGAAGCCCCTCTCTTGTTACTAATTGCCACATATAGAACATTTGGCTATTAACATTAGAGTATGTTATTAATTCCAAATTAAAATGCCACTGAAGACAGTGTCAGAAGTGTTACTAAAGTCAAGGTATCCTCTGTTTGCCACTGTCCCAGGTTGGTCAGGTATAATTTTGTACTGACATATACTTATTGATTGGTCCTGATTTCTGTAAAGTCCTTCATGTATATGTAAATTTATTTAAAAATGGCTTAACATATAATTTATCTAGAAAACTTAAGAAAAGTCAGCTTACATGACATTGACTTAAAACATATTCTGCCTTTGTCTTAAGCAGTAAAATCAAATGCAGTAGAGGTTATGCTGATATCTGACCAACACGAGAAAAGGCTGCATGTTAGGCCTCACAAGGATACACACAGAGGGTTTTGTGTCCTCAAATTCATACAAATTAAATAGCAGTGCAAATTATCCACCAAATATTCACTGAGCAAGACTACTAGAGATCTTCTCTCTGGCTGACCTGTTCTTATTCTTCAGTGTTTGACATTTAGGACTTCAGGGAAGCAAGATATTCAGTTTCATTTGTGCCAGGACATGTTAACCTAAATGATTCATGTTTCCATGCATTTTCCTCAGGCAGATAAATACAGAAATCCATTTGTTCTAGTGGGTGAGCAGAGCGGAATAGCAGGAGAATGAAGTATGGTTGTTTTGCCAAAATTGTGTTAATTAATGTGTAGGAATTACAAGTTATTTTGGGCTGTAGCTGTTCCTTAGCACATAGTGATCAATTTCCATGATATGTTATAGATATGCGCTGTAACTTTTCGATCTATTGCCAAATATGAAAGGTGTTACTATGAAATCAAACTAAACTTCAGTGCACTGTAGCTTTTCTTTTTTGCTGTTTCTATTGTCTATTATCCATTCCCAGCTGTCTTGGTTTGAAAGACAGGTACCTGCCAGCAAAAAGCTGGACTCTCCCTTTGAATAGAGAATGTAAACCCCCTCCCTCAGATTATTATAATTTTGCAATTAGAGGCTCTCAGGCAAAGATTTGGGAATAGGAATAACAGTTCTTTACTAGGAATATTAGACAAAACACAGAAAATACAAATGTAATAGAACTAAGAGACAAGCAGAACAAAAACAACAAAACCCCAGAAAATACCCCTGACAGAGTTGAGGATGTGACTTGACATCCTGGGTGTCAGGGTGTTAAAAGCAGTCCAGATGAAATCCTCCTTGAGTAGCAGATGCAGTTCTGTGAAGTGGAGATGGTCCTGTACGAAAGTCCAGTGGTGATGAGTCCAGTCTTCCTCGGGGAAGAAATCCAGTGGAAAACAAGCAGGGTCCTCTGGTGTCCGATGTCCTTTTGGAACGGTGCCCTTCAGACCGAACTGTCCTGTTCAGCTGCTGTTCCCCAGGAAAACCTGCTGCCCCCTTTTGTTTCAGTCAAGTACCCATAAGTACCCAGCAATTAGTTACCTAGCAAAACCACCAGGAAAAAATTCCACAAACACAAGAGAAACAGATTCAACCCCGAACACCAGCATAATAACCTTGGTTGGCTTTTCAATTAAAATTTCAAAATTTATTAGAAACAAATGTGTAAATCCCAGAACTTTATCAGCTCCTGCATGAGATCCTTAAAAAGACAAACGTTAGTGTCCCAGCTGCTATGAGAAACTTCCCCACTAATCTTACAGATTTTAAAAATGGACAAATAATGTAATGAACATATTTCATTAATCTTTTTTTTTTTAATTATAAAAATGACCATATGAAGACATCTGCCTTTTAGCCTTGTACAGTGAATACAATAGTGCTGGGTTGAATTTGGTACTTACTCTTGTTAATATCTTTTGGAGAAAAGAAAAATATACCATTAGAAATACTGGTGCCTTGTACGCCTTTAAAAGTTGTATTTATTGCTATATCTGCACCAAGACTATTTACAGAGTACTAGATGTGCTGAGGCTTGTGGTCCCTGAATGATGAGCTGTGTGAATATGTTTCCTTCACAGTGGCAGGTGGAAGAAATTACGACCTCCTCTGGTCCTGTAAAAGGGCAGCCATACGAGATAAAATATGTTGTCAGTCTTGAAAGACTGTCAGATTCCTTCTTGCTGCAAGAGCAGCAGGCTTGGAGTGAAATTGCGCACAGTGAAGCAGTCCTGGGTTTCTGCTTGAGTTAATCTCAGATCCTGCATGACGCTAGGGTGCCCATGTTGTTAGAGCCTCCTCTCCGTGACGCTGGGTCACCCAGCACTTCTGAGCCCTTCCAGATCAGCTGCATGACTGCACTTCTGTGGAATTAGGAAAAGCAAGATGTGGAGCTCATCAGGCACAAAGGAGCCCGCCTGCACAAAATTAATGTGTCAAAATGTTTTGACCAAATTTGAGTAGGGTGGGTTTGAATCAGAGCGATGTTTTGTGTGAGGCAGCTACTGGCTTCTTAGCTTGATATCAGGAAACCTAAGAATGGGTATTCCTGACAGAAGTACTTAATTTACAAGTAATTTTTCTACTTATTTTTTGTATAAAGAGACAGCTTTTAGATTTAAACTTTAATTCAGTTGCCTCATTAAGCTCTGTGTAAAAATATTTTTTATTTCATTATCTCAAGATCCATTGGTCTAAACTCAGAGAAACAGAATATTGTGGTTTCTTGCCTGGAAAATCAAGTTTGTCCTCTCTTCTCCTTGCCTGACTTGGAACAGCAAAAAACTGGTCATAGAAGCTTTTAATACTGTTTTTTTTTTTTTTAGATGATGCTACTGGCCTGTCTCATGGAACTGCTAGACAAAAGTCGCAACATTTTTTGGTTGCTCAGCAAAACCTGCTATGTACAGGTACAGAACACAAGGGGTTGACAGACGCCTTTTTGCAGTCTTTGCTTAAAGTGGTAATTTCCAACCTGATGGAGATTTTCTGGACATGGAAATGTTGGCCCAGTCCCTGCCCAGCTTCCCATCCAGGTCAGCACACCAGGTAGGTGTGACAGGCATGAGGCTGTCTAAAATGTGGGAAAGGGGACTTTCATACAAGTGCTAACACACTGAGATTTCCTCCTCACAGAATTTTTACTCTGAAGAGATATTCTCAGGGATGTCAGACTGCAGTTGAGGCTGGCCTTAATACAGACACAGACCACCAGCAGAGGAGATTGCTTGCATGCCACACACACACAACATGGACCTCAGAAAAGTACAGCACCGTGGAGACCAGTCATCCTTACAGGCTCTCAGGGAGGCTACATGGGAGAAGTACACCCTTCTGCCTCAGCAGTTCTCCAGGTAGATGTCTGGCTGCAGAAAACACTATCAACTTCCTTATTAATTATGTTGCTATTGCCATTAAGAGCACCAAGTATCCAGAGAAGCATGATGCTAGAGCACAGATTAAGCTATGATACTACAGGGGAATTAATTTATCACTTTCTCTTACTAGTGTTTATAGCTTTTTCATCCTCATCTTTTTTTCCTCAAAAAAGCATCAACAATTTTTGAGTGGAGCAGCCTTAAATGTTTTCTTTGGAAATATATCCTGTAACTTACAGAAAAATGTGCATGCAAGATCAGTTTAGTATGCAGTTTAGTAATCTAAATTTTTATGTCCCTTTTTCTGTTTTCTTGTTGGTTTACTTTTCTCTTCCTAATCTGCATAAACTATTTGTCATTTGTTATATCTATCTTAGCCAACAGATGGTGCTATGTATAACATTTTTATGATATTGTATAAAATAAATATAAATACTGCAGTTAAACTGTACATGTAATTACTTTGTTAGAAAACAAAAGTGGAATTGAAGTTCACAATAATAAATTCTTATCATAAAAATTAGATGCAAGGAACAATAAGTCTTGAGAGTCACTGATGTATGTTCATTTCAGCCTGCAGGTAGGGAAGGATGGAGCTGCATGTGTAAAGCTGGCTGTGGCATCAATGCCACTGTGCTTGTACAGAAGGATCTTTTGCAAAATCAGGACTTCAGGTTGGTAGATTTTAAGAACACTGGAATTGACAGTGTCTGTTCTGGTTTCTACTCTCTGGGATTAATACACTTTATCTAAATTGAAATAAAAAGGTGTGATATACCATGGGTACTCATACAATTGAAGGAGGACCATTCCAGTCTATACAAATTATGAAATGCAATTAGAAGCACCAGAGTACCACCAGTGTTGCACACTGTGCCAATATATTTCATCATCCAAGCAGCACAGTTAAGTTTGCTGGTACTACTCATGCCTATAAAATTAATCATGTACATGTAAAACAGATTCTGTTTTCTCTGGGCTTGGACTTTCTTTCTGTAAGAGGGATGAGAGCTTCACTAAACAAGGCATGACCAAGTCTACTGTGGTGAATATATTCAGCTAAAGCTGTTGTCAGTATCACTTTGTGTAATCTTCTCTCTTTCCAGTAACTAATTTTTTCCAAATTCACTGGGTTTTTTTTTGCTTTTTTTTTGCCTTTTTTTTTTTTTTTCTTTTAACTAAGCCATAATTAATCCTATTTATCCAGTCTCATCCATCTCAATGAATTCAATAAACATCTTAACTTACTTTTAAAATTCTTCCAGGAAAGGCAGGTATTTTTACGACATAAATATAAATAGAGCAAACCAATTACAAATATTCTATGTGGAAAAATCAAGTACTGTGTTCCTTATTGGAATGAATTGTCAAAGACAAAATCAGTGTGGAAAATTTTAAGAGGGCTCATCATATGTGTCAGTGAATGCTGAAACAAGATGCCCTCAGTCTTACAAATGCCGGCACTCAGATCTTTGTTCACATGAGTAAATGTATTTTTTTTTTACTAGATTTTGAAAAAACTTCATTTCATTACAGGAATGTTAAAGTTTGAGAAAGTGGTCTTCATTTTACAGCTTCATAATACATAATTTCTGGTGACAACGGCTAAAAATACCTCAATTAGCGATTTCCCATCTCATTTTGTTTTCTTTTTGTTCACACAGTTAGGAGCAAAAGCATGTACTATCAATAAAATGGTTGATCATTGCTGTTGAATGAAGATTAAAAATTATCAGGCACAATGTAACAAGTAGTATAATAATAATTTCACATACTCAACAAAAATATATATTTTTAATAAAAAAGCTACTTCCATTTTAGTCTGCCTCATAGATTTCATTAAAGGCTATATTGATTAACGATCAGAAATTATAGAATACTGCAATAATTTGGCTGTATGTCAATTTTTAACTGAAATTGAATTGCGGGTGTTTGCTAGTCTGAGAGAGGAGATTTTTTTTTTTTTTTTCATTTTAAAATGAACACTAGTTTGGAGTGAAAATTATGTCAACTTCAAACCAGGTTCAGGATGGCCAAAATAAAACGTTCAGAATTGTCTTCCAACTTTCCCACTATGCACTTTCCTCTTGTGAACGAGGTATCCTAGGTTAGTACTTTTCAACATGTCATGGAGTTGTGTAGGGGTAGGTTTAGGTTGGATTTCAGGAAAAGGTTCTTCTGCCAGAGGGAACTGGGCATTGAACAGGGAAGTGGTCACAGCAGCAGCCTGACAGAACTCAAGAAGTGTTTGGACAATGCTCTCAGGCACGTGGAGTGACTTGGAGCTGTTCTGATCAGGGGCAGGAGCTGGACTTCAGTGATCCTTGTGGGTTCTTTCCTACTCAGGACATTATAGGACTCTGGTATTCTTTTTTCAATCATCCTTCTGCAGCCTTTAGTCCTGTTTCTGTAGAATAGGAATGCTTTCACAATGAGTTCTTAGGCCCATTTTCCTGACAGAATTTGGAAACAAGGGAGGTATATTTGCTGCTGGTGCATAGGTTATATAAAGTTTCATTCCAACTGAAATCACTGAAAAAAATGTATCTTCATTTTAGCTGGCAGAGTAGTTACCCAGCTAGATCATCCAAATTTGCTACAAAGGGAGACAGGGGTCGTGAGGTTGTAAATGGACAGAAATTGGAAGAACTTGGCCCTCAGCAGAATTGTATTGGGGAAGTGAATGCAGAAGCCTGGGAACAAAACTGACAGGAAGTTAGTGGGTTTGTATAGGATGGTAACACCAAAGCGGAATTCTCTTTCAATTTTTCATCCTCAGTGGCACACTACAATCTCTGATCTGAATTACACATTGCCCTGTGATGAAAAGGTACACACTTTATATCATCCTCTCTGTCTCTCTCTTCAGGAGGGAGATCCTGTTGATGTAAAGATTTAAAGGCAATAATGGCAGAGTGGCAGCAGCTGCCATGATGATTCTACCAGAGACCTATCTCCTTGCATTCCTAGGAGGAAAGATACAGATACAGTATTTGCTACACAGAGTTTTTTGCTTCCCAGGAGATTCTAGTTTTTAGTTCATTGATTAATTACCTTGGAGTAACTACACATCTACAATGCAGTCTTGAAGCTATTCAAGCAAGCAGTAAAGTGTTAACTGTAGTTGAAGAGTTAGGAGATACCAAACAGTTGAATAGATCTAAAACACACACAGTAGAGCACTAGCATTGGTATCTGTGTTTCAGCTAGCTAAGCAGTCCTGAGTTAATTCCAGGGTGAGTGTTCCTTGCTTTTGTGTTTAAACTCAGCATCCATCCTGCATGTCCACTCATACTGTGGATTAAGCCAGCTGTGATCTTAGTGGATATTTGCCCTGCAATATTTCCAATCCATCCACAATAGACTCCCACCTGACCTAGGACATCCTCCGGCTTCACTTCTGTGGTGGATGACCTTGGCTGGATGCCAGGTCAATCTGTCCCCTTTCTCAACTGTACAGGAGGGAGAAACTACTACAGAGAACAACGCATAGGTTAAGATAAGGTAATTTGCTAAAGTGAAAATTTAAACCAGCTGAAAACAGCTTCTCAGTACCTATTTTGAATAGGCACTATGGCTGTGTATCCTTTCCCTGCTACTCCCCAGGATAAAGAACATCAGCTCCAAGATCAGCCGAACTTGTCTGCTGGGACCAGATGCAATAAAAGAAGGCACTTAGAAACACTTTGACTTCTGTACACCTGGCTAGTGGAAACCTGAGGACTCCCTGCTTACATCTGCTCTCATTTCTTAGTGGCTTTAGCTCTCCTCCCTCTAGCTTGTTGAGTTGTAGGGCAGAGGCTGTTACTTCTTCACTGAAGCCAAATCATCTCTCACACCTGAGAAGCCACGGAACAAGCTTCTTCAGTGATGGGTCATGGCCTGCACTCAGGTGGCATAAGGAAATGTATGCCATGGAGGTCACTTGATATAGATACACATTCTAAGAGTTAGTGCAGCGTTCTCAACACAGAGAATATGATGACATAAAAAGTTGGGATGTCAGACTAATCTAATTTTCTGAGAGTACATATGAACTCCGAGAGTTCATACCAGCATGAGAGCACTGTGTGCTCCAAGCTGAAGAGGGACCCACTTGTTCCCATGCTCAGTGAGGGACTATTACCAGAAATTGCACAGATATTTTGTGCCTCTTATCCCTTACTTGCTTTATTCCAGCTCTTTTGACTTTATGTTCATACAGGTCTCAGATCCCCTCATCTGAGAAAACAGCTCCCACCAGGTTGGAATGTGCTGTTGGGTTATATGAAAGTTTGTTAAGAGCCTTTTAACTGAAATTGCAAGAAGTCAACTTGGATGAATTTGTGTGCTTATTTGCAATTTAGCTTTTTCCTGATAAATGTTGCATACTGTCAAGAGCTGCTCACTACCTGAGTTGCTATAACTACCTTATTTCTCTGGTACATGCTGAGGTCACTGCTATAAGGACATAGAGGAAGAAAGTTTTTGTCCTTGAAAAACATGAAGAAAGTTTTATTTTTATGATAAGATTTTCTTATTAGATAAGTCTACATGAATATATATTCAATTATTCTGATAGTAAAGAGGATTGCCTTAGTGAAGAAAGGTTTTAATTATGATTGTCACTCCTCATTGTATCATCATGTTGAATGTTAACAGGGGCACAGACAGGGAACATCACAGAATATCTTGAATTCCCTATAAGCTGGATATGAATGTCAGCAACATTAATTCACAACACCATTACTTTGTCAAAGTTAGTTACACGTGCTATTGTTTTGAGAGTATTTGACTGATACACTTGCCTCTATAATTAGGTGTCTGTCACATTTCAATTATATTTTCATACCACTTTCCCAAAGGCTTATAAATCAGATAAACTCCCTTTGGGCTAAAATGTGCCATGATGATTAGTGTGGGGACAGTTTTGTTTGTGTGTTGTGGTCCAGTACTTTGTTAGAAGATTATTATATATTATATAAATAAAGTAGGTGTGTTGTCATATCTTCTAGACCTTCAAAAAAAATTAAAGTTGTTATTTTCAGTTTTCACTAAACCATTTTGTTATAGATGGCACAGAGTTTTACCGTTGCTTTGTCACAGCATCATAGCAATCCTAAGTACTTACTTAAAGATACTTGCAATACAAATGTAGTATATTTCATAAATAAGTCATACTGCCTCAATAAACTGTTGAAGGAAGAAAAGGAGGATCAAATGTTACATTGTCTTATTTCTGAACGCCTTTCAAAGTAACAGCTCTTGACAAGAGTACATTGTATGAACCTACGAAAGTAAGAATGTAAGAAAGTTGGATAAGCTGCGATTGTGTGTAATTAGAAAGACATCTTTAGAGATCATGGAGGAAGAACAATTAATACTTTGAATTTGTTTTCTCAAGTAAGAGTTTTAGGAAAAAAATTATGGCATCCAAGAAAACCCTTAAAACATGCAATGATGCACAGATGTGCTGTGAAATTCTTAAAATGTGAGCTAACATTAAGAAGATCCTCACTGAATATTAAACAACCTTGCAAACTGCTACCCAGAAATAGCATTTTTTTCCTCTGTTCTTGGTGTAGGGGTGGAGTACTGAGAGCTCCTTTTTTTCAGAAAAAAGACAGTTGTTAATTTTTTCAGCCTAATCTAGCTTTGTATGTAAGTTAGACTACTGGATTTGCATTTGTGTGTTGTTAATAGAGAGGGACTGGTGCTTTCAGAGCTGTGTCATGCAGCCTAAAGAATCTTTAAGTGTTTGCCTATATCTATCCATAAGTATTGGAATAAATAAAAGCATCAATAGGGTGGCATTTTTTGTCCAAGCAGGCAATGCACTAGAGTGTATGCAGCCCAGCTGCTTTCAGTGGCTGAAATCCTTTCTCTCTCGGGAGAGTATTTTACTGGTAATGGAGGGAGGAAAATATGTCCAAAAAGTGTGGGTAAAAAAACATACGCAAACATTCTGAAATTCTGTTTTCATGCTAGCAGTCCAAACTGGAACTGTGGAAAAGAGTGGGCTTTTTTCTATCTCATACGAATACAAGAGGTATTTTTCAATCAACTTTTCTTTTCCAGCAGATTGTCATTGTTCTTAAGCATAGAAAATTTATTATTGTAGAGGAAACTGCAGCAGGCCAGCTGTGAGGTTGTTTAGCTTAGCAGTGTTCATTCTTCTAATGGTCACATGGATAAGATTTAGTACAGCCTCTGTCCTGGGCAGAGAACAATATATTTTCAGAGAAACATAGGATTGTTTGGGTTGGAAAGGACTTTCAAAGACCTTCTAATACAACCCCCCCTACGATGAGCAGGGACTTCTTTCACAAGAACAATTCGGTCAGACCCCCATCCAAACTAGCCTTGAATATTCACAGAGATGAGGCATTCACAACTTCTCTAGACAAAACCTGTTACAGTGTCTCACCAAAAATTCTTCTTTATATCTAATATAAATCTATTCTATTTTACTTTAAAGCCATTTCCTCTTGTCCTATATATTCTTGCCAAAAGTCCCGACAGAGCTTTCTTGTAGATGCTCTTCAAATACTGAAAAGCATCCAAAGCCTTCTCTTCCCCGGGCTGAACCATTTCCTCAACTTCCTCAACCTTCTTTCCCAGCAGAGGTGCTCCATTATTTGGATCTCTGCCCAGATCTTTCTCGTGCTTAGGATTGCCCCAAGACCTTATAGTTCTTGTTGAATTTCATGAGGTTTGCATGACCTAGGACTAAGGCATGCTACTTAACCCCATCTCGTTTCCTTTTGCAAGGTTCTCCCAGCTGTCTGGTACCTTCTGAGCCAGTGCTTGTGCATGGTGTGAGAGATAGCCTATGGTACAGGGTGGTATCAACGCCATCCTTACTTTCTGGACGTAAAAAGAACCCATCTATCCAGAGATGAGGGATGCTAGACCCTCAGCTCCTACTTCTCTGTTTTGTCTATGAATATCATTTAGAATGAACACAATTAGCAGTACCAGAACCATAGTGCTAAATAGCAGGCAGAATTAAGGAGGGAGAGAAGAAAAATCACTGTTCAGAAATCACCTCATTCAGGAGAGTACAGAAGCATTTATTCATGTTCTTCTGGAGATCAGGAGGTACTGAAGACCCACTTATAATGAAGTACTTTGTTAAGCATACCATTTAAAATAAGATTTTTCTTTCAAGTCATGCAATATTATAAGGACAATTAATACTGCAGTTTCTATTTGCCTAATTATGGAAATCAGGATTTCTTATGCAAGGCTTGCATTTCTTCATAGGTCGTCTATTTGTCCTTTTATACAAAAAAAGCCTTAAAATCAGAGAGGAATAGGAATCTTGTATTACTTCATGACATCCTGCTAAAAAGTAGGAGGGAAAAAAAAGGTTAACATTAATATTTATTGGATTTGGTTCTGCAACTGAGAATTTCTTCAAACTTAATTAATATAAGTATACTTTTGTTTGTATTTAAATACAGTAAAATATTTGTTGCTAAAATTTCAAACATAGCCACAAAAACTTTGTCTTAGTTGAATAATTACTTGGCTTGATCTTCACTGCTTGTTTTCTTCCTGCCAGCTTCCAAAAGTTGTCAGTGGGCTTGCTTATTCATAGCTTCTCTGGAAAATTACCAGCAGCACTACAAAATTTTCTTGCTAATTTCCAGTATGTTTCTTCAATTTAGAAAAGCTGGGGTTTGGTCTTCTTTTTTTTTTTTTTTTTTTTTTTTTTTTTTTTTTTTTTTTTTTTTTTTTTTTTTTTTTTTTTTTTTTTTTTTTTTTTTTTTGGGGTTTTTTTTTTTTTTTTTTTTTTTTTTTTTTTTTTTTTTTTTTTTGTGTGTTTTTGTGGGTTTTTTTTGTTGTTTTTTGTTTTTCTGAGTTTTTTTGTTTTAGTAAGGCAGACACATAACTACAGTGTACATATTTACATAAATTGAGTGTTTTACTGGTGTTTATTTTAGGAGTTAAAAGTTTTAGTGCCAGTATCTGCATGCATGTCTGTATGTGTAATGCAGTCTGTGATCTGTTCCCAGAAGTTAGCTGATTCTTCTCTCTTCAATAATAAACGAGGAGAACTTCAACAGCAGCCAGAGACTGCCTGATGAGAGTGCCAAATAACTGAGCTGTCATTGCAGAGTCAGGTGTCAGCTCTCAAACAGTAAGGCGATTGCCTCCTCTGACATGTTTAAATGTAGGCTAGCTCCCAGGGATCAGCTTACGGTGTCTCAGTCACCTCTGCCAGAAGTGGTGCCTCTGCACAGACCCCCCTGTGGTGTGCCAGTCACCTTGGCTTCCAAAAGAATCATCCTTAAGAGAGATTCCTCTATCCAGCTCCTTCCAGTTCAAGGGTTTGGGACAGGAAAACCCTTCCATTCATCATGCTTCAGTCAAACAAAGAAAGAATAGAAGACATCTTGGTCTTTCACTTACTTTGAGTGCTTTGAGATCTGAGCTCATTCTCCTAGATGATCAATTTCTGAAGGCTAAGAAAATTGTGCCACCCTTTTAAGCAATCTGGCTTCAGAGTTTTCCCTGCAAAGGGCTTGTCCACAGCACAGTCTTTCACCCCATCATCCACCGTAACGCTGCAGCTCTCATCCAGATGTACGTTCTCTTGTAGGCAATGTTTAATGTATTCTTGTGCTTTCCTTTCTGTTAGGTACTGCTCAAAATAGTGCAAAGGCCTCTGCTATTGAACTGTACCATATTAGGAGAGCCTTATTTTGGGAAGGATCGATAGTACGAAATACTGATATAAAAAGCCTTTGTGTACAAACTTCAGTAGATTAGGGCTATTAGTGCAAAGATTAACGGGCAACTTCTACTTTCCTTGATTTATTTTTTTCTAAACCAGAATTGAATACCTACAGTGAATAAGAAGAATTTTGAATAAAGAGTATCTGGGTTTCACATTTTAAATATTTTCACAAAAACATGATACCTGCAAGTATTTTGCAATACCCTTTTCCGGTTTTATTTTCATTCACTCGATCACAGTACTTGAACCGCGTCTATGCAAAACTCCATGAACCACCATTTTTGAGTTGTGTGCTCAGAACACATAAGCTACACCTCCAGACTAAGCCCTCTTGGTCTGTAATTTGCAGCAGAACAGTGGTTGTGTTCAGTTGTGTCCGTTGTTAGGCAATGACAATGAAGAATGTTGAATTCCCAAAAATTTTTATTAGATTTCATACTTATTTTTTGAGACATAAGATTTTTTTTAATATTTGTTAAAATGTCTCACTTTGATAATAAAATATATTACTGCATACTTATCGTTGGATAGATTCAACAAAGTACTATCAAAATGTCTTGAAGTGTGAAGAGACAAATTAGTTCATGAATATTTGTTTGATAGCTTTTAGTCCTTCCTATATCTGTACATACTTCTCATCATCTAAACTATCTAGGAATTTTTTAAGTGATGCGACGTTTTTGTCCTTAATATGCTCGTCATAGAAGTTTTTCTGTTATTCACGAAGTACACTGTCCTAGATAGTGCAAAATATTGCAGAGCGTATGAGAGAAACCTGGGTCTTTGCAGGGAGAAGTTTTAGAATATAGGAAAATGGGAATTAAAAAGTTCTTATCAGATTTGACAGGAGTCCACTTAAAAGCTCAGTTTATGAATTATATGTTAGTTACTGAGCATGTTGTGCTTTCTAATTCATTGTACTAATACTCCATGGTAGAATACAAAGATTGGTACACTTCTGAGAGATATCCCATTTTTCTGTGAAGAGCATAAGATTTAAAGCTTCCCAAGCACACTCACATTAGCAAATTCACAGTGGTATAAGGGTGACTTGAATATCCTTGATAAATGTTGCAACAGTGCAGATGTAGATGGAAACACCTCCAGGACCAGTTCCAGCAGAGGGAGGGTGATGCAAGCCACAGCTGCTGATTATACACCCACACAAACACAGGCTCCAGCTGTAGCTTGCATTCCTGTACAATAAAAAAGGTTATTGTGAGTACTATCTTCTATGAAATTATCCAAACAAATGGTTGGCGGGCAAGAGCACATCTCCTGTGAAATAAAGGCCCAAGAGAGTTGTGGCTGTTCATCCTGAAGACAAGAAGAGTTCAGGGAGACCTCACAGCAAGATTTCAGTACCAAAAGACGCCAATAAGAAAGCTAGAGAGGGACTTCTGACTGGAACATGTAGTGACAGGACAAAGACTAATGTTTTTTAAAATAAATAGGGCAGGTTGACCTTAGATATAAAGAAGAATTTGGGTTTTTTGGGATGAGGTTGCCCAGAGAAGGTGTGGGTGTCCCTTCCCTGAAAGTGTTTAGGTCAGGTTGACTAGGGCTTTTAGCAACCTTGTCTTGTGAACGATGTCGTGGAAGACAGTGTTGGACTTAGAAGGTCTTTCTAGGTTCGTTCCAATCCAAAAAACTCTATGATTTTGTGATCTACTAATTGACCACTCATTATGCTCATTTGTCCTTATTTTTTCTTGAAGGCATTGCTACTTAGCTGCTTTTTCAGCGCCTGGGGACAACCAGCTGTTCTGTGACATTCCTTTTTCTATTTCTATGGTCCAGAAGTATTTCAGGTGTCATCACCCAGAAAGGGAAAATGGAAAAAACAGGAGAGCATCAGTTTTGACTTTCTTGAGAGTGTGAGAGGAGAGGAAGTTTGTGCAGAGGTTTCACAGACAGAGACTGTCTCCTATCTGAGACACCTTCCAGAGCTCATGTAGTAATGCTGATTGGACACCAGGTTTCCTTTAAGGGTAAAAATATCTTGGGGCTCTCCAAGCTGTCACAGAAAGGATCTACCAGGGGCAACATAATGGGGATATCTCTATTTAAATGCTTAGAGGACAGCTGACAAAACCACATCTTGTATGATGAGTTTTCTGACATCTATTATCTCCTGTCACCTCAAGATAAGCTATGAGACCTGCGGTGGATATTTTGTAACCAAATGAGAGGGTATAAATTATCAAATAACATTAGGCCATGCTGCCACTGTATGTGACATTGCAGTAACACAAAAGCTTTGGAAACTTTTGCAGTATTATGCCACTGTTTGGAAAACAGACCAAGAAGAACAAAGCAAAATTCGAAAAGGAAATTAATGTGCTGGATGTCATAATTTTCATCAGTTGGGACTAAAAGTGAAAAAAATGTATTATTTAACTGATGATCTGCGAAGACAGTAGCTAAAAATTAATTTTCTTTTTTTTTTACAAATAAGGTATTTTTCCCCTCAATTGCAATTTGAAACATAGTATTGCAATCACTTAGCACTTCCAAGGCTTTCAAGCATCCCTTTAATGCAGGAGGCACAAATGGAAAACAGAAGGGTGTCTAATAGGAAAGCATTTGAACAGAACAGGTCTAGTCTCTAATTATGCAATATTAAAAAATAAACAAAGGTCCTGTTGTTGCAGGGAAATTAAGTTGGTAGTCTGACCATTTTAACCTATAGCTTTAACTGCAGCTGTAATGATACTTTTAACAACTACAGAACTCATTGTGGGCTGGTGAACTTCAATATAAATTATATATTAGAACTAAGTTAGAAAAGCACTTAAAGCGGTGGTGTCTTAACAGAACAATGTTAGGTCATAAGCAGTCCTTGGAAATACTGAGAGAAGTACTTACTCTTGCAGGCTCTTTTCAGAGTTTTCAGTAATGGAAATCACAGTGGTAAACAGTCTTCTTGGCACTTAAATCTCTGCATCTTCCTCTTAAGGATGAATTCCTTGTGAGAGTTTTTGTACCACTTCAGTGCCTTTGGTTTTATTCATGGAGAAAATTTTGTACTGTGTTTGAGAATTGAGTGGCTTTGCTAGAGGGTCCGTGTATAATCTGTATGCCTGTTTTACACCTGGTCAAAAAGAGAAGGACTAAAGGGCAGAAGGACAACATCACAGCCCTCCTTAGAAATTTGTCTTGATCAATATTCATCCAGATGTTTCTGGGAACAAGTTTGCTCTTGCTGTGATTTCACACTGGAATTGATAATACTCCATTCTGAGTAATCTTAGGTATACTGGACTGAGTTCAGAATCAGACAAAATTTGTCTGTCTCTGTTGTATGCTGCAGTCTCTATTAATGTTTATGAACCACATCTGCTATTTAGAAAACCTCTCCAAACAGATGTACAAGATCACTTAATAACTAAAGGTTTCCTCAGATTTCTCTAGTTCAACTGCTCTGGAAGAAAATACATTAAAAAATGCCCATTGTTAAATTTTACTGCAGAAGTTGCAGACCCAACAGTCTAGGGTGACTTTGCATTTGTCTGTATACTGTTTATCTTTCACTCTTTTAACACTTCATGTGTATCAGGTACAATATCTGTATGGCATTTTTACACTGCCTTTATTATGGAAGGGCAAGTGGGGTAGAATTTTACTCCATTTATTTCTTCCGTGAGTCATTCTTGTACTGTCCAAGATATCAAAGAGCAAGATTGCTATAATGAAGGCAGGATTATGCTTTCATTACTCCTCTGTCTTAAATGTTACTTTGTTTGTTGAAGTAAAACCCACATCTTGGGTTCCTGTCATTGTCCTCTAGAATCTTCTTATTTCCTATCTAATAAATTCAAGGCATTTCTCATTTTTGCTGCCTACAGTTTTTCTTCAGCAGCTAATACCAACAACTAGGTACTTGTCCTGAGTAAAGGATTTGGTCTCCATTATTATATTTTGTTTTTCCCATATGGCTATAAATTTTCATTCATGATATTTCACTTTTCAGTAAATGCACTTGGTCTTTTTATTGACCTAAATATAGTTCAAGTAATTTAAATGTATGCAGCTTTAACTCACATAATGGACTTTATTTCTGAGCTACAAAAAAAGTGGAGGAAAACTGCCAGCACATTAAAAGAAATTCTCCTTCATCTGGCATTTAAGCTTTCTCCAACAGCTTTTTAAGACATTAATTTGCTTATAGTCTTACAAAGAGAAGAAATGTGAAGACTTATGTTTGCGTATCATGCAAATTTAAAAGAAGCACAATTCAATCAGTCTTCTTAAGCAGCAATTATCTACTGATTTCAAATCCCTTCACAGCAGTAATATATTTCTGTATTGAGATACCTGCAGTATCTCAATATTGCAGAAGGTTAAAAAATATAAAAAACTCTTCTCCTGTCCCTGTTTTTCTGTTCTTCTGACATTTCAAATGAGAAGGAAATTTTGCCTAGAAAATTCATTGGTTAAGCTCTCTTCACCAAGCAGAAGTGTCTACCCTTAGCTTGCAATCAAAATGGGAAATATCCATTGCAGTTACAATGTTCAAAGATTGGCTGCTGGCTGGTAGATTGTCCAAAACAGTGATTTCACACATATCAATGGGAAATTTAAAAGCAATTTATTCTTATACATACTTGCAAAGTTATGAAAAACTGAGGTTTTTAAAATTTTTGATCTAGGAATTTTAAGGTCTTAAGAGATCATTGAGAAAAAATACAACACAGTATTTCTGCAGCAAAATGCACAAGTTTGAAAGCTCTACCTCATATACATCAAGTGCTTGGCTCATATGAATTTCCTGATGAATTTTATAAGCCACACACATAATTTGCTGAATAAATTGTTGGGTTTTTTTTTCCTACCAGTTCAATTGATCAGTGAAGATTTGCCAAAGACAGGGACATTTACGAAGGTTGTAAGATATCCAGGTATGGCAGTTCTGGCCCAGTAGCCTACCTAATAAAGCCCTTCCACTTCACTCAGGACTGTATGTGGAGATACTGGAATTCTGAAAGGTATGGAAATGGGAGATACTGCTCCTGATAAGATGCTCTTAATGATAAAGCTGAAAGTTTTATCTCAGATCCTTGACTCCCAGTAAAAAAAATGAGCTTTCCTTCAGCAAACATTTACAAAACCCTAGACATTTTCAGTGAAGTTTCTCTCAAATTGCTTAGTGCTGCTATTTACAATATTATGTATGGGTTTTGCTGATTACTGAAGTCATATCTGTTACTGTCTTAATATTTATTAGCAGTGTCTTTCACTGTATTCGCATTCTCAAATATCCCCAGTTCTCAACACCAAAAGCTTATAAACACCTTACAAAAATATCCAGCACTTGAGTCAGCATTTGGCGCTTAGCCAATTTTGACAGTTTAATAAATGGCTTGCATTAAGCTATGGCAACTGGACATGCAGTGCTCCCCACAGTCTGGAAGCAGCCCAAACCATTCAGTGCATAACTAATCCTTGTAAGTAGACACACACAAAAACCTTGTGGAAAAAGACCAATATTCTGTACAGGCATATCTTTGGAAAACACATGGAAGCCTGAACATACATGTTGCAGAGTTGAGAATTATACTGAAGAAATGTGATATTTGGGAGGAGGACATGCCCCTGGGTTTCCCCATCCTTCTGCTTTCAGAGCCCCAGGGAAGGATGTGTATAAATTTCCCCCAGCCTGCCAACTCATGCATTGAAATTTGGCAGTCTGTTTGCCTTGAAATAGGGTGAGTGTGGGGCCTTGCAGAGAAGGAGTCAGTCCCTTATACACTGACCAAGCCTTTTATCTTGTCAATAAAATTAACTCACCTCAGTTAGAGATTTGAGTAGAGGGCATCTGCAAAGATCTCAATATTACAGATAAATATGTTTAGCTAAATCCATGCTCAATGCATTAATTCTTGCTAGGGTATGTTCATCCTGGTTTGGAATGATAGGACAGGCTTTTCATATTTTTCTGAGAAACAGAGAAAAGACCAAAAAGATCTGGTCTGGATGCTTCATGGGTTTCTGTCAAGGAATTACCCCTTTGGCAGGAAGGTTTTGCCCTGTGACAGTGCCAAATCACAAGCACCACCTTCACGTACACCTGTTGACACACAGGTGCCAAAAACCTAAGACAAAAAGGTGTAGAGAAGATGGCAGCTCTAGGTGCTACTGACTGCAAGGAAGACAGGTTGTATTGCAGCTGGTGAATGGAAAAGTCATTAAGACCTCTTTGAATGTCATTAAACCCAGTGTGTAACCTGAGAGTGCAGCCTGCCATCACTCCTTGTGCAGATGGTCAATCCACTGGCAAGACAGCCAAGCAGGAGCATGGCTGAGCTGCAGGCAGGGGCACAGCAGAGCTCAAGGCATGCACTGGGTGCTTTCCCTAGGAAGCTGTCTGCTGGTGGATGATGTATAGCCATGGATGGTAGGGATGCCAAAACAGGACAAGGAAAATGAGAACTGGTCTGAATTTCACAGTCCACATCTTGGGCAACATTGTTGAGGTGGGAAGTGCATCTGCAAATAAAACCTCAGTCGAGAGAAGGTTTGAATATATGATTTACAAATACCAAATAATCCTAATAAATACCCTAATAATACCAGTAAATTGGTTTATATGAAGGAAAGGACCTTTGTAAAACAATAGATAGAAGCTTCTAAAGCAAACATCTATGTTTCACGAAGGTGAGTTTGTAATTATTATTAAAAATATATTTCCACACTAGCAACAGGAGGTATAAAAGGTGGCTTGTTTGGTTTTTTGTTGGTTTTTTTTTTTTTGTTTTTTTTTTTTTTTTTTTTTTTTTTTGAGAATGTTTTCTTTACTTTGAATTTTTTTTTTTTCATTTTCTAGATGTTTTGGAAAAGTGACCAAACTGAAAAATACTTGTAAAATCAGTAACATTCCTTTTTT
Source organism: Peucedramus taeniatus (assembly GCA_013400575.1). Lineage (NCBI taxonomy): Eukaryota > Metazoa > Chordata > Aves > Passeriformes > Fringillidae > Peucedramus > Peucedramus taeniatus. Next base: position 21,966 of record WBNO01020308.1, read on the forward strand.
GTTACAGTTTTCCCTTTCCATGAGTAACTGTTACACAATTTTGGTTCACTAATGCAGCAAACCACATGAATATAGTATACTCTGGAACTGAAATTTACTATCCATTTCTTAAAAGAAATTGTCATAAAATAGGCCAATTTTATTGAAAAAAAATGGTGTTCTTGACAAGTGATCTTTAAAAACATTTTCTGAGGCTGTTCTTTTTCCAGCAACCTTTTCACATTTGATTAACATTCCTTCCTGTTTTTTGGTTCAGAATATTACTTCTTTGAGCTGTGTTGGATCTAAAACTGAAAGCAAGAAAACTCCACAACCTTTGTGATCTGAGGAAAACTGACTCTATTATTTCTCAATCTCAGGTTTATCTTGTACGTTGTCAAGGCACAAAAAAGATATGTAATTTTTGCATATGATGCAAGAAAAAAAGAAAAGCAAAAAGAAGCTAAAGCTTTTCAAGCTAAACTTGCTTTGCAGCTAAATACTTTTCAGATGTTCCAAACGCAGCAGGTCAAATATTCTAGGATTATGTTCAGATCTCTCTGAGAGCACAAGAGTTCATTCAAAATACTCCATAAAATAAAAGACAAATTTATTTAGTAGGGATCCCAGAATTTCTCTCAGTTAAAAGTTATGTATTAATAACTGACAGAAAACATTGAATCTCTTTTAGTGAAATAGCTGACATTTTCCCTCACTGGAGACATTATCAATACTACTCCAAATATTTGTGTATTAGGCTGACGTAATCTTTCAGTTACCCGGAAATGTCTTGGGCACAGGGGATTGTGTACATGTATTATTTAGCAGACAAAATGATGTATGGCCACAAAAAGCTTCTTGCAAGCACTAGAATGAGGTCTCACATGCTTCTGAGATGCAGTCTAAATAGGAAGGTGGTGTCTAGGAATGTGTGGAGTTTCCATAAGTAAAGTCCTAACCCACCCACTTTAATTAAATCAAAACGCTTTGCAACTCGACTGCAGCAATAGCAGAGCTATAATCTCCAAACACACAGATAAAGCTCGTGTGCTTATTTGATTGTTTTCACATTTAAGGGCATTTTGTCTTGTATTATAGAAGGAAATGCATTATGGCTTGGGACAAAAGTATGAAGAATATGAGACAATTTTGGGTGTCACAATATAAGAAATGCATTAAAGAGTGTCCAAAGGAGGGAAATTTGGGTGGTGAAGAACTTTGAGCTGCAGATGGTGTCACTTGGTCATTTCCGCTCTGAACTACAATTGGACTATCCCAGCTTTGCATTAAAGTTTTCCTCTCCTGACAGCAACTGTCATTACTCATTAAGACTTAAAAAACCAAACAAAACAAAACCAAAAAAACCCCAAAACAATGCAAACAAAAAACAACTGGAAAACAGCAGTGTACTGTGAGATAGTAACATTAAATTGACTTTTTTGTTTAAAAACTCAAAGGAATAACTTCCTGGATTCTGTTACTCCTTGGCATAGGTTTTCATTGATTTTTTTGTTCTCTGCTTTTGCTTTTAATGAGTTATCATTTTCTGCCTCACCAGATTTGATCCAGAACTTAGCTATTGCTCCTTAAACTTCAGTGGTCTCTGAAAAATACTCAAGTTGACACTGCTTGCATGTTTTTAAAGAATTTGTCTCTCAATTTTCTATACCATGATAATTCAGAAGTTTTCCCATTTATTTAGTGGTGCCTGAACCATGTATAAAAGATAAGCTACCCATAGTGAAGATAGTGTGTCCATGGAAAATTTGACAAGTCCCACTATAAGTGTTTGAATTCAGTAGGCATCAGTTAAAGTTTGGCATTAATCAATACATATGTAAGGAGCATTTCCATAGTAGTACATAGAACATCAGAATCAGTGTCTAATCTTCAGTCCCTGGGCGGCTCTAAAGATGCCAGAAAGATGGAGAGGACGATTGTATAACAGCATCTAGAGAAACAAGGAAGGCTGAAAGAAAAAGTAACCTCTCAGAGAATATAAGCATAGAGAAAGGACATTTATATACTTAAAAATTACTTTTCTGGGGATTTTAGCATCCTGATAAAACTTTATTTATGCTTACTTGTCAGTCTGAAAGTGCATTGGTTGAGGCTGTCTCTGTGTTTTGTCAGATATCAACTAAGGAAATATCAGGCTGTGTCAATCTAGGGTAAGAAAGTCTGAGTCTTGCTGTGTCCTTACGTACATTGTGAGGAGTGAACATCTGCCTTTGCAGTTGTTGTTAAGGCTGTCTGTAATGTCCACACACAATCCCATGGAAAATGAGATTAGATCCCAGCTGCTCTGGCTCCATTATTAGGTGGATAGTGAAAATATATGTTGCAGCCCAATAGTTTCCCTATTTCAAGAGCGGTGCTATAGCAAGACACTTGAGGACCCTTGCCTATAGATCTCCCTCCCATCAGATTTCTTTCTGCCTTAAATTCAGCCAAGGATCTCAAATGTTTTTTAATCATATTATGGTATATGTCAAACTACAAAGCCTGCTAGATAGAAGGAAAAGAAGAGATGTGCTTATATTAAAACCCAAATAAAGACAACATACACACACATACACACACACACACCTTTTTCTTGAGGGAAGGTAACAGGGAAGCAGCAGCACATAAGAGTTTAAAAAGACCTTGTTCTGCTGGGAGAATTGATGTGTCTTTTCTCAACAAGACACATCAAGAGAACTTGTAAGGTCATATGAAACTGGTGGACAATTTTCCTTATTTGAAACAAGAGCTGCCTTCGTCTTTTATCTTGAGCACAAATGACTCTAGAGGTCATTTGTGACCTCACAGACAGCACTGCACCTCAAGTGCTGGACAGCAGATGGGTGCAGTGCTGTCTGTGAGGGGGATGGAGGTCCTGTACCCACCTCAGGGCTCCTTCTCCAAGTGTCTCACAGGCATCCAGCTTACCTGGCAACCTGCAAGTCCTGGGACTGCAAACTGCAGACAACTCTCCTCCATGACTTTTCCTTCCTGGAATGTCCAGCTGTGCACAAAAAGTGTCATACCACTGACTGTCTGCTGGCCACTCAGACACAAGACCTTAGATTAGGAATCCTGGTTTATTTATATGAAAATTTAAGATTATGTTATGAGATTCCTAGGAACTGCAATGCTGCTATTAACTTTGGTATGCCTCTTTGCATGTGCAATTCAGTTTGATGTAACAAGAGCATTTTAGAGAATGGATACATTTTGGAAAATTATGTTATCTCCTTGGGAACTTTGACCTCTGATTACTTCAATAATTACTAGAAATGATATCACCCTCTTCATTATACCTGAGGTATCTGAAAGTTGTTTTCTTTCCTTACCGCTTCCCATTTTTCAGTTTTGATAAATTATGGCAATATGCATTTGAGGAATTCATATTACTTCGCTATAAACTTTGTAAATCCAGAGAGGAGTGCTAGCAATTTTATGGTGGGTTATTCTACAGTCAGCAAGAGAGACAGAAGAGAAAGGTGTAGAATTTGCTGTAAGGATAACTGAATTGTTAAAGTTACCACCCAGGCTGTGATGCTAGAATTCAATACTTGGGCTTGCTTATCTCCAGAAGCAGTTTGGCTGCCTGATCTCTCTCTCTCTCTTTACTTTTTATCTTCAAATCTTAGTGGAAAATTATTGCTTATTGCTAGTCACAGATTTAGGACTTGGGAAGCTTGTCAGAGTTTTGTCAGAGAGGGAAAAATAAATGAAGACAAAATGAATTCTTGCACTGAATCTGCCTAACTCAGGGATTTTTAGCAAGTGTCCAATGATTCTGTGGGCACTAGTGGACAATTTCTAAGGCCATATGAAAGTTTCAAGGAAGTTTCAGGGGAGTTTCAGGGAAGTTTCAGGGAAGGGAAGTTTCAGGGAAGTTTCAGGGAAGGGAAGTTTCAGGGAAGTTTCAGGGAAGTTTCAGGGAAGGGAAATTTCAGGGAAATTTCAGGGAAGTTTCAGGGAAG
>WBNO01020309.1:0-20820 GCA_013400575.1 Peucedramus taeniatus
AAATAAATATATATATATATGTATACCATTGCAGTTCTGGACTTGAGAAACCAGTCAAATCTGAATTGCGGCGAGTTTCGGATACATTGTCTTAATTCATCATAGACATTTTCTTTATCAAATCCTAGTTTGTGAAGCATACAGATTAGGAAGCGATCCTCCTCTTCAGTGTAATTCTTCCCTTTATTAGTACCATAGGATATTCTTAGTTGGTGGAAAGGGGCTTTATATCTCCCAATCTGAACAAAACAAATAAGACCACATAAAGCTAAGAAATAGGTCAGAATTAGCATGGAAATCTTTTGTATAAGAGCAATAAATCACACGAAGACAGAAAACTAGATCTTCAAGGATCTCCCATGCTAAGTCTTCACAAGAAAATGACTAGGTTCAGGACAGTGCATTTATCAAAGCTATCTAAACTGGAAAATTCTGGTTTAGACAATAGACAGCTTTGTAATCTTTTGACTAATGGCAGACTTTAACTACATTTAAAAACAGGCAAGACTGGTCAGGATTCAAATGGCAACGATCTTTTTTAAAACAAGTTCTCAGGAACTGGTAAAGGCAGAGTAAGAGTAAAAAGGTACATGAGAGTTAGCACATGGTTCGGCTGCCTTTCTGGTTTATCGAGTCTGACACTTCTTCCCTAGAAGACAACTAACTCAGCAAAGCTGAAGTGAAGGTTTGGGGAGAAAATTCCAATAAAGTGTCTTAATTAACTATAAATCTCTTCACTACCAAGTACTACTTGGTACTTGGTAGTACTTTCACTACTTGGTAGTGAAACACAGACAAGAACAAAAGCCTTCTTTGTTGGAAAGTGCTCTCTCATCTCATGTTTTTAACTCCGTCTTCCACTATCTCTACCTATCTCCTGCTACCTCTACCTGTTTCTACCTCTCTCCATTTCTCTCCATCTGTCTTCCTCTGTTTCTCTCTCCCCCATCTCTTTACCCCTTTCTCTCCCCACCTACCTCTCTCCCTCTCTTCCTCCATTTCTCTCTCCATCTCTCTATCCCTCTCTCTCCATTTCTCTCTCCATCCCCCTCTCCCCTCTTTCTCTATCCCTCTCTCTCTCTCCTAATTTCAGTTACATGTGTCCAGAAGGAACTGTGCTCCTCCCCAAAGCCTGTACTATGTTGAGTTTGTTACACAGCACTCAAAATGGTGTGCTGTAATACAGAAGACTTACACCAGGGTAGACCATAGCTAAGGCTGTCCTCACAGCACACATGGGATGGAAAAACCATAGGAAGAAATTGCTGAGTGTTATGCAAGGAGGCCAATGTCATGCCCAAAGATGTCTTCATACATCAGCAGCACTGGCCAGACAGGGGTCCTGCATCTCCCCTCACTGGCACTAGGAAAAAAAGCAGGAAACTGAGCAAACCCACCTTTGTATCGAGAGCCTTTTTTATGCTGATTCGCCTCTGAATTCTCGCTTCTCCTCTTTCAATCTGAGCCATGATCTTCTCTATGTCTTGGAGTTCATTGCATCTTTCCCAGAACACAGCTAAGAAAAGAACTGGTTAGTTTCTTATCATGCATTGTAAAAGTCAGAGGTTTAACCTTAAAAAAGGATGTTAGCTGTTTCTTCCTTTTAACAGAGCTTACTGCTGTGTAACAACAGACATGCCTTTAGCTGGTAAGTAACTTTCCCTTCTGGCTACCATGTGCTGCAGTATTACAAATGCTATTTTGAAGAGGGTAGATATAGGAATCTTCAGTTTAAGTGAGGTACAATACAGGCCAGAAAGATTTTTGTGTGTCAGTCTCCTCAAAGGAAAAAAAGCTTCTTCAAATGGAAACAGATGTAACAGAATACAGTTCTATCAAGAGAAGCAAGAGGGCAACTGAGTGCCCAAAGACAAGCAAGTGCCTAAAAGACAATTGGTTGTTTAAATAAGGTTTTTTTTAAGAAGAATTTTTCACATTTTCAACCTGCTCTATACCTTTAGAAATGTAGTGCCAGGATTTGTAGCTACACTACAGTGGAAAAAAGTTTTAAGACATGAAAGGTAAGTAGCCAAGTGGAATCAGGTTACAAAACCCAGTGGTCATTTTATGTTCAATCATGATGTATTTATTTACTGTGTTCTGCTCTTGAGGAGGAGACAAAGGTTAAATTCTCGTTAATGTATACAAGGAAAAGGGAAATCTCTCCAGCTAAGCAGTGTTTCTCAGCATTTCCTTTTGCAAAAATTAACAAGAACTGAAGACAGTGCTACCCAGTTAGATTCAGGACATAGTGAAGTGGCTCAGCAGAAGTTTCAGTGTGCATTTTAGTACAGCCTTAGTTACGCAGGCGGCAATGATGGTAAAAGACAGATCAGCAGATCCAAAATCCCTCAGTATAATTCTGCCCCAAAAATCTTTAACAGCAGTGTAAGAAATTCTCTGCAGTAAGATGTTACCATGTCCTCAGGCAGTTAAAATGAGCCAAGCAGAGTTAGATACTCTCAGAGCTGAGTACAGAATTAAGTTACCTGAATACTCAATGACTTCCTCTGGGGTTTTTCCTTCGACTTCTCGTGCTATATTTTCAATGTCATCACGGCCCCACTTCTCATTGGCTTTGATGAACTGGTTGAAATCTCTCTTATTCCAGTTAGTGAAGCCCTATACAGCAATCAAGAGGAAACATTGCACAGAGGTTCAGGATTTGTCCATCTCCAAATATGATTCAAAAGGTTTCTTGAAATTGCATGTAACACTTCCATCATTCCACAGTGTTAAACCTTTTCTTTCTCTGCAGTTTAATTTAGTAGAACTGTTTTTATACTGCAGTCACTGTAGTCTCTCCATTTAAATACTGCAAAATGACTAGTACTAGTTCTTTAGTTACCTAGTAATTTCTGATAAGTTTTCAGCTGAAAAATTAATCCCTCCTCCTAACAGTCTCTCCGTGGGATTGCTTTCTAAGAAAAAAAATAGCTCAAGTGAAGCAAGCAGTGTAATGGCTTTTGTTTTGTCAAAAAGGCCACCCAAGGGCCTCACAGACACCCTCAGCCATTGCACCTGGCCACTGTCCCTCAGAAGGACTAAAGCCATCTTGTGATAGTGATGCTCAGCAGGGACACAACTAGCACTGCTGAAGTCATGAGCCAAAGTAGGTTCATTTCATATTACCAGTAACTTTTACAAGTAGTGGGAAGTAGCAAGTTCTGCCAGCCATGTTGTGATTTTAGCCACAGCTTACTGGACTGTACTGATTCCTGACCTCTGTGATTCTGGTGTCTCCACAGTGAGCTGTTCCAGCTCATTACTACGCAAGCAAGAAATCCTGTCCTGTAATTCCGATCCCCTGCCAAAATACAACGTGTAAATACAATATCCAAATAAGGCATATCAGGCATTCACCTGTTTTCAATTATTTAAATATACACGCTTCCTAATTATATACCTATTCAGCTCACACCCTCTTTTAGTGAGGGGAACTACCCACTACCAGATCTAGTTTAGGAAAACTGACCATTTAGACTCCAAGATTCACTTCCATATGGGTGTGAAACTGAGGCAGAAGATGTGCATTAAATAATGTGGAATGCAGCACACCCAGTTCTGCAGCCATTCTGCAAGGTCCCATGGAAAGACATCACAGTCTACAGTCAATGCCAGACTAGGATTCAGGAGAATCCAAGTGCACTAACTTGGTGCACGTTCCTCAAAGATATCCTATGACATAGGCCTATGACAAACCTAATGCTAGAAATTCTTTTCAGTCACAACCAAAATTTGCAGATTTGCTAACTATGGCACATGCCAATCAGTGGCCAAGAAATGTTCCCATAATGCTGTGAAATACAAAACAAGCTTCGCCTGATTTCAGTCTCACTGAAGACCCAACAATACCTGGGTTAGAAGTTTCTCTTTTTCTTCTAGTTCTTCATCATTAAGAGGTTCAGCCTCATCAATCTTAAGTTGCTCTTCCTTTTGTGCTTGGGCTGCATTTGGGAGATCAGGATTACGAGGTACCTGAAAGGTTTTGCACTTTGTAAAACTGAATTAATTTTTCACACATAATTACTAATTGTCACCTTTCTGTTAATATAACCTAATAATTTCTACAGCTAAACATGATTTTATTCCATTTAAATTACTGCAAAAGGCTGGAAAAGTACATATTCTCCTACTGTTGCATTAAACTGTTCCACTGCGGGAATTTAGAGAATCACACAGAAGGGACAGGGCCTTAAAGATCACCTCTTTTCCAACCCCCTGCCATGGGCAGGGACACTTTCTACTTAGACGAGGCTGCTCAAAGCCTTGTCCAACCTGGCCTTGAACACTTCCAGGGATGGGTCATCCACAGCTTCTCTGGGCAAATTGTGCCAGTGCCTCACCACACTCACAGTAAAGAATTCCTTTCCAATATCCAAACTAAACCTGCCCTCTGTCAGTTTAAAGCCATTCCCTTGTAAAAAGTCCCTCTTTAGCTTTCCTGTAAGCCCCTTCTAGGTACTGAAAGGCTGCAATCAGGTTGCTCCAGAGCCTTTTCTTCTCCAGACTGAACAATCCCAACTCTCAGCCTTTCCTCTTAAGAGAGGTGCTCCATCCCTCTGGTCAAGGAAATTCTTCAGTTACCTTGTAACCAATTGTTTTCCTGTAGTAAAGAATCTCTTTTTCCAATAGTTCAAACAGGCGAGGAGGAAAGAACTGGAAGTCCTGTACATTTGGCTGTTTCGGAGGCCGTGGAGCCTGAAACACAAAGTTTGCATTTGCTTCCTTTCACATCCAGAATCTGCTTTCTTGTAAGTAGTGATTTAGGTTTATGAGCAAATAAAAAGCATTATCGTTACAAAAATGCACTCTCTTAACTTGGGGAAAAAAAGTCACCCATCTAAGACACACCAACCACCACAAAGAATTCTAAAAGTAAAAAAGCAGTGAGAGAAGGGGAAGAGAGGTCTTTTGGGAGGAGGAGGAGGTGGCTGGTGAAAAAGTACCATGTGTTTAAAGCGTATTGACGTATCTTCCACAGGAAAATTTACAGCTGCTTAAGTAAGAACCAGAAAAAACTTGATCTTACGCCCCCTAACATCTTTACAAGTTTCATACTGTTCTTATTTTTCAAACAGAAGTTTGTCTCAAGTACTTTGGAAATTTTTTCTAAATTTAATAGTCTCTCCACTTTATAAAAGTGAACAGAGCAGTTTTTATGACTAAAGACCTACTTGCTGCTTACAGCTTTAGCCATTTACCATGCATATTTTAAAAAATTATTTATTTTGATTAGTCGGCTCACCTTGGGTGCTTTTGGTTCACTGACTCGAAGAGCCTCTCTGAAGTAAGCATCCACAGCATAATTGGCTTTTCTTTCTCTTTTAGGTGGTTCAATCCACTCTGTAAATGCCAACTATAAAAACAAAACCAACCATCCCCAAAAACAAAAATTAAGTCTTGCAAGATGATCAGACCAGCTACAAGTTTTATGTAAAATTAGATCTACATCTACTTCATTATAAGTGTTATAAGTGTTTTTATTTAAACTATTTTCATAGATGACACTGTATTTTACCCAATACCTCTTAAATAAGTATGATTATAACATGCAATTCAGTGCATTCCTCCAAAAGAAACTTAAAACATTACCTTCTGTTTTTCTCTGTAGTCTTCCCCTTCAAAATTATACACGCTAGATTCAGTATCCATAGTAAAATTCCTAAGGGAGCTTTCACCCATCTTTGAAAGTTTTTCGTTCATTTCCGCAGTCTTGGACAGGGGATACAGAAAAGAACAGTAGCCATTTGGATGGTACTTCATTATTTAACATCTCATTCCCAGATAGAACGGGAGCCATTTTGGAAGGCACATCATTATTAAACACCTCATTCCAGAAAGGAGCCACTCTGAAAGGTACTTCATTTTAAAACATCCCATTGCCAGAAAGAAGAGGAGCGATTCTAGAAGGTACTTGACTATAAAATATCTTATTGACAACATCAGAAAAAACAAACACGATTGAATAATACAAAAACCCTCTACAGCAAAACCCCTTTTCTCTCCAGCCTGGAATCAAGTTATCATCCAGAGACTCACTATCACATCACATTTAAATTTACACGTGGAATTCCCCTTTTCAAACTTTCTCACCTTCTTTGCCCCTCTTTCCAAAATGTGATCAATATCTTCATCTGTAATCTCACTATCCTTTGAGGCAAACACGTGTGTTGCTCCATGTCTGATCATTTGCAGCATTTCATCCTTTCCAAGTTTATTCAAGTTTTGATCCACCAATCTTCCTAAAGATAAAAACGCTTGAGGATAGCAACTCACTAAAGAGTTTATGTTATGGAAGGAGCAATACAGGATTTTTCTCCCCCTTATATTTCCACATACAAGCTATGTATTACTGATTCCGAGCAAGTCAACTAAGGTTACTTTACTCTTCTCCATCTATTAGAAAAAGGAAAGGCATTGATTTCCCAAGTTTAAAGAAGAAACTGAGTGCTTTAAAAAACCAAATCTGACTACATCCCACTAAGGAGGAAGCAAAAAATTAGTGAGGAAATGCCTACAGGCATTAGGAAATGCCTACTCCTACAGTAAAACGAATTTTCAAGTGGATCAGGCCTTTGCACACTCTCTTCAGAGTCCAGAAGAGGCAAAACCAACATTCCCACGGGTTCTTACCGGCTGATTCCACCACGGTTTACAATGGGAGAAGAAGAGAATTTCATCCTAGATACAAAGTGACTTCATATACTTGCCTTGCTGGATGACTATGGAATCCAGGCGGAGTTTCATTTCTGCACGCTCCACTATCCTTTCCTCCACGGTATTGTCTGTAATAAACCTGAACACCCGGACAGTCTTGGTCTGGCCAATTCTGTGCGCTCGATCCTGCCCAAAACAGTAACAAAAAATTCAGCACTTGCCTTCCAGCATGGCCACTTAATTAGGTTTAACGTTTTCATTATTTCTAGCACACAAATTTACCAAATAGAACAGCATGGGTTACTTAAATGTTAAACAGCTATCCATGGCTACCCAAGATATTACATTTTTATCTACATTGCAAGTTTGTTTTTTTTTTTAATAACATTGACAGTGAGTCTATGTGTCATAGCTGAAAAATAGCAGGTTTTGGGGTTTTACATTAAATCACAGGGGAGAAGACTTGGATGCTTCTCACCTTAAGCAACCTTCTGTAGAATCAAAGCATGAAGAAATCATCTCTGTGCTGACCAAAAGCTGCCTTTCTCAAAATCCTTCAGTAGTGCCATGAACGGTTCAAGAAAAATACAATACCCTGCCTTTCCTGACTAATGAAACATGAACCACTGTGAGAATCAGTATTCTCAACATACACCTGTAGTGGCAGCTGGTACTGCCTCACTTGAGCTATTAGACACCAGTTTCATCATTCGTTGAAGTAATTTTTGCTAGAGCACTTGAGACCCCACAGGTTAACCGAAATAAGACTTGTCTCTGAAAGGCCTCATTTGTCAAAAAAACCCCAAAAAAAAACCACTGGCAGTTTTTAAATAGCTTTGCTTTCTTAGGTGGTCACTAATGTCCTTGACATGTATCCAGGATGGAGATGCATCCAAATCTACTTAAAAAAACCCCTAAAGATAGTTGCTAAAATGAGATCCTTCCATTACCATCACCATAAAAGCAGTTTTTGAAAAGTTTAATTCAACTTTCCTTTATCTCATTTTCAAGATCACAGGAAAAACAATGCAAACACATTCACCTCCACTCCCCACAACAGTAAAGCTTTAAAGCTTTATAATTTTGGGATTAACAACCTAGATTTAGTTAATTTTTACTTACTCAGGTAGGCTACTTGCATTAAACAATACTAAGAGGTACAGCACACACAAAGCATTTCCCACTGCATAAAACACTGTATAACCCAAATGTGACTAAGGATTAATGGTTCCACACAGCGGAAGCTGCACTTGAACTGAAAATTAGTCTTACAAATCCTACTCCTGTGCTAAAATGGGAAAACCCCAATTTATTTTGGAAGTACACATTTCTAGCAAAGTTCTGTGAGAAAAAGAAAAGAAAAATAATTTTTCCATCTGGAATCTTACCATAGCCTGGAGGTCTACTTGTGGATTCCAGTCTGAATCATAGAGAATTACAACATCAGCAGTAGCCAGATTGATTCCAAGACCTCCTGCTCGTGTACTCAACATGAACACAAATTTTGAGCTGTCAGGATCATTGAATGCATTAATGGAAGCCTAAATAAATGAAAAGAACATGTCAGTTAAACAAGTAGTAATTTTACATAAATACAATCCTTAAAATTGTAAATACCTGTCGCTCATTGTGGGGAGTTTGTCCATCCAGTCTGCAATATTCATAACTCCTCCACATACAGTAATCTTCCAAGATATCTAGGACTCTTGTCATCTGACTGAAGATTAGAACCCTTGAGCCTGTTTGGGTAAAAAGGTTTCTTATGCTTTCACCAAAATGTAAGATTAAACAAACTCTCCAAGTCTGCAGTACCAGAAAAGAAAGGAGAACTTCTTTACTAAGAAGAAAAGTAGTTCAAATTTCAGACCCCAAACTACAACACAGGGCTGCAGCTGCTGCTGCCACAGCACATCCATGCCATGGGACATGTTGGTCTTACTCTGCTATGTCACTGTATAATTAATGGCTGGCTTTTCACTTTCGTTTTGTGTTGTATTCCTTAAGAAAAAGCTCCCAGACACAGCAGAGTAAGATGGTAACACAAATATAAAAACATCACCAAGTATGAATAATAAAATTTTGAAGTATTTGTTTGGATTGGATTTAAGATCTCTAGAAATAAAGTGAATTCTTCTTAAGTACTTGTCCATTTACTTACCTGCCAAGAATAACTTAAAAAAAAAAAGAAAAAAAGTAAATGTTCAGTACTTTATGCGTACACACTCAACCATTTCCAGTCTACTGGAGAAATTTAAGTAAAACACAGGATATACTGAAGTTTCTACTTCCTTTTGTCCTTTGGACTCAAGGGTTAATACTGAACTCTCTTGTTTAATATGATAATTTGATTTGAGACCAGGCCAGTATTAAAACACCTCATCAATAAACCTGATAACAGAAAGAAACCAAGATCAAAAAAGCACAGTAACCACTGAATTGTTTTGTTTTTAGTCTTGAGTTATACAGCTACAGCTGCTTAGATGATACCTAGATACAAAGTACAATTTACTTTTATACTACAGAAGGCTGAGGTTTGGACGTGGTTTTGTTTTTCTGCAGTGTCCCAACTCACGAACTTACCTCCAACTTCTTTAGCAAAGTTACTACTGTAAGCATACTCAAAAAATAGTGAGTTAAAAATTGATTCCAGTGTCAAAAACTCTGTGGCAAGTGAGTTTAACAGTAATCCATTTCAAAGCTTTGTCCCTACTATCAAATAACTTTAAAACAACTCAAGAGCTCCCCCATGTCTGAGTGTTTATAGAATACACAGAAAAACCTCAGGTGCTGTTCAAAATCACATCCAGCAAGAAAGACCAACATTTCACACAGGATTTGACTTGAACTCTGTATGAGGCCTCTGAATCAGTCCTTCATTGCAAATCAAAGATGTAGTTAAAATATTACATAATTATATTTCAAATAGCTAATAAGACTAAGAAAGAAAACCTAAAGACCCGATCAAATGATGTTTCTATGGTCTCAACTTAGCTGGGATGAAAAAATGAAAAAAAAAAAAAAAAGAAATCAAAACACTTCAGCACAAAAAGCCACAATGGACTATTGATCCAAGCCAGTATCATACTAGAAACCAACAATAATCCAGGCTAAAGTTTGCTGGTTTTTGCTCACAATACACAAAAACATCACTGAACCAAAAAACTCTCAAAACTCCAGAAAGGAGACGCATACCTTGTTCTTTTAACTTAGGTAGCAATTTGTCCAGAACTACCATTTTGCCACTGTTAGTGACCAAATGCATGTCTGTTGTGTAAGGTGGGCCAGGCTCTGCTCCATCAAAGAGGTAAGGGTGATTGCAGCATTTCCGCAGCTGCATCAGGATGTTCAGCAGTCTCATCTTGTCCAGCTTCCCAGCTGAGTTCAGGATATCTATATCCTTCATCAGGATTCGGGTATACCTACAGCAAGGAAAGAAAAAAAAACCTGTTCACTCAGTCTAAAATGAAGATGGGCGATGATTCATAAGCTGCATCTTTCACTGGTGCAGGGGGAGAAGGATGAAAGGTTTGAATGGGTGTAGGCCAGGAAAAGCCTGTGGGAGACAGAACCTGCCCTCAGCATCATGGCAGCCATGGGACATGGTTTGGTTGTTATTCTTTTGCTTCTAGGCAAGTCAGAAATGTAGCACAGTCACAAAATCGATTGGGTTGGAATAGAACTCTGAAATCATCAGTTCCAACCTTAGGCTAAACACCACCAAGTGCTGGGTGCCACATCCAGCTTCTTCTTAACTATCTGCAGAGATGGTGACTCCACCACCTGCCTGAGCAGTCTATTCCAATGCTTGACAACCCTTTCCATTAAGAGATTCCTCTTGATGTCTGACCTGAACCTCCCCTGGTGTAGTTTGAGGCCATTTACTCTTGTCCTCTTGCCTGGGAGAAGAGGCTAACCCCCTCAGCTGCACCCTCCCATCCAGGAGTTGTGCAGAGCCAAAAGGTTCCTCCTGAGCTTCCTTTTCGTTAAGCAAGAAGTCAAGCAAGTTTTCTTAAGTCTTTAAGCAACAAATATTGTCAAAAGCTCACCCTACCCTTCATTTAATCAGATAAATCTCCCTGACATGCATGGTTCTGTCATAGCAGTATCACAAAGAAATAGGTATAAATTAGGAGTACACCAGAGAGAACAAACTGAGTTTCACACAACCTTCAAGTTACAGACAGCACATTCCTTTTGAGCCTTAACCACAGCTCAGTCAAGCACATGCATTAATTACCATTCTCGCTGCATTTTGCTGAGACCCACATAAATTTTAACTTCCTTCTTTGGAGGCAAGCTTTTCTCCACATCAGCCTTGATGCGACGGAGAAGGAATGGTCGTAGCACCTGAAAGAGGTTCATCATTAAATGCATTTTGGAAACTGAAACACTGATCAGGTCAATGAACAAAGCAGATATTCTCTATCACAGATGCAAGACCTATTATTAGACAATCTGGAAAAAAAAAAACAACCTATATGGAGGTATTATTTGCTATACATGGGATATACATGTGCTTTATTTGAAAGACTCAAAGATTAGGTCAAAATCATCTTTCATATGGTTCTGTGTCCCTTGACTTAATTTTGCTTGACTGAAAATTTGTGGAATAATCCCTCTCATCCTAATAGTCTATCATAAGAAGCATTAGAAGAACGGTTTGGGATTTAACATATGTAAACGTAACACTTGTACAAAGGCAAAAGGACTCACCATATGAAGGCGCTCCACCAGTTTTTGATCCCCTAGACAGTTGTTGGTATCAAACCACGAATCAAAATCCTGTATCAACAAAATCATCGGTTTACAAGAGGCTTCCTTTCAAGGTGCAACAGCATCACAATGGTGAACAAATACAACTCTCATATAGCCAGGAAGTAAAAGAACAAATTACCCTATTTGGCCTATTTTACGAAAAGCTTTGTAACGTAAACATTTCTAACTCAATCTATCACTTATCAGTAACTGACACCACTAACTATGCATATCCAGATCTATTTTCAAATCGGTAAAACCAGCAAAATTAATTTAATTAGTAGAAATCAAGACTTACTTCAGCTGAGTTAAAGACATCTGGCAAAAGGAAGTTGAGAAGTGCCCAGAGTTCATGTAAATTGTTCTGAAGTGGAGTTCCGGTTAATAGCAGCCGGTTGGTAGTCTTGAATTCCCTCACAATTTCTGATAACTGAAGGACATTGAAACATGACCAAATATAAAACATTACTAGTCCCCACACCACCACCTAAATAACCCACACAAATCTCTTTTTTAGTGTAAAATAAATTACCTTTGATTTTTCATTTTTAATTCTGTGGGCCTCATCTATAACAAGGTATCTCCAGTTGAACTTTTTGAATACTGACTTCTCTTTGATAAGCATTTCATATGATGTTACACAGACATCCCATTCTCCAGGCAGCAACACATCTCTTACAAAGGCAGCCTAGATAACAAGGTGACAGTTGGTTGCTGAGGCTTTGTCAAATTTAAAGCAAAAAGGACACAGCAGCACAGCTACAATTTTCCTATTTTAAGTCTCATGAAGGCAGTGTCCTGCCTTCATAAAAGGAGACTGCAAATCTTTGAACAAGAAATGAACATGAAGTGACGAAGCACTATCTGGACAACACACACATTAATTCTAAGCTGGTTATACTCCAAGTAGACAGTATTGTAGGTCTTAAACCACTACAAATCCAAGTAACATCCCTACCCAGGAAGGAAAAGGAAAGGACAGCAAGATCCCATACAGGATTTACACTGGAGCACACAGGAAAATGTACCATATCCAAACTTACTCGCTGGTCTTTGTCACCAATCAAACAAACTGCTCGAAGTGTTGGTACCCATCTCTTGAATTCATTCATCCAGTTCTGCAGAGTGGACTTAGGAACTAACACCATGTGAGGTCCAGGAATGTTTCTGTAGTGTTTCATATAGCCAAGAAGAGAAATAGTTTGCAGTGTCTTCCCAAGACCCTGTAAGACACATTAATGTGTTAGAAAAAAGAAAACCTCTCAGAAAACACCTTTAAGAAAACGCAAGAGTGAGCTCCGAGCACAGCACGGAAGGCACAGAAGCCTGAATGAATGAGCGAGATACAAAAAAGGTAACAAAGTCTTGATTAGGAAAAGCTTGCAGGGCTTCCCACATTTCATTATAACAAAGTAGCAAGAATAAAACTTTGAAACTTGGGATTATGAAGTCAGAATTTTGCCTTCCCTTTCAAGTAAGACAACTTGTTAAAAGTACAAGGAAACATTATTTCCTAAAACTTTATTTTGTAGACTATGGAGTACTCAGGTTATTTAGAGGTCAAACTTTAAAAACTGGACTTAAGTATTCTCTTAAAATTGACATAAAGTGAAAAAATTAATAAACCTTAGGAATTTAAAATTTATTCAATTACTTAAGTATTAATATTAATAACACTGTCACCACAATATTATATATTGTCATATATGCTGTCATATTTTGTATATATTATTAATGCTTAATAATCATAAATAATGCTCTAATTGATTTTTAAAAGGAGGCTTCCACAGGCTAGAAATGACATCAGTTCCTGTGAGGAAAGAGCCAAACAAGTGTAAAAAACTACATATGTCAAAGAAGAAAACAAATACTGAGAGTCTGGTATAACACGGTATCTTCAACATATAATTTTAACTAAAACAAAACTGAGCAAGAACTGAAAAAACAGCTCATTCCTAGACTTTAAGTAATTAAAAAATATGATTCAAATGCACACGAATTAAAAACCCCAAATGCCATCAGCACAAGTAATTTCTGTTTCTAAAATCTGAGTGTTTGTCTTCAAAATAACTAAAATGCACCGGGTACAAGTTGTGGAGAAGTGTTTACAGGCTGTGTGAAATGCATTAATAACTTTAAAAAAATAGAATTTTTTAAATTAAAAAAAATACCTAAGAACAAAAAATATTTAATAATAATATTTAATCTCTTTATCACAAAATGGATATTGGAATACCACAAATCCAAGGACTCATAAAGCCCCTGAGGTGTTTTTGTTTAAACAACCCTCTCCACTTAGCCAAAAAAATTCTCTATTAATAAGCATGTATATTTTTTTTTAAAAGACCTTGATGTATTTAAAAGCAAAGTATGTTACTAAACAGTAATTTAAACTCTTTTGTCTCTAACTTATCTTTTATTCCACAGAAATTACAAGATATGGGAAATAAAATACACTGAAATTAATTCAATTTTAGACTTTTGTTTCTTCTTTTCTACTCCTTATGAAAAAGAGATACATCTAAAATTATGAAGGGGACAAAAACACCTGCCTTTGAAACTACTACAATTTCTTCTGCATTCATCCCTTATCTTTTGGGGAAAAAGAATAAAAAACACAAGCAAAACCTACTATGGCCAGTGCCAACTGAAATGCCCATGGTCATGATGTATGAGAAATTTTAACACAGCTCTCTAGCTACATCTATCTTTTCATCATTTTTTCAAGAAAATTCCCACTACTGTAGCTGTTCTGTGGACATCAGCCCATAGAAGGACACTCATATCCTAGTATCTACACATGGCCCTAACAACAGGAAGTGTTTCCACGCTTGATGCTCTTTTCATATATGACACTCTCCTCAATGGGCAGCTGAAAAATACCACAACAAAACACCTACAATTTAGAGAGAAATAAAACAGAGGACATATCATTCTGTGGCACAATTCCCCTCCACCAACTTCATTCCTCCACCTGTTCCTAAAGGTTGACATATTCCCTTTCCATATCTCTATTTTTGAAACCTGCCTGCACTATTTATTTAAACTAAAACACCTTTGACTCTTTTAAAATTAGTGACTTCAAACACAGTAAAAAAATAAGACTGGCAAACTATATATTGCATTTTGTGTTATTAAAACTCCCATACATATACACACTGCTGGACTAAAATGGCATTGTATTGCATGTGTTCTTAAGTGATCCTAAACACAGTCTCTGCATACCATTTCATCTGCCAGGATGCCATTGATGCCATTTTCATACAGAGAAATGAGCCAGTTCAGTCCTCGGATCTGGTAATCACGCAGCTTTCCCCACTTCACATCTAAAAGACATCAAAGAATAGACTAAAAGATACACAGAAACTTCAGAAAGAATTTCACCACTGGTTGGCTGCTAACTGACAGTGATCGCCAAACTTACAGAACAAAATCAAGTAATAAATTAATGTAATAAATTCAAGGACAATGCAGAGTGGAGACAGCAACATAATAATTTTGTTTCTGCAAGTTGCTGCAACAGCTTTGTTTTCTGCAAGAACCCAAAGCACAGAGAAATTCTAAATCCATCATCACTGCCAAAATCAGAACACAGTCAAACAATAAAACAACAGAATGCTGAATACCATTAAATGAATTGGAAGCTGTTAGGTGCTTTATATCAGAATACAGGTTACATATATAAAAATAATAAGATGACAGACTTAAAAACTCTTTCCTATTAACTGAAACATAGCAACTGGATTTCTAAGGGACAAGACTCACTGGACCATCTTTCTAGCCAGAATGAAAAGAAGCAGTTCCTCAATAATACATTTTGTACCATTAGCTTGGTGCCAGATTTTTTCCTCCCTCTCCTGTCCCACCAAATTATTTCACTATCCTTAGGGAGTATGCAAATCAAGTTCATTTAAAATGTTGTGAAGAAAAAGAACAGGGGCAAAAAAAAAAAAAAAGAAGGAAGGAAACACACATGATGGAGATTCTTCAAATCGAGTGCAGACGTTCGTTGTCTTGGAGCTTTCTGTTAACAGCTCCTCGTCCTCTTCCTGCTCTGTTCTACGGTGCCGATAGCTGGAAAAGTCCAAGAAAGCAGTAAGTTTGTGAACAAACTGAAAAGATACCAAGTTGCTGCAAAATTAAATCTAATGTATATTAATGTATATATTGCAATACAGAATGCAAACACCCAAAGAAATTTCTAGCAACATTCTTCACTAGAATTCATGATCAGCAGGCTCAAATATCAGCCCAAAGTGACTGGATAGGGATTAATGTGTGCATCAATACTGGCCTTTAACTACAAGACAGGGAACAACACCACGTTTAAGTTCTGCTGCACCTGTCAAACAGTGCAGCCACACAAGCTGCAATGAAGGCAATCCAAATTTCTAGACTTACAATTTTCAAGATGCCTGCAAGGTGTTGCATAGCAATGTTCTCCATGAGCTCTTACAATTTAGAGCCATGACTGCCTTACTTTTCTGCCCCTGGTTTTCTTCATGCTGTAAAGCATCAACACAAATCTCTTGTAACTCCTTGAATTCTTAAGCAATCCTCAATTTACACGTGGGCAGTTGAAAAAAAAGGCACAGACACGGGACAAAAGCTTAGCAAGTTCAACTTCCACTTTTAAAGTACAATGAAATCTTATTTATAGTACAAGTTGGCCTATGTGTCATCACTCACTCGCCAGCTGACAGTAAATTCTGTTTCTCATCCTTCTTTATTCGTGGACGTCCAGGTTTCATTTTTAAAGGTGAAGTTGGAGTTTTCTGAGCAGCAGGCTGAATGAAATGAGCAAAAAGCTCAGTCTGCTTCAAGAGATACTCAAATCTGTTTGCTCTGTCTGTTTGCTGGTGACAAAGGAAAATTGAATGGAACAAGTGGGAGACATTCCAGTATGTATTAATTCAAAAGAAAAAGCAAACAAATACTTTTTCAATATAGATTTGCATTACTTTATACACATCACTACAACATCAAAGAAGAGATGAGTAACATCAATATACCTGCTGCTGACAGATTCAATAATCTTTTGTGGGGCCAAGGCTCATCTTTGCTACGCAGCAAGATCAAAGCTGCGAGACACACCTGTGGCCAAGACTAAAATCTGACTTTGGCACCAAGATTGCACAAGTCTCACTAGATAAGGCCAGACTCCCTCTAACAACTTTCTCCAATCAAAAGTGATAGCTCCACTCCTAGAATTTTTCCCCCATGCATCACAACCAGGATTCTTCACTGTACTAATTCATTTCTACCCAAACGGGCAACAACTGCTCCCTACTGCACTGGTGACCTGCCTGCTCAGTGAGATACAGCAGCTCCCTGTGCTGTCAGATAAGCAACAGAGCTGGCATCAAAGGGGGCAGTGAGGGCAGAACAGCTCATAGCCACAAGCCAGAACATCTGTTTCAGTAGCAGAGACCTTAGATATGCTCAGCCTAACTCATCAGGCTGCCCCCTTTGATAAGAGTTGCTGTTTCTGCTGCACAAGACAAATTACAGCAGACAATATTAGTATCTGAAAGGTTCAGCTTCACTGAGACACGTTCCATTTGAAATCAACACACCTTGCCAAGGCCACACCAAAACTTTGAACAGAAAAAGAAGCCAAAACCAGCTCCAAGGCTAACAGTAACCACTATGACATTGTGCCAGCTGCCACAGCATAACCTGGTATTTAGCAACTTGCAGCATAGCTACAGGAAGTATATTTTCTTAGTAAAAAGGAACATATGTTCCAGGCTTCTGCAAGAGCAATGGCAGCTCTGTGAGTGTTTTCCTCCTTAGTGTGAGTAGATCCTGCACTATGAAAGAGACAGGAAGACAAAGTATTAGAGAATAAAGAGACCACAAAAGAGATCTCAATGTACCACAGAGGACCCAGACTTACTCTAAGGGTATTTTAAGCTTGAACGACACAGCTACAATCCACATCCACTAAACTGAAGTCTTCCTCTCTATTTTTCATAGGTTTTGTTTCTTTGTTTGTAAGAGTTTCTGAGGTTTAAACTAGGTAAGATCTCACTACCATCCAAACTGTTGACCCTTATTTTTAAGTTGTTTTTTTTACTGGCTGTACAAAACAGAAGTAAAAAAGATGCAAATTGCATCGCAGAAGGTTCCTCATTCTAAAATTTAAGTAAGGAATCTTTTGCAAGTTTTGGCCCTGCACACATCCCGACACTTGCTTTCACTGCACTTGAGGATGTTCTTTTAAGGCACTAACAGACATTATCTATGTCTTTTAGACAGCACACATAAAAGAACAGGCTGTACTCTGCAACCCTGAGCTATCCTTATACCAACAGAGACACTCTTCCCATTTTCTTTTTCAATGCATCTCTAAAACGCAGTTGCCCTTGTTATTGTGTCTGTCTAGAGACTAAAGGAGACAATTCCAAGTTCACTTCCTTCAGCGTGCCAAAAAGTAGCACAAAGAAATATGCAGAAGATGATGGGGTTATTTTCAGTGGAAAGAAGAAATAACACAGGAAGCAGCAAATTATAAGAATCAGTTTCACTTTCCTATGAAGAAATTTCACATGGAGTCACAGACACTGGAATTACAAACAGGAAGAAAGGCAAACAGGGAGCAACTGAGAAAGAAACTGCAGTGAGATGGTGGGGAATGGGCGACTCCATCTCTTACATTATAAAAACTACGAAAAAAGAAAAAACAAGGAAAATAACAAATTTTCTCCTTTCTAACTTGTGAAGCACAGAATCAGCACCCATCTTCAAAAACCTGAGGACTCTAATTAAAGCTTCACAAAGAGACTCCTAGAGAATCTTTCTATTTTTGACTGAGAAGCTGAATGCTCAACTCTTTATAATCCCCCTTACCTACAGGATGGACTGCTCTACAGGTAACTATAAAATGCTGGAAAGGAGAATGGTCCCAAGAGTGTTCTTTTGAATATTTTTTGTTTCAAGTTACTTAAATATTTTTAAATACCTAGACAAATCTTTATAAATCCGCTTAAGATATTTCAAACAAGCAAACAGAAAACTCAAATCTATTTTAAATAAGTGCATAAGTACTGAATAGCTGTACACAGTGCCAAACATTACATACCATTTTCTCTTCATATGTAGGATCTGTTTCCTGGATTTCTTTTTGCTTTGCCAGAGATGCATCATCAAAAGACTCCTGAGATGAAAAAGAATTAAGAAGAAATATTTCTGAAAAAGGGAAGATACCTATCTAAAGGAGAACAAGCTTGTTTCATATTGTATCAAAGCAGCAAAAGCTGGCTGTAGCACCTGAGGTGGATAGACAGTAGTCAGCTCTCAAGTATTTACTATACAATTATCCAGAGATGGATCAAAGATCCCTACAATGGGGTGAAGGACAGAGCTGGGTCTCTGCAATCTGATTTAGCTCCATCATTAAAGCATCACATTAGTGTGAATGAGGGAGACAGCTGTGGTCCAGGAGATCACCATGCCACTTCTAGGGTGCTGAGACAACCCCTCCTGAAGCTGGCTCTGAGGCGGACTGTGAAAGCACCAGCTC
The DNA here is from genome assembly GCA_013400575.1 of Peucedramus taeniatus. Taxonomy (NCBI): domain Eukaryota; kingdom Metazoa; phylum Chordata; class Aves; order Passeriformes; family Fringillidae; genus Peucedramus; species Peucedramus taeniatus. Next base: position 18,941 of record WBNO01020309.1, read on the forward strand.
CAGGCCTGAAGTGAGGGTAATTTCAAGGTTTTTGCCAGATTACCCCAATCCCTCATCACTCTCTATTTAAAGGAACAAATCTAAACAAGAATCCACACTGCACTTTTGTCCTGAAAGCTGAGCAGGAGTTTAGGAAACTGTATTTTTCTCCTACGTAGTTTACTAAATTTAATAATGTTTATCACCCATGGTACTACTAACAACAGAAAAACCAGTTGGCTGGGAGAGGGCAGTCCTCCCTAATTCCCTTCCTGCCAAATCCTTAACATACTGCCTTCAATTACTCTTTTGGATCAGGGCGTTTTTATCCTTGTCTCTTCTGTCATTAGGTTAACTCTTTCCACATCATCTCCCATATGCATTTTCATCTTCTGTTGTCAAAACTAAAAGCAGTGAGATGATCCTTCCCTGATAAACAATGCTAAAGTAACACATTACAAAATTACTCTTGAAAGGGTGAAACAAATGAGATGCTTTCGAGTGTTTATTAACCATCTGTTTAACTGAGCCAAGTAAGAATGGGACTAAATTCAATCTTTACTGGCCAGTACAGAACAAAGGAACAGGAAAATAAGAAACAAATGAAACAAAGACCTGCAAGAAACAAGATGTTTGTCAGTGGGTATTTCCTCACAAGCCTCTGGCAGGTGAGGGATGTGGAAACAGAAAAATCCTAACACAAATGTTTAATTCGCTAGTCAAAATATAAAGAATTGAGCATAAGAAGTTATGGCTAAAGCTCTTCTGAAGTCATAACCAAATCCTCTTACTCATCCCTCACCGGACTGAGCCAACACCCAGTGAGCACAAGCAGAGGACCGTTGCAACTTCTGTTCGCAATTCCTCTTTCTCCCACAATGCTTAACCTGAAAAGCACAGCAGCAGAGCAGCACGGCCATCCGAGCTCATCATCTGCTGCACAGATGACAAAACCCTGCAATTTAGCTGGAGACCAGGGAAAGCAGTCCTTCAGATGCTCGCGGCTCCAAGGCATTCCAACTCAAACTTCACTGTATGCCAGCAAATCCCTTCCCAAGGTAAAAAAGAACGGACTTGCCAGCACAGAGAGCCGTCGCACACGGGCGCCTCGAGAGCACGCGTTTCTCAGCCTGCACACGCTAAACTCCAGCCTGGAACTGCCCTATTTCTGCAGGTTCGAGCAAGATTTATTTCCCACAGTGCTTTGGCTACTTGTTCATCCGAAAAACACGGCATTTGCAAATTTATTTAGAACAAGTAGGTTGAACAGCCCAGCGTGACTCAGAGTACAAAACACCCAGCGCAGAAAGCAGGACCGACCAGTTTCCTGCTATCATTAAAGAAACAATGCTGCGATAGAATTAGCATCTCCAAGCAATCGTTTCCAACCCCTTGAAATTTCTGAAATATATGCACCTGTTTGCAAAAACAACCCCTCCCATAACGCACACCGTCTTCCACCCTCTCAAAAGAAAAGAGAGAAAAAAAAAAAAGAAAAAAAAAGTTTTGAAGCACTTCAGCGGACAAACATCGTTCATGCTTTTTAGACGCCGGGCTGGCTCGCCGCTGGAGCAGGAAGCGTAAAGGCTGGGCAGGGTCTCGGGGAGGCAGGAGCGGACAGAAAGCCTGCGGGTGCGCGGGGGTCTCCCGCCGCCCCGTTTAGAAAACAAGTCAGTGGCGTGACCCGGCCGCAGCGCCTCCCTCCCCGCGTCCCAGCGGCAAGATGAGCGCGACTCTCGGGGCCCCTGCGCGGCGAGGAGGGGGCGCGGAGGGATGGGACGCCCCCAGACGCCCCAACCCCGCCGGGCCGCGCTCCTGGCGAGAGGGAAGGCAGAAAGGAGCGCGGCGGGACCGGAGCGCGGCCCGGCTTTGCCAGGTGCGGCCCCGCGGCCGCTCCTCCA
>WBNO01020310.1:1686-13304 GCA_013400575.1 Peucedramus taeniatus
CACAGGTGTCCTGGAAAAATATCCCAGGTGTGTGTCCAAATCCACACAGGTGTCCTGGAAAAATATCCCAGGTGTGTGTCCAAATCCTCACAGGTGTCCTGGAAAAATATCCCAGGTGTGTGTCCAAATCCACACAGGTGTCCTGGATCAATAACCCAGGTGTGTGTCCAGATTCACAGAGGTGTCCTGGAAAAATATCCCAGGGGTGTGTGCAAATCCACAGAGGTGTCCTGGAAAAATATCCCAGGTGTGTGTCCAAATCCCCACAGGGATTTTCTGGATTACACACAGGGATTTTCTGGTGAAATAACCCAGGTGTATGTCCAGCTCCACAAGGATTTTCTGGTGAAATAACCCAGGTGTATGTCCAGCTCCACAAGGATTTTCTGGTGAAATAACCCAGGTGTGTGTCCAGATTCACAGAGGTGTCCTGGAAAAATATCCCAGGTGTGTGTCCAAATCCACACAGGGATTTTCTGGATCACACACAGGGATTTTCTGGATCAATAACCCAGGTGTGTGTCCAGCCCCACAAGGATTTTCTGGATCAATAACCCAGGGATGTGTCCAGCCCCACAGGGATTTTCTGGATCAATAACCCAGGTGTTTTCCCTTGGGTGCACACAGCTTCTCCCCTTCCCAGTGCAACACAACCCTTGTGGATCGTGGGGCAGGAGCAAATCCCTTTCCCTGGAATGCTGCTTCCTGGCTCAGCGTGTGTGGCCACGGAGCAGACAATAAACTGCATTATCTGCTCCCAGACAGAGCTTGTTCACAACCTCCAGAGCTCAGAAATCTGTCACTGCTGCCACTGTAATGGCCCCATGCCTTCCAGACATGACTAAAATCTGACTCAGCCCAGCACTGTAAAAGGGCCAAAAAGATGATTTTTCCTTGTCCCCGCATCTTTTTGCAACACTGAATTTCTCCCAGGGCTGCAAGATGATTTGGGAATATCTCAGTTATTACTCCAGGTGATGCCTCAGGTTTAGCTTTTCTATTTTTCAGATTCTGTGCTGCTTTAGTGTGTAATGCTGAGCTTCACATTAGGGGATGGTGAGCTCTCTGCACAGAGCAGGGAGACAAAACAATTCCTGCTCCAGCTGGGGACCAAGGACAAATGGTCCAGATCTCAGGAGTATAAACAATGGTGGGCTGAAGAGAGAAAAACAAGAAGGACAGGACTGCAAAACCTAAAGCTGTAGCTGGACAATGAACTCCAAGATGCAAATGTTGAAGAGAATTTTTAAAGTTTGACAGAAGGGTCACACAGTGAGCATCTGTGTGCAAACCTTGAGATAAGAAATGCTGACTTACAAATGCCGTGGATAGGACAGACATTGTTGAGAGAGAAATTGATGTAGAACAAAGTTTGGAAGGATGGCCTTGCAAATAAGACTGGATACTTAAAAAAATAGAACTAGGGAAGATGCATTGGAGTGGGACCCACAAGGGGTAATTTTGGATTATTTGCTTTAAGGCATTTACATCATGGTGTGGCTAAAGCTGATAGGCCAAAAAATGCTTACAGTGATTGTAATTAGGAAATAATTGGCTTCTGATTGTGATGGTGTAAATTATAACATCTGTATTGTCTCACCCTTCCCATGAGACTGAAAACAGGATAAAAGTTTTTAAAACTTCTCTCAGTAACCCCATCTGTGGGTCAGGAAAGGGCCTAATCAAACAAACCAGAACTGATCCAAGGGACAGACCCCGTGCCCGCTTGAGCATTTTGGGACCATTTTGGTTCCTCTTGGGTGCAGCCCTGGCTGGGCTCTTGTGCTGCCCAAGGTGGATCCATGGAGGAGATCCTTTGAATAAATCCCTGCTTTATTCTGTAACTCTGCTCTAGCTCAGCCTTCCCAAGGCATCACCCCACGTTCTCCTGGCAGAACTTCACCTTTGCTCCCTGTTTTTCCCTTTGTCAGAGCTCACAACAACTTTGCCACCGGGATGCCCCGTGGAGCAACACTTTGAAGTGTAGGCAGGAAAGGAATGTCCGAATTCCAGCTCATCCCAACTCCTGCCTGCTGGGGGAGGGAGGCAGGGCGCAGATAAAAGCATGTTTAACCCTGAGGAGAAGGAAAATAAAAGCCCAGAACCTCCAGGTCCCCAGTGGAATGTCTAGCTACTGAATTAGGAAGCTTGTTTGCTGGTTTTAAGTTACAGGGACACCTCGAAGTCTCCCAGACTGGATTAGTCAGCACGAGTCACTGTCTGGGAATTGTTTGGGTTTTTTCGACGGGAGGATAAAACAATTTAAGGAGAAAATCTAATCCACAGATTTCAAACTCAGCCTGCTTGAAGAGCAGGGAGGGGGTAGCGCTGCGCTGAAGGCTTTGGAAAAACCTCATTTTCCTGAGGGAAGTGTAAAAAATGGAGTAGAAGATAAAGAATTTTTGTAAAGTTTAGTAAAGGATAAAATAACAGACAAAAAGAAAAATAAAATCTAGCACTGGGGTGCTCCTGGCCAACAGTGAGAGAGGGAAGCTGCTCCCTCCTGATCCAGAATTTTTTCCTGGAGCACCAAAAAGTGCCTCAGGCTGTTTCACTTTCAAATGCCTTAAACACAAGAACACACATCAATACAGCTCCACAGCAACTCTAATTTAGTAGTACCTGCATTTACATTAATCTGAACTTCTTAGACTAACAACTGTCCAGCATCTAGCATAAATTAAAAAAAAAAAATAAAGATAATAAGGAAAAAAAGAACTTCACACAAATTGAGCTTGCTTTGATGAGGATTAATAATGCATAAGCAAAACAAGAAAACATTGAGCCACCAGAAAAGGCAACCCAGGCTGTAAAAAACTTCTTCCACACAGGTGGTTTTGAAGCCATTATTTTAGCAGGAATTCACTAGAAATGCTAAATTTACTAGAAAATTTACTGTGGCTTCTCTGGGGAAGCTTAAATGGCAAATTTACACTGGACACATCCCGTGAGCAGAGGAGACCCAGGCGTGGCTCCTGAGGAGCTCTGACGACTGAAAGTGCTTCTCAACCCCACCAGGTTTATCCGTGCTGGAGTTTATTTCCCTTTTTCTCACACCAGAATCCCTCAGGACTGAGACCTCCCAGTTCATAGAATCACAGAACGGTTTGGGTTGGAAGGGACCTGAAATTCCTTGAAAATCAGTGAATTTTCACTGAAACAGCAAAATCCCTGCATGAATCCCTCTATGGCAAACTTCACCCTTCCCCTCTGAAATGAATTGTTCTGAATCAAGGTTATTTTACACAGGAACATTTTCCAGTTTCATTTTTGCCCTATAAAACTGTGGCTAAATTTGTGGAGGAGGAGGGAAAGAAAATCTTCCTTTCTTTTTGAATTGTAATTCCTTATCTCTGATATTTCTCCAGCTTCCTGCAGGACAATAGCACGGGGATGTCAGCCCAGCACAGGTGACTTTGAGGGATGTGTGATCCCAATCAGTGTCCATCCCATGGGAATTATGATTTTGGGGCTGGATGAGTGGAAGTTGTTCTATTTTAGAACGGGAAAATCAAAACTTTCTGCAGATGGCAAAAATCTATCAGTGTGGTCCTGAAAAATGGTTCAGTGGCATCCTTTTGGAAATGATGGAAGCTGAATGACCTTGCTGCCAATCCTGGGAATGCTGGCCCTTCCAGGATTGTCAGTCTGTGGGAAGCAGCATGATGAGGCTGGGGTGAGTCAGCAGCCTGCACCACAGCCCAGCCCAAATATTTCCAAGCAGCCCCAGGTGTGGGAGGCCAAAATCCAGGGATTTGGTTGATGTCCAGACCGTGGCTGTGACCCCACGGGGTCACCTGGATGATTTTGCAGCCCTAAGGTGTTAAAGGTGCTGTTTAACCTCTTAGTCCCTCCTTTCCCAGTGTGATCCCGTTAATCTGAGCTGATTTTTTTTCTTTTTTTTTCTTTGTGTACTGCCCAACTTCCCTGGGTCTTCAGCCATATCACCTGCTGGAAAAATTTCATCTCCTTTCTCAGTGTCCTATGGCCCAGTTGGACATTTTCAACTTCCTAAAGTCTTCATGCACCTTAATTCTCATTAAGACACCACATAAAACATTCCAGAAGTTTCCAAGGGTGGTTCCACTAAAGATGAGAAATGAGTCTCCCATGGAGTCCCCTCTTTGTGGGTGGTGAATTTTGCCACTTCTCAAGGCTTATAGGACTACAGAACACTCAGAGAAGAGTGGGGGAAGAGAGACACCCCTCGAGACACTTCTGTGAGGATATTTTTGTGCCTGTTTGCAGTAATATTACAGGGATATTGAGATGTGCCTCCCACACAAAGATGATTTCAGTGGCACAGGAGGGAAGAGGGAGTTGGAGGAGAAGAGGGCCAAGCAGGAAGTCAAATTTATTCCAAATCTTTAAATAAGCAAAATTATATTTCCGATCTCTTATCCCTCCCAGGTGGATATTGCAATTAGGAAACACAAAAAAAGCTCTAGCAGACAAAACTTAGTTCTGTTAAGAGAATGAGGTTTTTCACTGTCTATTAAAAAGATGCAAGAACAGTCCCCAAATTGTGGTTTCTCCAGTTGTAAAAAGCTGAAGAGAAAAAACAAACAAAAAACTCCTGAATATTTTTTTTCCTATCCTTGATAAAACAAACATGCTAGAGCTAAACCATCCCAGGAATTAGGTTCTCTTCTGTGCTGCTGCTGAAGACAAATACCTCAAGGAGGAGAGAAACTTCATTTTCTCCCAGCTGCTGCTCAGCATTTCTCTCAATTCAGTTGCTCAGGTGCCTCTTTTGTCATCTGTACCACCACTCACACCCTCCTTGTTTCTGAGTGACTTCCTTGTGCTAAATGATGCATCTTGGCACAGTTTGTACCTAACTCAGGGTTCACCCCTGGCTTCTCCACTTGCAGGAGCAAAATCCCTCCCTCCCCGTGCCTCAGTTTCCTCCTTGCACAAGTGACACTGATCTTTGAGCAGCCCTTTGAGCTCCGTGGATGAAAAGGGTCACAGTTGTTGTTATTGTTGTCTGCACTATAAAAACATGTCCATAAATCATCTTTCAGCAATAGTGAAGCAGGTTTCATTGGCTCCAGAGCTGAGTGACTGAACAGAGAAGAATTTCCTTCTTTGGCATTTTCCCCTAGTTTTAATAACTTTGAACTCTTGCTTTAGATCTTGTTTACATTAGGCTGGTTCAGTAACTGTGTGTCTCCCTCCAGCAATTGTCTCCCTCTTCCCCACCTTCCTCAGGTATTTGGTTTAGGTACCAAACATCTGACTCAGGTCTTCCTGGAGAATGGCTGAGCTGGGGTGGATGGAAGAAGAAATCATTTTTCCCTCTCAGAGAGGAGAGGGACTTAACAGGGGAAACAGGCAGAGGCCACGAGTGTCATGGACACAGGCCCTGGGAACAAAAACCACCTGGGCTGTTTCCATACCCTCTGGAAGTGTTGAACACAAACTGTGCAGGTGGCATTGCTGAAACCATTTGGGTCAGAGGGTGGGAGTGGGTCCCTCTAAGCTGAACAAGCTCTGGGGTTGCAAAGGTCTCAGCTCTGCTCTGGGCTGGGGTGGCCTCACCTTGAGTCCTGGGAGCAGTTTTGGGTACCACAATGTGAAAAGGAGATTAATGCTCCCAGAGAGTGTCCAGAGGAGGGACACAAAGATGATGAAGGGTCTGGAGGGGCCACACAAGGAGCAGCTGAAGGATCTTGGCTTGTCCAGCTGGAGAAAGGAGACTGAGAGGGGATTCATTGGGGTCTACAGCTCCTCCCAAGGGACAGCTCTGATCTCTGCTCCTGGTGACCTGACAGCACCCAGGGAGTGCCTGGGGCTGGGCCAGGACAGGGTTAGGTTGGATTTTAGGGAACAGTTCTTCCCCAGAGGGTGCTGGCACTGCCCAGGCTGCCCAGGGAATGGGCACAGCCCCGAGGCTGCCAGAGCTCCAGGAGCCTTTGGCCAGCGCTGCCAGGGATGCCCAGGCTGGGATTGTTGGGGGTCTGGGCAGGGCCAGGAGCCTGATTGGATAATCCTGGTGGGTGCCTAATTCAGGGAATTCTCAGGATCCTTCTAACTCGGGATATTCTATTCCTCTGCACATTACACCTGAGCAGTTCTGCAGCACAGAAACAGAACCCCCCGGGCACAGCGGGGCTGCTCCTGCTTCACTTTGGCTGTGCCAGGCTGTGCCAGGGGAGGGAGAGGCCGCTCAGAGCCCGGCCTGGCCAGTCCTGCCAGAGCAGGGCCTGAGGGGAGAAGCATCCCCTGCGGAGCGCAGGCAGGAGGGGACAGGGCAGGGCAGCAGGGAAGAGGCTCCCGGAGCGCTGCGGCCGCTGTGGCTCGCTGAAATTCCCGGCAGATGGAGCTCGACTCCAGGCGATGCTGCCTCAGCCCTCTGTCAAACCCAGCCTGGTGTTCCAGTGATGGGGAGAGAACTCCATCAAACCCAACCCGGTGTTCCAGTGCTGGGGAAACAGCTCTGTCAAACCCAGCCTGGTGTTGGAGTGCTGCAGCGGTCAAAGAATCACTGAATTAGCAGGGTTGGAAGAGACCTTTGTGAAAAACATGTTCACTCTCCTGTGAAAATGTAAAAAGTTTAATAAAGGACAATAGGAAACAAGGAGCACAGAGCAAAGGTTATTAGGGCCCGGTGCATCTTGTCACGCTGTTCTCTTCGGGGATACCCCTTAAATACATTTGAATTACATCAGCTCTTTGCATATTCACAGACCCTTACACACAGTAAACTTTCCCCCAAACTGGTTTACATGTTCCAAGAACTATTTAGCATATCTTCATCATGGGTCCACTCTTTTAGAGCATGTGGATTCCTTGGTTGTGCTTCTAGTCCTTTTTTTATCATCACCTCCAGTTTTTGGGCCTTGGTCCTCACTGCCTTCAGAGGGTGAGTGCTGATATTGGCAGATCTGTCCAGGTGTCCTCATCCTGTGTTCATTGGTGTTATCCCATCCAAGCAGGCATTTTAACACAAGCACACTGATTCAGCTATTTCACTACTATGTCTAAGTTTAATTAACAACAAAAATAAAAACTATATCTTTACAACAAAGTTACTTTAACATTACACATATAAAATCCATTTTAATATTTGCAAAAAGCCAGTCTAATATGTATCTATAACACCTTCAAGGTCATCCTGTACCACTGGAGCAGCATCAGCATCACCCCAAACCCTGTCCCCAAGGGGACATCCAGACTCCTCCTGAGCACACCCACAGACAGGGATTCCAAACCTCCCTGGGCAGCTCATCCCAAGGCCTGACCACTCTGGAAAAGCAAATTTTTTTCAATCTCCAATCTGCATCTCCCGTGGAACAACTTGAGGCCATTTCCTCTCCTCCTTTCCCTTGGGACAGGGCAGCAGAGCTCGACCCCCTTCACTGTCAGGGAGTTGGCAAAGCCATGAGGTGTCCCCTGAGCCTCCTCCAGGCTAAAGAACCCAACTGGTGGAGAATTCCCCCAAAGCTGGTAGCCACTCACCTCCCTGATATTTCCCTCTCTCTCAGCTGGGCTGGCAGACAAGGGGTTTGGGTTTATGATTTATTCTCAGGCCATCCTTTCAAAGGGTTATCACTCTCCATGCAGAGAGAAACTTTCTCCTCTGGCTGTGGGAAAGCTATTTGTCCTGATGTTTTCCCATGGGGACATGTCTTGGACATTACAGTCTTCCCCAAAAGACAGCTCTGTATCATGTTTGCCATCTTCTGGGGAAAGCTTATTATCTCTGCCATCATCCCCTTGGGACTGGTCTTTGTCACTGTCACTGTCCCCTTGGCACAGCTCTTCTTTGTGGGTGTCATCACCTGGGGACAGCTCCTTGTAACCTGTGTTATCCCCTCAGGAGAGCTCGTTGCCATCTTCTGCTAGGAACAGAAGAAGATGTTCATCCCAGCCACTGATGTTTTCCCCTGGGAAGAGCTCAATGGCGTCTTCCACTTGGGGCAGCTGCTGGTCACTTGTGCTGTCACCTGGGAGGAGCTCACTGTCATCTTCCACCTCAAACAGCTCCTGGTCACTCTTGCTGTCCCCTCAAAAGACCTCGATGTCCTCATTCACTTGGGACAGCTCCTGGTCACTGCCATTTTCCCCTTGGGACAAGTCACTTTTATTTTCCTGTTGGGACTCCTGTTTCTTAAGGTCATCTCTCTCTTGGGACAGCTCTTTGTCCTCCTCCCATTGGAGCAGGTCTTTTTCAAGTGAGTGTAAGTATTCTTCTTATTCTTATTCTCCTTCTTCTTACTACTCTTCTTCATCTTTTCTTCTTCTATGTATTTTAAAATTCAAATTCTTATTATTACTAATCTTCCTCTTCTATGCATTTTTAAACACAAATTATTATTCTTATCACTCTTCTATATTTTAAAATTCTTACTCCTATTCTTAGTCTTATTCCTATTCCTTCTTCTTCTACATCTACTGTGTATTTTTAAAATTCTTACTCTCATTACTATTCTTCTACATATTTTAAAATTATTTCTTCCTCTTCTTCATCTTTGTCTTTTTCATCTTCTTTTTCCTCTTTTTTGTCTTCATCATCATGTTTTTTCTCTTCTTCTTTGTCTTCTTCATCTTTGTCATTGTCTTCTTTGTCATCTTTGTTTTCTTCTTCATCATCTTCTTCATCTACTTTGTCTTTTTCTTGGTTTGAACAGACAGGTGTCCGCTAAAGAAGGCAGGAGCCTCCCTTGAAATGGAAAATGCAAACCCCCTCCCTCCGAATTGTTATAATTTTAAAATTAAGAGGCTCTCAGGCAAAGAGATGGGAATAGGAATAACAGTTCTTTATTAGGAAAATTAAAAATACAAATGCAATAGTACAAATTTTAAAAAAATCAAACCACTGACAGGGTCAGAACAGGAGCTGACCCCCTGTGGGTCAGGGTGTGGCACAGTCCCATTCCATGGTGGCTGCTCCTCCTGCAGTGCCAGGGGTGGCTCTGGTGGAGCAGGGATCCTGGAGAAGGGGGGAGTTTTCCTCTGAAGCTCCAGGGCTGCTGGAGATGGGCCTGCTCTTCCTCTGGGAATGCAGTGCAGCAGAAAGCTGCTCCTCTGGGAATGCAGTGGGCAAAGGCTGCTGTGGTGTTCCAGGGCTCAGATTGGATCCAGGTAGGAATGCTTGGCTCCTCCCCTGGGCAGAGCATCTCCCCATGGGATGATGGAATTTTATCAGCCCTGCAGGGACACTCAGTGGCCATGGACAGGAGAGATCTCCTGGAGGGAGGATTGGTTGTGGGAAAGATAAAGAAAAAACTGCCCCATGAACAACAGAGAACTGCCCCAGCTCTGACAGATGGAAGTAGAATACACACCCCCAGCCTAAGACAGCCTTCTTCATCTTTTCCGTATTCTTTGACTTCATTGTCATCTTTGTCTTCATCTTCATTTTCATCACCTTCTTCATCTTCTCCATTTTCTTCATTATCTTCTTGCTTATTTAGTTGTCTTTGTCATCTTTGTGCTCGTCTCCCTCTGTTTGCTGCCCCAGCTCCCATTAGTTTTGGCCACCCCGTGAGAGCCCCAGCCTGGCAGGGAGGAGGCTCTGGGGTCCCTCACTGCTGTCGGTGCCCTGTCTTTTATTCCTGGGTCCGTGGGCTGAGGCAGGGGCAGCGGAACAGCCCCCGCAGCGCCCGCAGCGCCCGCCTGAAGCGGGAGGGAGGTTTCCTGGGGGCAGCTGGCTGCCTGCGGAGGGCCTGGGCTCCCAGCTGGGCAGGCCAGGGGCTGGGGGGGCCGTGCACTCAGCACACCGGGCTCCCTTCCTCCTGCTGCTGCCTCAGTGCCTGCATGTCCAGCTGAGCCTTGCTCAGGGTCTCACTCTCACTGCTGATGTTCAGCCCCATGCCCAGCTGAGCCTGGCTGCTGGCCGGAGTATTGAGTAGGACACTGAGAGGGCTCTGTGTCCCAAGTGATGTTCTCTCCTCAATGAGGACAGAAGGAGCTGCTGCCTTTTTGTCCTCCGGAGTGAGAGGCTGGGGAGGCTCCTCCTCCTCAGGAGCTCGGCTCGGGGTAGCAGCTGCCAGCTCGGGGTCCATGGGACTCCACAGGGCAGGAGAGGCACTGGGCAAGGCACGGACTGACTCTGATGCCACCGCTGTGCCCACATGCCTGGAACAGCTCGGTCCCTCCAGGGGGTCCTCATCAGCCACCAAATTCCGGATGTTGTCCTGGATGGCAACTTCCCCTTGCAACATCTCTTGGACTCCACAGTGCTTCCCTTTGGAAAGCACATTCTCACCAACAATGAAACGAAGAGATGACATGGAGCCAAACAGCTCTTGCCATTGGGCCTCCACCTGCTCCTTGCGCCTTTTCAGATGGTATAGTCCTTTCAGCTGGTGTCTTTCAGCTTTGTTCTCTTTCTCCTCCTCCTCCTCAGCACCATAATTGTTGGGGAAATTGGCTTCCAACCATTCCAGCACCATCTGATGTTTCGACACTTCCTCCACTTCTGTCAGTTCAGGTGAGGGACTTGAATCTCTGTCCATACCACCAAGTAGGGCCCACCTTGGCAGCTCCTCATCCTCATGTTCTTCCCAATGGGAGAGCTGTTTGTTGCCATCTTCTTCCCATGGGGACATGGCTAGGACATCATAGTCTTCCCCAAACCACAGCTCTGTCTCATGTTTGACGTCTGCTGGGGAAAGCTTCTCATCCTCGTAGTTAACCCCTAGGGACAGCTCTTTGTCACTGTCACTCGCCCCTTGGGGCAGCTCTTTTTCATGCTTCTCCTCACCCGGGGACAGCTCCTTGTAACTCTTGTTGTCCCCTCGAGAGAGCTCATTGTCATCTTCCACTGGGGACAGCTTCTCATCACTGCTGTCTTCCCCTGCGAAGAGCTTGATGGTCTCTTCCAATTTGGATATCTCACAGTCACTTGTGCTGTCCTCTGGACCAACCTCAGTGGCCTCTTCCACTGAGGACAGCTCCTTATCAGTTGGGCTGTCCCCTGAAATGACCACGATGGCCTCTTCCTCTGGGGACAGCTCCTGGTCACTTGTGCTATCCATTGGAATGACCTTGGTGTCCTCTTCAACTCTGGACACCTCCTGGTCACTCGTGCTGTGCCCTAGAGAGAGCTCAATGGCCTCTTCCACTTGGGACAGTTCTGGGTCAGTGCTACTGTCCCCCGGGAGGACCTCGATGGCCTCTTCCACTGCAGACAGCTCCTCATCACTGCCTTTTTCCCCTTGGGACAGCTCGTTGTCATTATTCTGTTTCTCCAGCTCAGTGCTTGTGAGGCTGCGCTCCATGGCTCTGCCCTGTGGCACTGCCTGTGGCTGCCCAAGCTGCACTTGTGGGACCTTGAGGTGTTGAAGATTTTTGGGTCCCACCTTTGGCTGCCTGAGGTGCTCTGGTGGCAGCTTCATCTGCACCTGCAAAGAGCATGATGAGGAGGAGGTGGAGGAGACATTGGATGGAGACAGCTCCCCTGGCAGAACAAAGATCCTGGCCTTGTCTGTCCACTGGCCTCTCATTCCAAACTCATCTCTCACTTTCGGCCTCCCCTGCAGGCTCAACAGTTGGCCTTGGGTGGGCTGGGAGTTGGGGTTCCCCTTCTCCTTGTCCATCTTCTCCGTAATTTTCGCCACTTTCTAGCAGATGTGTGCAGAGAGCTGCTTCCTCCTCGGAGAGCGGCT
>WBNO01020313.1:0-133166 GCA_013400575.1 Peucedramus taeniatus
TTTGAGACAGGCTACTGTAATCTTGAAGTCCTTACACCACCCTGTGACTCAAAGACTGTTTTCCAGGGACTTTCTGTCAGTTCACTGATTGTGCATAGGGGTGATGTGTAGGTAGCAGATATCAGAAGGAAAGACAAAAGCAGCAGAAACAATAAAGCAAGTAACCATACAGCATGCAATAGCTATCCCACTCATTAAAAGTGTAAATCCAATTGCAATCATCAACCAATTCTCATTAGCCACTGCTCCCACCCCATGAGTCCCAAGGATCAGAGTGTTCTTTAATGAATAGTGGTTGTGAAGGATTCCATAATACTGTGCCTGTTGGATGGAGTCCCAATATGTCTTGAAATTAGCCATAGAATTACACAGTGGCTCTCAATTGTTAAATCCCATGGAGGGGTAACCTCAACAGATCATGTATTAGAATGCATCTTAATCTGCCAAATCTCAAGGGGATCCTGAAGTCACATACAACAATTTGTTACCTCTGCACACTGGAACAAGTGTGAATGGGTTTGCTGAGGAGGTGTGTTCACATAATTCAATGGCTTTAAAATAGGTTTTTCTCTAGATCACATTCATATACTGTTTGAAGAATTTTATAGGCAATGCTCCAGTCCAACTTTCTTAATTCCATTCACCACAAAAAATTGATGTTTAATCTAAAAATTTCTCATGCAAAATATGAAAAAGTTTTCACACAAAAGGTTCTTATGCAAAGATATCCTTATATTGAGCCCATGCTCTATTCACCAGGGGCAGTGTACAGATCTGTTGTGATTTAATCCTGACAAACCAAAAACTATGGCTTTACTGTTGGTGGGGTTATAAGTGAAATTATTATCCTTTTCAAATTTAGTTGTATTATCTCAGGTTGCTTTTTCTTTTTTTGAATTTCAGTGGGCAAATTGCCCTCACCACATTAATTGCTGCCACAGTAAATTGTGCCCACAACAGAGAAGAAGTGCTTGAGACATACAACTGTGATCTTTAGTTCCTTACCAGGGGGAAGAGAGAGGTGCAGCAATTGCAATTTTCCACACCACCCAATGTGTGCCAGGACTCAGAAGAAGCCCTTTGAAAAACACCCCTCTAAACTCTGCATTCCTTTCTTTACCTGCTCTTCATGTTCAGTTGCTCACAGCTATATGCAGAGATAAAGTCAAGTAGCTTTCCATAGGTCTTACACTTACTCTTTTTAAACCATCAGATTGGTGTGGCTGGGATCTAAAGTTGACATTGTGCTGAATCTGAGATTAAAAAGGTTTTGGGTTATTGTATCAGCTTTTAGAATGAATGTTAAATATCTTAATCATATCTAGATTTTATTATAAAATTAGCTATTTTTAATTTAGATGATGTTTTCTTATGTTAATAAGGATAGGAGATTGATAGTTATTATATATTACTGTTCATGATAAAAGACAATTATGATTTTTATTAAAGAAATTTATTATTATGAATTAAGCTGCTTCTGAGATACATATGCATATATCATGTGAGGCACATTAATATATTTATAAAATACATAAACTGTTTTGCTGTCAAGTGGCAATTCTTGCTTGCAGTTGTGAGCAAGGGAAACGAGACAATTGCTATGCTATAAAACCTACTCTGTGAGGGATTTTAAAAAAGCATTTGTTTCACTATTAGTAATGAATAATTTCTGTTTAAAACTAAATTTATTGGATAACTGCTCTGTCCTACTTACAGACTATTCTAAACCATCAGGGATGACAGAGAAAAGCCTGCCTAATTGAAAGGATGATTAGCTGCTCTGCTACATTGAGGCAGCTATTCATAGTCCTTAACTAACACTCAGGTCTAGAGTAACTGACTTACAGTATTACTTACTATCAGCAAAAATTAATCAGATAATGTCCAATATAAAAATCAATTGTTTGCAATCCAGGTAATTGTCTTATGCATTATTGCCCATGTAATGAAGCTATACCAGTTTTTAAATCTCTGCTTATTAGGACTAGTTCCTTTTCGAGTCTATGGCTAAATATACATAAATGGATTGTTAATGGGGTCCTCATAACTTGGCACTGTTTAATTTTGAGGAAATGTGTGTAAAGATGACTTGGTTTAAGTAAAAACTCTATTTTGTATTTACTGTTGGTAAAACGCTGCAGTATGGAGGATACTGGAAATAGCTTTATATCCATTTGGTAATGTTTTTGTGTTTTATATTTTCCAGCTCTCAGCTTGCCCTTATAAATAGATTTTAGAGCATATTTGATATGAATTTCTCTTTCCTGTAAATATCTGAGGGAAGTGTCAGAATCAGTTCAAGTTTTGGTGACTGTTTATAAATTATTCCTTGGTTCTTGATAGCAGGCTGCTTTCACTTATTTAATTATTTTCTTTTAAAAATATTTGAGTCAGTAAAAGCAATCACGGTAAAAGGTGCAGGTGCCTTACAGTATTAGAGACACAAATCAGACTCTCTCAGTACAAACAAACTTTCTTAGGGTTGTGGTGTCCAAATCGGCAGTAGTCCCCAGGGACTTTCTCAGCTGACTTTGTGCTGACAGCTCTCTGTCATATGTTTAGGTGGAAACAATCCATCCAGAAATTTAATGCCACTTCAGCCCTACATGAGAAGAGGACAGAGTTAAAAGGACAGCAGGAGAGGTGACAGCCAGTGATTTGATGATGGATGTGATATGGGGGAGGCTGTCAACAATGTGGCACAAAACTTCCTGGAAGATGTTAGCCGAGATCTGTTGCTCTATTAAAATAAGCCTTCCAGAGACACCTTTTGGTTTGGATAAAGTTTAAAGGGAGACAAAGCTGAATGGTGGTAAAACCTGACCATCTTTATGCCAGCTTGACTGTGTCTGGTTTTACTTTTGGCCATCTCTGTCTTCCCAGATCCAAGACTCTGAAAGAGACTGTGTGGTAATGGCCTCAGAGATTGAGGGCTGTGAAACCCCTATTATTTAGGACCTCTTCAACACTTGTTACCTCATTTTCTACTGTCTCTGCCCTCCTGAACAAGTTCAACTGGACAGAGCTATGGGGGAAACATTGCAGTTCTCTACACCATTTTACATCCATCAGTCTGTGAGACAGGGCAGCTCCAGCACGTGGCACCTGCAGGAGCATGTTTCTATTGTGTCTGGAGAGTTTTTTTTGCCAAGGCCTCACAGCAGCAGCTGCACAGAGGAGCAGCTCATCCACACCTTGCAGATTTTTGCTAAGAGACCATTTGGGAAATCACAGAAGGGAAAAAACTGCAGTTTGCTTTATCATATTATTTCCTTCTAACTGGAAACTGGCTGGAGAAACTGTTTCCTGTAACTACATCATGCCATTTAAGGAGGAAGAAGACTATTTGCTCATCTGTTTCAAGCTCCATAAAACTGTCTTTCTGGTGCAGGAGTGCAATACAGGCTGCAAATATGAAAGCTGTGCTCACAGACTGACTGACCACCAGTAAGGATACAATGCAGAGGGATGAAGAGAGAGACAAAAGCCAATAATATAATTGTCACTCAGGAACAAGTACTTTTATTAGCTAGAAAAATATCTATAAAATGTAGAAATCCCCAGAGGTTTATATCCCCCTAGTTGAGATAGTCCCTCAGAAAAGAAGGTCTACCTGTGTAGGACAAGTTGCTCGCCTTCCTCTAGTAAGGGTTAAAAAAATCTAATCCCTAAACTATTGTATAAATGGTGTCTTGTAAAAGGAGAGTCACCTAAAAATTCTATATTTTTCTATATATCTTGGGTTTTTTTTATATAAGTAGGTTGTATTAACCGTGGTGCATTTCTGTCAGCTTCAACTGGGTTACTCTAGGCTTGAGGGTTACCTGGACTCCTGGAGGATTCTCTTAGCCTGCATGCTCATTTTTCTCTGAGTATAATTTAATGAGATTATTCCCAAAGTTCTTATTGGTCCTTCTTTACAAATCTACTCCATCAATGTACTTCTTTTTTTACAGCCCTCTTCCAGGTAATGCCATCTTATGCTCAGTAAAAAAAACCCTTGTAATGCTGATCTAAAGCAACAGGGGTTCCTTCCCACAACCATAACAAGGCAAAGGATTCCAGGGAAGATGCTGTATCTCCTGCCTGCCTTCCTATTGGATAGAAAGTTAGCAGCCTGCCCTCTTCTTACGGAAATGCAAGCACTAAGTCCCACAAGGCTGAGTGTATTTGCTCCGCACAATTTTAGAAGCTCCTTGTTTTCCTCACCTGAAACATGGCTGTGAGTAGGTGATTTTGGCTTTGGGAGCTATGAACCAGATCTGTCTTCAAAGCTGAATTACTTTTAGCTCATGTGTCAACTGTGCACACATCTTGTCATAATCAAAATTAACCAGGATGAATCAGCAATTTAATTTTCCAGTAAATTAATGTGGTCTGGAGGCTTTTTTTTTACGTTATCTTGGTACTTTTAAATTAGTGTTGTATATGCCTGCTGCCAACTCTAGCTATTGCTCTATCAGGATTAGTTTTGATTTTTTCATTGTTGCTTTTATGATAACACACAGCTGATAATTTGGGAATGTGCTCAGAAATGCTCATTTCAGGCTAACCAGAGGTTACTTCATTACTCTGTAACTCAAACTGGAGCCCCAGGCCCCTAAATCTGCTGGGATTTTTATGATGGAATATTGCATCTCAGTGCTTGATTTTTGGAGGCTTGAATTTGAGATGATTTTGTGATGTATGATTAGATTTTCCCTTCCCCTGAGTGTTGATCTGGTCCCACTTTTTTTTTTTTTTTTTTCCCCCCTTTGGTGTCATGTCTAAAAATCAGTTCTTGATGTGTTGAAAAGCAGCCTGAATGACCCAGTGAAATAACAGAATCTCTTTGTGAATGTCTTAAAATTACTGCCTCTAGGCTTAAATCTTAGAGGTAATGAGTACTGACACTCCAGTCGTGTAGGGTTCAGGTTGGTTTTGTCTCCCTCAGCAGATGGACCAAAGTCAGAGTGGAAGCTCTGAACACATCACACTCAGTGCCCAGGCCATGTTTGTCACTGAGGCAGAAAGGATTTTGTTCTGAGCAATGTCACACCTGGTTTTCAGAAGCATTAAACTCACGCTTGCACAACTCGTTGGATCAATGTGATTATGTGTTAGCCACTGTGACCACTGCTTTCTGCAGCCTACAGTGAGCCTTTCTTCTGAAAGGAGAATGTAATGATAGCATTACATGACAATCCCAGCTGTCTCAGTCAGGGTCTTTCCTCCATACCAAAATCATAAGATAATACCTTCATTTTCATTTTCATTTTATGTTATGGCTATGTTACAGCCATGTGAGACCAGACTTCTCTTTTTATCCTGCCTGGACACTGGACAGTGCTCCCTAGGGAAGGGATTATGGAAACTCACAGTAGTTTTGGGGCATCAGCCCTTTGTTTGGGCTGATGACTTCACCATCATGAATGGCTTGGATCAGAAGAAAGCAAATTCAAAATCCCTGCAAACTGATATTGAGTGCTGGAGGGAAGCCACTAGGACAGCCACAGAAAGGCAAAAAGGGTCTATGAAATAATAACTTGGTTTCCGAACTAAAATGAGAGGCTGTAAAGGACAGGTGGCTGCAGCAAATCTGTCCCTGCCTGAGGAGAGATGCTGCTGAATCTGCTTTCATTGTGAGGAGGAAAGATAACCACAAACCTGTGCCAGAGGAACGGGTGGGAAAAATCAGGGAGGAAAAAATTACAAGCAAAAGTCAACAAAATGAGTGGGCTCTTGGCCAGGCTCTCCAAGGCAGATGGATGGTACTGCTGGTTATGACAGCTGCAACTGAAAATGCAGGAGACAACGGGGGAAGCTGACAAATATTTAAAGATTACCACCAGCTGTTTAGCCCAAACCATATCTGCTCTGCTGGGTAAACAAAGCTTTGTTCTGGAACTGCTGTACCTCTTCTTCATCAATGGATGGCAAA
This sequence comes from Peucedramus taeniatus, assembly GCA_013400575.1. Classification (NCBI taxonomy): domain Eukaryota; kingdom Metazoa; phylum Chordata; class Aves; order Passeriformes; family Fringillidae; genus Peucedramus; species Peucedramus taeniatus. The sequence goes on from WBNO01020313.1 coordinate 5,921, forward strand.
GATGATATTTGAACATCATTATCAAGATCGAGCCTCTGAATGCCAGCAACACCTCATCCTGCAGTAAGATCCTCAAGCCTGGCAGACTCACAGCCCCCTGTCTTCACAGAAAAGCCAATGGGATATTGTGCCTTCTCCTTCATCTGGCTCTGCAGTGTGCTGCTCTCCCCACAGCTGCTTGGGAAGGTTGGGTTGGCAGGGTGGTTGTGGCTCCTGGAGAGGGTTTGGAGGGAGAGAGAAGTGTCCCTGTATGACAGGTAGTGCTCTTTCACCCTGAGATCTGCTTCCTGTCCCCTTGCTTGCTCTGGGTGTCTACCAAGTGCAGCTAACATTGCAGTTCTGTCCTTTGGAAGATCCATGGCCCTCACCTATCACCTTTGCTGCATCTTCTCCCATCTGCTGCTTGGCCTAGCAAACAGCCAGAGCCTCTGGCTCGTTCTCTGCCCCTTGTAGATATTCAGCTTGCTGAGGGAGCTGGGCTCCTCTGAGAAGGGAAGTACGGCTCCATACCTGCTCTTACTAGGCACTTTTCTGTGCTGATAAATTTGGCTTCAGCCTCCAGTACTTCTCCTCCCCTAGGAACACTTTATTTTTATTCATGACTGGAAATGCAAGCATAACTGCCGGTGCTTAAGGTACCCATTCTAAATGTGACAGACTCTTCGCCCAAAGGAGTGCTCAGAAATGTATTGTTTTTTGCCCACAGAGTGTTGGCAAGAGTGAGACTTATCAGATTTCTTTTCGGTCCCCACTTCATTCTTAAACATCAGAAAAATGGATCAAATTTAGGAGTCTATTTTCCCTCTTAGCCTTGTTGTACTGCTGTTTCATCTGAGATTTATCAAAAATACTTGGATTGAGTTAGAGAGACAAAAATGGATTTTTTTTAAGAATCTGTGGGTGACTGATGGGAAGAATGGAGAACATTGAGAAAACTTTTTTTTTCTTTTTTAGAAAAAAGGTTACCATCAGAACTGCTTACAGCTAAAGGTAATGACTAAATATAATGGAATCATTGAGTTCATCCATCTGAATCCTAATAAGAACATAAAAGCACAAAGGGATGTTGGAGGATATGGCTGGTCACTGGCAGGAGAAAAGAAGATACTGCGGTCCGCCAAGGTGAGTGATACTAGGACAAGATTATCTTTCCTGTCATGTACTTGCCAAGTTGCAGCTCTTTGGCTTGCTCCGTGGATTTAGTGTCATATTCTCTCCCTCCACAGACAATGAAGTGAAGCTTTAGGGTGGAGAAAATGGGTAAGGAAATTATGTAAATAAACCAGCCAATTGGTTATGCCTCCGAGATATTCTGGAGTCTTGGCTTGCCAAATTTCTCCTTGAGCAGGAGAAGAAGAATTTTCCTGCCTGGCCATCCTACTTTGCCACTGCAGGAGCAATGGAAGCTGAGCTGACCACTCTGCTGCTGGTCCAAGTGGTGGGTGGGCAGGCAACTGCTCCAGGGCTGTTTCTCTGGGATTCAGAGTGGCATTACTGATGTTATCCCTTGGCAGGGCTGCAGGGAAAGAAAGGGGGAGAAACATCTACAACCAAGACTTGTGGGGTAAGTCCAGCCCCAAATGAACACCTGTGCTGTTGCAGCTTCCCATTGCACTGCATACACCTGTTCATGGGAGACCATCACACAGGCACACCAAGGTACATATTTTACATGGTAGCTGTATGGATGTGTGAGGTCTGTTCATTTTAGTATAGGTAATTAAGCCCAAATCTTTTAGCGTTTCTCTGTTGGAGAAGTATTGCCAACAGGATTTCCCTTAAGAGAGGCCATACCTACATTGGCAGTAGGTATCATCTGATTAAGGTGGTTGTGGTTTTGGGGCTTAATTATACTGCACAGAAGCATTGAACACAAGCAGGGTGCCTGAACTGATCTTTTTGCAGATGTGGGCATTCACTGCTCTGTGGCAGATACCAGCTCGTGTATTTGGTGGTTTTCTCATGCCTGTAGTTCCTGTACAGGTTCCACCCTATGAGTGGTGGTTAGCCCTGATTTCTCCTTGAAATTTAATTTTCAGCCTCTCCAGAAAGAAACTTGTTGGAAACTTTCAGCTGGAACATTTTATGTTGGGCTTTATAAAAGCAAGATTATTGCAAAAATTATGCATGCAGTGGCATTTAGAAAGGCAACAGAGATTTTTATTGAAGAGCTTGACATAGGTGGCATGAAACATTTAAGGGGTTTAGTGATAGATTTAATCTCATTTTCAATTGACAGTATTCAGAAAAGAATGTTAAAACAAATATTTCAGTGAGTCTAGATGATTTTTTAAATGTTTCTTCTGACAGATTAAAAATATGATGTTAATCTGTTAAATATTAGATTAACATCTTAGATTTTAATCTATTTTATCTTCCACTTAAAATTTCTCATTGCAACTTTCTGCAGGGTATTTAGTCAGAGAGGGGCATAGTCAGTTTTCAAGCAGCTTTATTACGTCATTATGGCATTAACTAATGGGGCATTTTTCAGTTATTATCATGAACAGTGGTGGGACAGAGGCATGACTCCAAGGGCATATGTATGTGACTACTGAAAACCCTCAATGGCCACTCTAATAATCTGGTACAGCTGTAGAATGACTCTTAAATAATGGCTTCCATCACAGTTAATGCATATCCAGTGGAGCTCACAAAATCCTGGGGGTCTTTGCACTCCCAGCATATTAAGGCACTGCTGGGAACTCCAAGGAGACGCTGCCCTCAGCCAGGGAGTTGGCTGCCTGCGAAGCAGCTGTGTTCAGGAGAGAGAAACGGAGAAGGAGAGGTGGTTGCTCAGAGTTACTCTAAGAGTTGGTCTTCCAGAGCCTCTTCTGCTGTGAGTGAATTCACACTAGTAGGTGAAAATCAGATCTTGCAAATATTTTTGTAATAGCTACTTAATGAACAAATCTGTAAAAAATCAGAGATTTTCCTTCAGAAAACTTAGACATTCAAAACACTAGAATAACATTTTTTTTTTTTCATATTGAAAACTGATTCTATAATTTCTTCCATTCATACTGTATTTGGGATTACATTTTGGAAATGGACAGCTTAGGCAATTTAAGATTTGAAGTCCTGTGGCTAGGGACACTTTGGAAGAGTGCTAATGCTTTTGAAGACTAAGTGTGTCCTCCCTAGAGCAGTCCTCAAATCGGAGGACTTAAGAAATTAATTTCTTCTGATTTCATGTGGGACAATGCAGATATTTTTTCCTGAATCATACATTCCAGTGTCACACCGTGCTGATCTGTCATGGACTGGACTATGCAATGCCACTCCTTCTCGGTTGCTGTGGTTTCTGCATCCTGCTCACTCATTTGGAGTTGCTGAATAAAGTCAGCCACTGCCATACCATCATCAGCACAAAGTTCTTGGACAGACATCTGGATGCTTTCTTCATAATTTTCTGTCAGATCTACTTTTTTGGTAGATGATAAAAGGAAAAGATAATGGGAAAGGTCTAACAAAATTAGGAGAAACATCTATTCTTCTAACAGGTATTAACCATTGCTCCTTGGAGGTTTCAGAAGTATCAGGACAAATGACGCTTGCTCAAAAACTGCTTCCACACATTACCGCTGATGAGAAGGCAGATTATATATACTTTAAAAAATAAAATTTTGCATGGTCCAATGCAACATTTTACATTGATTGGGATTTCTAAACCTGTGTCTGGTTCCCAGCCTTTCTCTCAAAGCATGTACTCTGTTTAAAAAACATATATACCTTTCTAGACTCAGTAGAGGTCTGTTTACTACTGAGGGAAAAAACCCTCATAAAGCATTGGTTTGTTGCTGGCCACGTATCAAATACAGGTTTTTGATTTGGGAATTCTGATGACTAAAGTCAAGCCAATAATTCAGAGAAGAGTAGCAAAATGATGAGTGAAGCTTGGCAGAATTTGTTTTTGAGGAAAACAGTGAATTGGGAGATTTTGTTGCTTGAGAGATGACTAGTAGAGATAAAAGGGGAACATGCATCCAACTTACAACTGAGGGAGTACAAGGATGCAGAAATACCTCTTTACATGATAAAATAAAAATTCTTTTCAGCAGGAGAAAATATAAGCAATAGAGAGTGTTATAAAATCTAACAGTAGAAAACCTCAGGTGAATACATCCTTCCCCTAGAAAAAAATCTTTAGAAAAGAGCACTCAATTTGTGGTTTATTCCCCACTGTTCTGAAGAAAATGCTGCTCATTCTCTTACTTGCTGCAGTTACTTTGAGAGCAAGTAAAGCTAAGGTTTTGCATCTCTGTGTGGCTGGAAGGCTCACAGTGCTCATCCACTGCACCACAAACTGCTCCAGGCTTGACAAAGCATTGCCAGGAATGATCTTATTCCCATTTTTTTTCAGTGAGTTTTGGAGCTGGTTGTGTTTTTAGCCACATCCCCGGGTACCAGGTGTTACCTGTAATCCTGGCAAGCATGGTGTCTCTGTCTCACTGGTGTCTAAGCTGATGTGAGGTACTGTGTGTTAGCACTTCTCCATTGCACTGTAGAAATACAGGGAGAGACCAGAAATAAATTCCTTATTGTAGTGTGTTGGTTATTGACTAAGAGGAGAAAAGACAGGACTCCTTCCATTCCTTGTCTCTCTTATTTTGGATTGCTTTCAAGTAGATTTAGTAGTTTTTATGGGGACCAGAAGAGATATTTTCTTTTAAAAAGTAAGTTCTACAAGTACCTTAAAGTATTTAGCATTGTTTATGTACAGAAAGGAAATAAAAACAAAACACCAGGATGTCTTTTGACTTTCTCTGGCATTGTTTTTCTTTTTCTCAGCAGTGTCATCTTTCTGTTTTACTGGCTTGGATTTATTTAGGTGATCATGTCAATGATATGTATATGTATTATTTATTTTTGCTTTTCATCTTCTTCTTTCCTGGTCTCTGCATGAAGTTGCAGCAGTATTGCCTGGAAAGTCTGGTGCCTGAGCCAATTCTGTTTAAAATAAAAGGCAAAATAATGCCAGGCAATGGAGTTTCACCAGAGAGGAGCTTGGCCTGCTGTCCTGATATTGCTAAAAACCAGTTGCTGCTGAAACTACTCTGTAACTGCTGATTCTCACCCCTGGGGTGAGACGAGGATGCTCTAAATGCAGAAACCTTCATGAGCCTCAGGGGAGAAGTTGTGTTCTTCTGGGAAATCACAGGGGTATATATTTATCATCAGTGCAGGAGACCTGACCTGCCTGAGTTTACACAGCAGCTCCAGCTGTGAGTTTGCACAGCATTTAGAACGCCGTCCCATGGCTTTATAAAAAGGTCACGTTATTTTCGTGGCACGATAATTCAGGGACCCTAAAAGGACAGCTATGCAAGGAATTTCACAGCTTTGCTCAGCTGTGTCACCTCCATGTCTAACCATCATTCTGAAACTCCAGTTAAGACACCAGGATATCACTAAAAAAAGACTTTTCTTTAGAATGAAAGTTTTTATTATGATTTTGCATCAAATTAGGTTGTTTCTTCAATACAGCAATAAAATGGGAATTGTTTTTGTTTTGCTGAGTCATTAGCCTGGTAAAAAACTTAAAATAGGATGTACATAGATAAAGACTGAAAATATAACATGCATTTATTAACTTTATATCTGTACTCTAAGAAAGTTTATCTTACATCTTACATCAGTTCAGCACCATTTTCATACATGTAAAATATGAAAGAAATATAATCTAGTCTGTTTAATGGAAATTCTACGTAGGCAAGTTTAAGAGGGAGAATTTTGGTTACAGTTAAACTAAGACTGTATTTATTTCATAACTTCCAGATTAATTTCATTTTATTTCACTCAGATTTTAAAAATTATTTCCAAAGAATTAGGTTAAAGAATTCTATTTCAAATTATAACTCAGTTGTAAAATATCCCTAAATACTTACAATTTAAAGGCATCTATAATATTGGAAGTTTTCAGATTTTTCTTAAAGCTAAATGGCATTTATAACAAAAATTCATAATTTATAACATAATTTATAATTTATAACACAAATTTATATAATAATTTTATATCAAATTTGTATGTACCAATTGTACTTTATAAATAATGAAACCTGTTTTGATAAAGAATTTTTTTTTTTCATATTTTCTGGGGTTTTCTTTCACAAATTATCAGAGGATATAATGACATATTTTAAATGCAACTTAAAATACCTGTAGTGTGTTTTCAAAAATTTTCAACCTGAAATGATTATTTACTTATGTTAAAAAACAATGCAGAGTGAAAAAACAAGCCAAAATAGATTAGCCCTTTATAATGAAGATAAAATAATTATAATTGATTGTAATGAAAAGTTTTCTTCAACTGGACCAATTTTTTTTTGTCCAGCTATTCCATTTTTGCTTTCTGATCTAGTAAGGATGCTAATTCTCAAAGGAACAGCTGTCCTTGATTACCTGAAGCTGTGCTTCTGATCTTTTAAAATCTCCTAAAACTGTGGTTTACCATTCCAAAAAATTCCCACATACACCATCTTTTCTCCCATATGACCTCTAAAAAGGGAGGTCATATTTCTGAATTTCTAATTTCTGAGTCTAACCTGGTGTAATTATTCTTAAGAGTGACGTTTTTTAACTTTTGGAAGGTTGGGTTTTTTTGTCACATGCTTCCAAATCTACAAGGTAGGAGTTTTCACTTGCAGAGCCATGATTTATCAGGTAAAAGCAAATTTCTCAAAGGGGTTTCATTGTCCAGAGCCATGCCAATGCCTGTGCAGAGCAGATTTATCTTCTTCTGAGTTCTGTTACCAGTACAACTCTTCACTGCTATAGGTTCAATTGGCACACCCAGGCTTGTCTCTGTTGGGTAATGTCACAGCTTCATTTAAGATCCTGAAAGCTTGACTCTGATAATATTCAGATCCTATATAAAACAAATATCTCTATGTCAACAAATATAAACTAGATTTAAGTTTCTAGCATTTTGCAATCTTATCTTTTTCTGGATGAAATGAATTCTCTCCATGGCTTTAGTGGAGATCATTTAGCCCAGCTCATATGTATGTGGCTGAAGTCACAGTTCTTGCCCTGTGGAATTTAACTGCATTGTGGCTGCTGTTTGTGGTAGCAAAAGTACTAATGCTAAGCAGATAGAATAATTACAGCAAAATTTACCTGGGATAAAATAATACAGAGTCATTACACTTTCATTTCTCTTCTTTTTTTTTTTCCTCAAAGAATCAGTAGTTTCAAGCTGCTTCAAGCCCTGCAACCCCCAGTACCAGCAGCCAGCACTGACAATGTTTGCATTCACACCTACCACCTCATTATATAAGGTGTATATATATATATATATATATATATATATGGTAAACCTTAATTTCTTTTTTTTACACATTCCTTTGTATTAATTCCCTACTCTGGCAAGCAGAAACTCTCCAGAGACCCAGGAAGGTGGTTTCCTAAGTCAGTCCTTGAAAATGCAATCCTTGGGGGTAAGGCAGGGGTTGAGTAAAGCTTTAGGTTTGTGGTCTGTTTGGGTGTTGTGGTTTGGTTTGGTTTGTTTTTGTTTGTTTTTCTTTTGTTATTTTTTTTTCCTGACGGCATGTAATAACTGTAAAATTGCATGGCTTTATCTGATCAGTGTCAGAAGATGTTTTGGTTCTCAAATGTATCTGTGGTACAAACAGAATGAAAGCAAAATATTAGCCAGTATATTTTTATTAGGTACAGTGTCAAGGAATAAGCCAGTTATTAATGGTACTTTTTCTGGTCATGGAATTAAATCCTATTTTAATCTAAGAGTGGAGAAGGAAAATTAATACTGTTTGTTCTGAAATATGGCACTGTTCTCTGAATAGCTGAGAACAGACTGGAAGTTTTCTATTTCTGAAAAAATAGTTTGCTTACTACATACTATCAATATGAATTCAATTTGCAGAGTATCTGTAGTCCCAGAACAGTACAATCTCAAAAATAATAGCTTTCTGCTTTCCCCTTGCCAATCTGCACCCTGGCTCGTGCCAGTGCATCACAATGTGTGGTTCAAAGCCGCCTCCTCTCTGTACCGGCACAGAACGCTTCACCTATAAATCATGAAGGAACAGTCTGTGCTGTCTTATCTCCTCTTTGACCTGGGTACTGCTCTGACCACAGAATACTGTAATTTACTGTCTTTCACACAAGTACAAAAGAGGTTGTGTGATGCCTCCAGGCTGAACAAGCCCAGACATGTTCAGGTGGGTCTACATCATGGACTGACCTTCTGCATTACTTGCCAGTTCCTTGGATGAGGATGATTATGGGAGAGGGTCAGACACCAAGTGAGCTCCTGCAGCATCACATCCTGTTCCTTGAGTCAGAGGATGTCAGGGTTTCTCCCTCTTTGATGTAATAACTAGCATGAGGGTGGGGTGGGGTATGTGACCAGCATTCTGGAAAACCTCCCTCTCTTGCAAGGTATGGTACAGGCCTTTGGGTTCCTGGCATAGGTTAGAGAAGGGACATCTCTTGACACGTGGTTCTCCACTCACAGAAAAACATGAATGCCACAAAGCTGGGGCAGGCTGTCATCTCCCTCTGCTTATGGACCATTTACCATTTCCTCTTCTTCTCCTGCAATCCTTACTAAAAGTTTTTTTTTTTGTGCTGAACTTAGACTAGCTAAATCTCTCCTAACTAGCTGCTTTTTCTTCTTCTAGATCCTTGTCTTCATCTGTGATTTATTTTCTTATTTACCCTTTGCACCCTGCGCTTACCTGTCATTTGTACCGGTTTTTATTTAATTCTTTCCTTCCAAAACTGCATCTTTTATACATTCTTCACAAATTATTATTTTCCTCTCTTTTCAATCCGAGCCTTTTCTCCTTCAGATACATTTAATTCAGAAAGTATTCTATGGAATGCCACAAATACATCTTTGCCCCTCTGTGTTTGCTGTTTCTGACACGCTGAACTTTAGTGCCCATATTCTTCTGTCATTACCCTGATGTAAACCTGGAAAGACTCCATTGTTTCTTATCCATAAATATGTGGCTGAAAGATCAGTATATTAAAGCAGAAAATCTTGGAATTCTGTAGTTAAATTAGAAGTGCTAGTGTTGCTCTGCATCTACCATGGCGTTTGTTAGATCTGAGAGGTTGATTACCTTCAAATTAAACTATTTTCTTCTGCAAAGTGACATTGCTTCTACATGACATATGATGATTAAACATCTCTTTCCCTGTCTTGATGGTCTTGTCAAGTTTGACCTGAACCTATAGGTTTAAAACATAATTCAGTCATATTCAGAGCTTTAGGTTAAACAAATTAGTATTGAACAGTTAATAGAGTTAACCAAATCCAGCCCTGGTGTTACACCTGTTTTATGCAAAGACTGAACTGTGTCCTGTATCAATAACAATGGACCTTTACAGATGCATTTCTAGTGGAATACTGTACTGAATTTATTCCTTGTTTTGTTTCCTTAACAATATAAGAAAAGTAAGTGTGTTTCAAAATTAAATCACTTGGCTGGCTCACACATCGTCAGGTTGAATGCTAATTATTCAGCCTAATTCAATCCAAAATAAAAAAAGGTTTATAAACTATAAATTTAACTCTGGTATAGACACTTCTTGTAAATTTTTCACCTTGACACTTTTGTGCTCCTGCTCCTGACTTTATTAACAATTGAGATCACTTCAGCCCTGGACCACCAATGTTTTGGTCAGCAGGGTTTGGCACAGACAGCTGTCCCTTGTGCTGAGCAGCTAGATCCCTGCCTGGAGCAGGCTGTAGGGAGTACTTTCACATGCCCTGTGTGCCACAGGTGATTTCTCAGTCCCAGCGTGTTGTGAATGCACCTTTCCTTTTAAAAGCCCTTCCAGAACTACACTGCTGAGACAATCTGAAACCTTCCCCTTATTCGTAGCCTGAGTTAAGTCAGGCTTGCTTTATATCCTTTTGTTCTTGGGCCAGTATAGCCTTGTAGGTCCATTAGATGCATAATTGCTCATGTTTGTTCTCTTGTACCTCTGCCCAGTCTTCTTTTTGCTGTTATGTCTGCCAAGCTCTTCTAGCATCTTTTCCAAATGGTCCTACTATCCTTTGCTGCACCTCCTTCAGTTCAAGTTTACCTTTGCTGTGGAGTCTTTTATTTCTACAAGAGAGACAAAGTGAAAAGCGATATTGCTGCCAATACCTATATGTGTGTGTAGCCTTATGTGAGCAAGCAGTGTCCAGTTCTATAGTCATTGTCCTTGTCTTCCTTGCAAAGTTAAGAATGGCTTGTAAGCAGCCCTTAGCCACCTGAGTTCTATTTCTTCTGGTTATTTCTAGGCGTTAGCTCTCCACTTGCTTAGATTGAGAATAAGGGTGCTGTGCAGAGGGCTCAGGCTGTCTGTGAGTGGGCTGAGCACTCATTCTTGCTCAGCTCATCCAGAACATGTGGTCAACTAAGTGCTTAGGTATTGCTGGGATTCTCCCTCAAATGTGGGCTAGAGCTTAACCTATATGAGTATTTAAAGTGAAAAATACCTGCTAGGTGGATCTGTATTTTTGAGCACCCCAACTGCTGGAGTCAGGCACCTTCTGTGCAACTGTTCTCCAAGCTCTTTGCCATGATTTCAGTCCCTGGGTACCTGTCATGGAGTGCTCCTCCCTGTTCCCCCCCAGGTCCAGGCAAGGGTGATGGTGGGGCCCTTTGCCTGGGACAGGAGAAGGACTGTGGCATTCACATTCTCTGAACATGATTCCTTCACCCATGATTTTTCTCCCGGGAAGCTGAAAGGCAATGAGAAGCCTCAGAGAAGTGAAAATTCTTATCTCATTTGCTACTCCTGTTTTTGTGCACATGTGGAATGTCTTGGGGAAATTGTTTTCCTGAAGTGAGTCCTTGATTGGACTCCAGTGTGAGTTGTTTGGACATATTGGCCAATTAGGGCCAAGCTGTGTTAGGACTCTGGAAAGAGTCACGAGTTTTCATTATTATCTTTTTAGAACTCAGTAAGTATCTTTTCTGTGTTCTTTAGTATAGTATAGTATTCTTTAATATAATACAGTATAATAAAGTAATTAATTAGCCTTCTGATTACATGGAGTTCTGCTCATCATTCTTCCCAGAAGTGGGGATCGCCAGTCTCCAATAAAGGACAGTCCTTCCACTGCTGGTGCTGGGATCTAAGGAAGAGCAATGAATGGGCTGGCAATGACAGGGTAGATATTTAGAAGACTACAGTTGGAGAGGTTTATCAAACGCCAAGGTCATAGATGGGAACTGTGAAACCTTCAGATTCCTGAGTGCCAGAAGCCTCGTAGTCCTTCTCTAATGGCTTTTAAAGTGTTAGGGTTGAAAAACAACCTGAGTAGGACAAAGTGATGAGTTTTTACAGATGCATCATATCTCTGAGGACTGCAGTCACAGTAAGTTAGAAGGCAACAAGCAAAAATATAATGGTGAGTACTAAGAAGAATGTGTTGGACTCTTTTTTCAGAAGTGCTGTAAAATCTATTTCACATAGCATAAGCATTAATTCAAAGCATTTGTTCACAAGGCACTACCTTACCTGATCTGCTTTCCTTGGCTGATATATGTACTGCAGCTGCAGATTTATTTCTACAGATACATAGTTTTGTATTTTGGTAATAAATTCTTTTCAATAGAGTGACTCCCCAGGACTGAGAGCTTATGAACTGACTGATTTAAATGCCTGTACGAGACAGTGCTTTCACTGTCTGGCAAAACACATGACATAAATTTGACTCTAGAGCCAAATAAATTGGAGAATTGTACTAAATTGTGCTAAAGAGGGAAGATGGATCGCGAAAGAAGCCACTTCAACAAATAATGCATACTCAGAGTGTCAAATGAAAAATAAATAAAATCCTTATGAAAACAGAAAACTTGTTACCAGCAGAAGAGTCTGGGTCTGAAAATTACTCCACACGTACTCTCATGGGGATACATATTTTGCTCCCTTGGCAGAAATATTAGATGTACTTAATCATATTTGTGATATTAATTAGAAAAATGGTGATACAGAGAGAGCAAGAACATTTCTTTATTTTCTTGCTATAAATGGCAAAGTTCCCTGAACTTCAATGAGACAAGAACTGTACCAAACACCACAACAACAGTTAATCCATAAAAGAATAAAACGCCCAGGCAATTATTTGATTTAGTTTTGTGTCACTCCAGGCTTATTCCAGAAAAGTAACTTTATTTTTCCTGCTTTAAGATGAAGTAGTGCATTGTTGGAGAAAAAAACAAACCAGAATGTGTTGCATAGCTCATCATTACAGCAGAAATAAAAACAAACCCCAAGGGCATATGATTTTCAACACCTTTGATTCTTAAAAAATTAGAGGAAGGGTAATGCAAAATTGCTTTTCTTTCTTAATTTTTTGTAATTGTCTTCAGCATTCTTGGGATCCCTTGGAGGTTGCATGTGTGAAGGATTATATCACTTTCTGGGGCTGTTGTTCAGAAACATTTCACTGACACTAAATGTGACCTAACAATTCATCCTTTTTGAAATGAGTGGCTTAGTCAAATGTGACATGAAAGACAGTACAAACCGGAAACAAAAAAAGATGTCAGCCTGCGCAAATTCAGCTTTTTCTTCTCTTGAAACGTTGACTGAAAATAAATTTAAGGTATCGTATTTCATAAATGTGTTTTAAAAAGCCTGTCTTTCAGTCTGCTTTTTACTTTCTTGTTTTTCTCAGTGTTAATACAGCACCAGAAATATTTTACAGCTTCTCTCTTTGATGCATTATCACAAGCATATGCAATGCCTTGCATCTCTTATAAGGCAACAAACTACTATAGTCTTTAGTGCCTAGGCTAAAAGGCTCTAAGCATAACATAAAAACAGGTCTTCATGTAATGAGTGTGGGAAACAGAGAGTAGGACCTCAATTGTTCCAGAGAGAATGTTTCCATCACACGAGGGGAGCTTGTCCCTTTAGTTTGTGGATGTGCTAGGACATAATTGCATTTTATAGCCACAAATGCCTGCTGCTTCTCCACTGGTAAGCAGTGCTCCCTGGTTGCTCACAGCCCTTGGCCCTCCAGGAAAAGAAGTCTAGAAAGGACCCAAGAGGAATGGTGAGCTCCTTGGAAAAGAGTGAGAAAGCTTGGGAAGGTGCTCTCTCATTGTCCCTCGGCATGGTTAGGAGCAGGACTGTAGTAACATCATGTTATGTCCCTCTTATCAGCTTGGTGTCTCCTACCAAGTGTGGCTTTAATGTGAGACACCTGAACTCTTCAAGAATGGATCTGTGCATTGGCTGGCTTGCCTGGCTAATGCTGAAGGAAGTAGGCAAGGGGAGAAAGAAGTGGTGTGGGAGGACAGAGTTTGCAAAGGCATTAGTTGGAGCAGGAGTGTGAAGCCATGGAGCTGGATAAATACAGGACATGACAGTTCGCTGAGCTCAAGGCCTTACTCTGCTGCTTTGCCTGTCCCTGTGCTCTGGGGCATCTCACCTCTGACATCAGCTAAGATTTGATCTGTAGTGAGGAGCAAGAGGACAATGAAACCGTAGATACATTTTGAGGACGGTATTTATATACATTTAGTGCTGAGACAGATTGGCTGGGAAGGGAAAGAAGCTGCTGAGCTTGTTAGAGACCCACAGGGGAGAAAGTGCTCTATGAGATAGTTTGAGAATTGTTAGTTGTTTTGGCAACTGTTATTAGACATGGCCCATAATTACTTCTGTAGCTATGGAGGAGTATAATTTGCTTTTAATTACCGTATTAGCAAATATATCAGTAGGGAAACCAACAGAAAAAGAAAAAAAAAAAATGCTGACTTTCTTTCAGTCCTTTGTGACTGTAGGAAGGCAAAAATATTTGGACAAAATAATATGCTCTAATGAACCCCAAACAGGCATAGTCTGAGAAATGAACATGCTGAGGGGGGAAATAGGTATTCTAGATAGCAGAGACCTGGCTTCTGTCATAGTTCTACAAAGTGGAAATAATAGCTTCTTTCCATTGTAATTTTAAAATTGTAACTCAGCGCTGTTCTTCTGATGCTTTGTGATAGATGCCAGGAGTGGAGACTGCTCTGCTCCAAGTGTGAGTCAGATAACAAAGCAATTACTGAGCTGTAGCAGCATTGCACCTTTTCTTTTGTTTCCTCTGAAAGATACTGTAAGGCTGCATTATCAAGATTCACCCTCGCAGAACAATATTTTATTTTAAAATCATCCTTTAAAAGAATTTGTGAGTACTGGAGGGGATGTCTTATCTCCCATCATGGTCATGTCTCCAGGAGAATTCAAACAAGAAAATCCTGAATGCATTTTCTTACCTTGAATCACAAAGAATAGAAATTCAGTGGTTTTTCTGGCCTCTTAATCTTCTCACTGAGATACTGCTCTAAACACTAATGAACATTAAATTGCTATTGCTCTGTTGGTGTGTAGCGCTTCAGTCAGCAGTCCTTCCAGAGTCAATAACAGCAGGCAATCTACTGCAGTTCCTCTGGTGTTTATTTTTAAAGATAATACTTGAAATACTTAAAAAAATGAAACATTTCATTTTGAAGGTGACAGAGCTGGAAAAGCTGAAAAAGTTCAAGATGCTTTCACAGCATGTGAAAGGGACAAACCACTCGGATTTCAATTTCATCTCCCTCCTGCCTAGGTGTCTGCTGAGCTGTGGAGGGAGCATGACTCTTGGCAGGCCAGGGGTGGCTTTCCCTGCTGGCTTCCCCCATCAGCAAAGCACAGGAGCCCATGCAAGTGCAGCTTCCTACAGGAATCACTGAATGAAGAAATGGGGCAGCTAAAACAGGGCAGGTGGTAAAGGATGATAAAATCCCCAGTACTTTGTTTTAAGGTGAAACCCTTCACACAGCCTGCCATACTCCGGTAGAAAAAATGTCTTGGTTGAGCATGCATCTCAGCTGTAACATCCAGGTAAACAAGGACATTATGTCAGCTAGAGAGGATTTCAAAGTGGATTGGCTGTGGGCTGGCTCAGAGTTGTACACAGGTCCCGCACGATGGCATTTCCTAACTTCTCAATATTTGGTTTTACAGCCATGGCAGTGTGCTTTAACATCATTTTATGTGAGGTATTTATAGACCACCTTGTCTATCAGTACTAACTTCCTGACTAGCAGTTCCAGCTGAAAGCTCATCTGTGTCCGTAAGGGAATTGGTATTTTTTCCCTGACAGCCAAAATGGTCTGTCTGATTGTGAGATGGAGTCTGGGGGAAGATGTGTCATTCTGTAATGTTAAAACAAAAATGATGATGAGAAACTCTAGTGCTGCACTGAGTTTTAAATTGAAAGCTGCTGCGAGCAGTGCGGGAAGAGGGAACCACAGGCAGTGGCAGGGGGGCAATGCCACAGCAAAGGTGAGAGGTGTGGAGAGCTTGGTGGAAAGGAAAACCAAGCAGGGCAGGTAGGTGCTAGTTGATCTCAAGAAGCTATGGCTCTACGTTTTTCAGAGCAGATATCTCTGTCTTTCTATATTGCTTACATGCTCACTCAAATTATGCAGGTAGAAAGAAGCAGAGTCTGAGGAAAAATAAAGCTGCAGATGCCAAGGACCTGTGTGCACTGAGGAGGCTTAGGAAGCAGCAGCACTAATCTCAATGCTTTAATTCCCCTCCTGTAAGGGTAGTGCTATCAGTTGTGCAGAGAGGTGACATAAAGATGCATGTATTCAAATTTTGTGGAGCACTAGGAACAAATGACATAATTTTGTATTTGGTACAGGGTAGTTTAAATAGGGCCTGCAGGCCACTCACTGAATATTGTGGATAAAAAAAATCGTCACTGAACAAGTCAGACACCTGCAGAAGAAAAAGTACATGAGCTTGTAATTAAAAAACAAATTTATACATAAAATGGCCTGAATTAAGACTTCTTGTGCATCAATAATCCTGGCATGTTCTAACTTAACAGTGCTTGATTTTGTACTAAAATTATTCTTTCAAAGTTATTTTTCTGTATATGAACTATAAGGAAGACACATGGAAGCACATGAAAAGGGCAAAGAAAGACAAATAGGGCAGAAAAAGGACAAATGCTGTCACTCTTATGTATGAAGTATGAGGTTAGCACAGGTTTTCACTTTTCCTCAAACCCCCAAGTAACATATGAAGCAGGGGAGAAAAGCCTTTGGGCAGGACAACCAGTTCTTTACTGCTCCTTGAAAACATTCAGAAATTTTACCTCAATTTGTTTTCCAACACTTTGATATTTCATTTACTTTTACTTGTCTCAGAGACCTTGATTTCTTTCTTTTAATAGACACTGCTGAGCTCCTTCTCCCTCACCTTGCAGAGATAAGGATGTTGCAATCTCTGTGCTCCTGCTAAGAGAGCGCTGGAAAGGCAACACCAGGGAATGAACCATTAAAAATACACCCCAAACCCCAAAACAGAAAGTAAGCAGAAAAATGTGGACAGAAACACCTTAATTAGAATTTTTGTTTCACTTCTGCTCTGTGTCCAAGCTGACAGGGAGAAGGCTTTTTCTGGATGCCTGTTGCTCCCAGATATCCTTGTGAGGTATTAGACATTGCAGAAGAGGCAAGTCAACATCATGCAGACTACAAAGTTACAGCTGGCCTAAAGATGTAGAAGATTTTGCCCTCAGGGATGAAATGGGTAATGGGTATCCCTCCCTAATACCTCTGCAGCTGCAACTGCATGCTCTGTTTTTGCATATTTAGGTGGCTGAGACTGTTTGTAGGAGTGTGTTTCTCTAAATGCTTTCAAGGAAAACCTAAATGAGGCTGCAAGAATGGCAATGAACCTTTGAAAGGGTTTGCTTAGGGATTTTTAGCAATGTGGGAAAGCTGGACAAGGGCAGTAAAACTGAATTATGCAGCTAACACAGTTTAATTTGAAGAGAAAGGAAGCAGTGCAGTGTGAGTATTCTTTTAATTTCTACACTGAAGTTTTACTAGAAGTTATTAACAAGTTATATATCAAGCTTCAAGTTTGCCTTTTAAAACCCATACTTAGGCGCCTCTATAAATATCCTGATAATAAGACAAACAAGCAAAGAAACAAAACAGTGCTCCCATTAAAGCCTGTGAAAAATGATGTTTCTCTTGACCATGTTTATCCATTCTTTATCACAGTGGGACCTGAATTCTTGATCAAAATTAAATGCTCTTCCTATATATACAGATGATAATGTATTAATGACAAGGACTGGAGATGAAACCCTTGTCTCATGTATTGCTGGCAAAACAGAAATCCTATTGTGCCTCTGTAACAGAAAATTTCAAATATATTTTGGGGCTTTATGTTTGCAGCTGGGTATGGCAGAAAACGAAACAGCACTCTGGCACAAAAAGGCTCAGAATCATATTAATAAAAAGTCTATAATCACAGATATTGATGTCTGCCAGATATGTATCTGGCAGAGAAAAAAACCTGATTTCTCTAAGGTAGTGAGGAAGGGGATATTAAAGGTAACACTAGGTCCTGGAATGTAGGCCTAGGCATGGCCCCCACTAATAAATTGTTGTTTTGGTGAAATTATTTCTTATAACTGGCAGCATCTTTCCCCTGTGGTCCTAAGCTCAAGCCAAAAACTTCCTGTCTTTTGGAAAGTTACACCACTTAGCAAGATGTTACAGAAAGAGTAAGAGGAAAAATGACAACCCAATGAATACTGAGAAGCATACTTCAGTATTCTAGTGACTGAAAGCAGATTTGGTATTCAACAGCTGCAAGAGAAAATGTTTGACATGTTTGCCTCTGCAGCCAGTTTCAAGGAAAGGGAGGGTCATTAAGTGTGAACAATGTCAGCTAAAAGCCTCCCACCTCTCTCTCAAGCCTGCTGGTAAATCTGACCCTGTAGTAAAGGTCATTTCTCATCTCCTCAGGTATGCAGCTGTATAAGGACTTCAGAGTACATCATAATAAATTCTTTGCTACTCTGTAGAACTTTTTCACTTGAAGATTTGAATCCAAATAATGCTGGTTTCCTGTTATGCTTTCCTGGTAGCGCTTTATCAAACAGCAGGAATTTCATACTGTTCCTGAGGGCAACTTTTTAAACTGAACTGTTCCTTATGGGTTTTCACTGTAAGCAACACAGTTTTCCAAGCTTATTGTCAATTGTGAATGAACATAAAGTTAATTCAGTTTTCTGAGTGCCTGTTCACCTAGTATAGGTCTATTATCTATGCAAATTAATGGCTCTTGTACTTTAAAAAGTGAGATTAATCTTTGATTTAAAAACATCACTAGTAACTGATATACCCAGATGGACCTACTTGCTCTGTTGGACAATTTAATCATTAATTTTATAAATCAATTTTATTCACCACTTTCAATGGCATGGTGAACATCCCTCATGATGAGATTCTCATTCCTAATTGTGGTTTTGACTGAATTATTTAAAATTAAGTTGCCCGGTAGTGTTCCAACATTGCTTTATATTCAGGTCTTTCACTCTTACTTTGCTTTGGACTAGCCCTGACTGTTGCATTCTCAGTCGTCCTGCTGACTTCCCTGCTTTAGAATATGAGAAGAACAGGTTTTGTAGGTACTTATTTCTGAGTGGCTTGAAAATCTCATACCCTCACCTAAGACATTACTCAGGAGGCATAAATCCATTCTTTATCCTTAGTTGCAGTACTAACATAAAAAAAAGACACAGTCTCTCTGTCTGACTTACATGATTCAATTTGATCAAGAAAACTATGCTGTCCAGAGTTATAATGACCACATAACTACATGCACCAGAATCAATGACAGCTTCAAAAAATTGCCGGTTACTGTAGCTTCTTCTCTAATCACTTGGAAAAGCGATAACACATGTTCAAGTATTGTCCTCATTGCCAATTTATAGCATCATTAAGTTTTGCTAGGAAAATCTTATGGTAATTTTTGTTCTTACACTCTCAGAGTTTAGATATGGCTGCTTTTTTGAAATCCATCTCTACTTTTGTGCACTTTAGTTTCTATTGTTCAACATCAGATGCTTGGTTTCTGAGTATGACAGGATCAAAGCATCTAAAGTCCAGACGGTCAGTGTCTCTGTAAATTAGCTTCTTAAAACAGGGCATCACAAATTTCTGTGTGAGTATGATTTTGCCACCAAAAATTAAGCTGTAATTAAATTAAAACTCTCGATGTCCTTGGCTCCAATTAACCTGCTAGTTTTGGCAGAGCAAACTCTGATTTACATATCTTCTATCCAAGTAAATGTGAACCTCAAGCTCCAGGACTAGTGGTTTGGCCAACCAGATAATAATAGCAGAGGGAGGAGCAGAAGGGGTTGTTGCAGGAATGCCATCCCTCTGTGGCTGTCCTGCATCTGGAAAACTCTGAAAGTGCAGGCAGTACTTCCCAACACACATGACAGGAAAATGTTTTGACATGACAGTGACATGACAGTGTTTTGGTTTTGATTTCTGGCATTAGCCTCTAATGTTGCTTTCGTTATACATCTGGCGAGTGGTGGCAATTGCATATATAAAACCCATTAAGTGGCTGCTGTTTATTTTTAGAATAATTAAAAATTATTCCTTCAAAAAGGGAAAAATCTTGTTTAATTTTTTTAGGTTTTATTTTGCACTCTAAATGTGAAATGGAAGATAAACAGGAAATGTGAATCATCTTGCATACTAGTAAATTGCACACAATTTCATTTGCCTTTTTTCTGCACAGTATCCACATCCAATTTGTATTCTGCGCTGTATCAATTCACTGATAGTTTATAGTGATAGACCACCATTTAAACAATAAGTACATAAGAGCAGAATAAAAAAGGCTGTTCTTTTAAACTAACTTCTATTTCTTGATTTTCGTATTTAGTTCTCATCCTTATTCTCCCATAAATGTTTGTTGTTGTTGGCTTTTTTCTTCCATGAAATGCCTTTTAAAATTCATAAGCTTATTAAAAAAAACCTAATAAGTAGTGATGGTTGCCTTTCATTCTATCTTTTATAAACCATTTTAAAGTGAATGAACTATTTGAATTGCAAACTCAGCTCTTGCTTGCGTCCATGAAACAATCACTGGTAAACACAAAATGATCATAATTTTTCATCAAAGTGCTTTAACCTCAGCCCTGTTGGCTTGTCTCCCAGATAACAAGGTAGGGCAATTTCTGTAATTAATTAGGTAAAGTTTATTAAACTGAATAAAGATTAAAGGCTTTGGAGGACCATATGGAATTAAATTTGTTTTAAACATAGCAAAATGGTCTCTTACGAACTTTTTACATACATTCAATAGTTTCTGAAATATTTGGCTTCTTGACAGTACAATCAGAAACATTTGGTCCAAAGCCACAAGCTCCTCTTGCTCACCCAAAGGCTCAAAATAATAGATACTGGTTACTGCCTGCAAAGAGATTTTGAATGAATCTTTTTCCTAAATATGTGCATGAGAAAAAGTGTTCATGAACATGACAGGAATACAGGAAAACTCTACTGGTCACTGCTTAATGTCTGTAAGAATTACAACAGAATTTTGCACATTTGAGGTGGCAAACATCTTGCTCTATTTTTCCCCTAAGATTTAAGATCAATAAATAATATAATCTTAAAAAAATTTTGTATGGACACTGCTCTGGGCAACCTGATCTAGTTGAAGATGCTCCTACTCATTGCATGGACATTGGACATAATGTCCTTTGAAAGTCCCTTCCAACCCAATCTATTCTATGATATGTAATCAGTACTGTTACTCATTCTTTTTACTCATGATGAATGTCTTTTATTAAGGATGGTTTTTATTTAAAAAAAAAAAAAAAGTTTTGATTTTAAAATGGCTAACCAAAAGGGTTTGGTTGAAAATTGTTAGTATTTCCACTTAGCTCTGTATGTTCAGAATGATCATTTTACGTTTTATCCTTCTTTAATTCCCAAAATTTAACATTCTTTTTCTGGGTGGAAATTTCTAATTGACAAAAATCTGTCTTTTCAGGTCTAGTTTTTTTCTTTTTTTGACTAGTTGTTATGAAAATGCATTACTCAAGGCAGAACTTACATCTTGGGCTTTAAAGATGATTGCCATCACAAACCATCGCTGTTTATCCCACATGAAGATGAATAATGTGTTTCAGGTAGGCAATTCTGTTGTGACCAGACTGTGATGTTCAAACCAGCTGACTGCAGGCTTTGGAAAAGGGTTTCACAGCATTAGGATGTGGCCACTGAAGTACTGCACTGGTATAACCAAAGGTGCTCTCCGTGTACCTACCTTTTTAATGAACATTTGCAACTGATGGATGATGGTCTTCGTGTCTGCACAGACTCTTTGTGTTGAAGGCAGGTGTCTGCAACCAGCAATGTCTTTGTGGGTGTGACAGCAGGAAAATATCTGTAACCAGCTGATGCCAAAGCAAGCTTCTCAGCTTGTATCATGCTGATGGGGAAATTAAAGGGTAGCAGACTAACATGTCTTCTTCATAATGGCTCTAAAGTATCTTCAAAATGTAAATTAAAGGACAAGTTCTGAAGGGTATTGAGCATGCACAGTGTGCACTGAAGTCAGCAGAACCACAGCTGCTATAGACCCTCTAAGAGTTGACCCAAATAAAGTACAAATGTCAAGAAAATCACTTGAAAGCCTTGGGGCCCTAAATGCATTGCACACAAGTCTAATTGTGTTCATCAGCAGAGTGGTGCTACATCTCTTTTGCTGTTGATTTAGGAAATCCAACTTTTCATTGACTCAACAGCAGCTTTGAATGCCCCAAGCACGTAAATAAATCTAATCACAGGAAATCCTTCCCCTCCATAATTTCATTTGCACGCATCCTCCTTAAAGTACCATCTCATCAGCAGAGACTGAAGCAAGCATATCTTTCCTCTCACTGGTAGGAGGGAAGAAATCACATTCTGGGGAAAAAGATGTCCCTTCCATAGTGCCTCTTTTCATGTGTACTTTATCTTCTTCACTGCAAGACTCTTAACACTGATGAGCCCTGCGGGTCCTAAAGATTCAAACACAATGGCACAACAGGAAGATTAAGCCGAGAAAAAGAAAAATTGGATTTCATTTCCTCCAACACTAAAAGAGATGATTTTTTTTCCATTAAAATAAATTTTTCCATTAGAGTGTTTTCCATTAAAAACTGCTTCCTGTGGAAAACTGAGTTTCTATTTAAAAGAGCATTTTCACAGCAGGAATTTATTCTCTCAAGAAAGAAACATGCTTTTCAAATGCACTTCCAATTTTAAGATATTGGTTAAGAATTCAGTGTTTCAATTCCTCTTTAATTTACTGCAAAATTAATAGTTTTGGCAGGAATTCCCTCTACCATTATTGTTCTATGCAAAATGCATGTCAGGGCCTGTAAGACACTTGTAAACTGTGATTACTTGAGTAGTCTCAGCTGGTATCTTCATCCCTGCTACCCCTCCTCATGCCCCAGGCCTTCCTTTAAAGCTCAAACCCAGAAAGCACCGAGACCTGGCCTGAGCTCCATCAGAGAAATATACTTGTGCCTATTACTGTCTGCTGCTCTCCTGGCTTATGGATTTATTATTTTTAATTGATTATTTCCAAAGCCACACTGTCTTCAATCTTTTGTCCATGCCTCTCAGATGGGCTCTGGATCTGTACTGGAGTCCTGACTGGGCTTTTGGGGCCTTGTTTAGAGGTGTCAGGGGGACTGGTTGCTATCCTGACACTGTTCATTTTCTGTGCGAGGATGTCCTGGTGGGGAGGTCCCCACTGTGTTGGGATTCTCCTTTGCTGCCAGCTCATTCCTGCTTGTGGAGGAGCCCTGATCCTGCTGGTCCCTGCTGTTGCAGTTGAGACATAAACTTTAAAGAATGTAGAGATTTTTAGAGAAGTTAAGATTTTAGTTAGAGATAAGCTTTATTGATTGAGTAGGCCTTGATAAGGTGAAGAGTTAGTAGTTAACTAATAATTGATTGCTTGTCAACACAATGTTTGGTTAGCTGGGTTTATAATGAAGAATACAGAAACTGATAAATAGCTTTTAGGAACATAAGACAGTTGTAGGTCTCCTCTGTTCTGAAACCCATTGGAGACCGGAGTCAGAGTTCTACCAAGGGTTCATTTGTCACATTGCATTGAAAAGGTAAAAAGGTCAGAACGAGGAAGACTTCATTTACTTCCTCATTTTGGGACCCCTCCCCATGAAAAGGACCACCGACCCATTTCAAAGGACAAACTACACATGCTTAATAACCTTTGAGCTAATTACAATACGAAACAGGGAATGGGATGTACCAAAGTTATGAATATGTATTTGTATTTTGGGTATTCAATGCTTGTGTAGATAAAAGGACTCTGTAATCCCCTGTAAATTGTGCGTGTATTTGGGAGCTATCCCGCACGATGCCCGGCGCAATAAACATAGACTTTCTAACTTTAAACTGTTAGAGAGTTTTTGTCTGTCACAGTTGGATATTGATACTAGATCAATATCCATTTTTTTAAAAATAAATCACAGTGGTGAAGTGTAGCTTGTCACTTTGATGCCAGTGAATAACAACCAAAATATTTCTCTATGTGAGCTGTGTGTTTAGGGCTATTGTTCTTGACAGTGCCAGCTTTTAGCTGAGCCTGTGAGCAGTGCAGAATGAAGGAGACATATTTAAATGTTGGCCTGCAAAGACTGTACAATGGAGCCCCATGTCAGCATTCTCAGATGCCATATTTGCTTGTTATTATGCTACCTGTGGCCTTTCCAGTGCTTCGATGCTCTCTTTAATCAATATATCCTTGGATCTTCCACACATTTGTTTTCTCCATGTGGGTTCATACACTGAAGTTCTTGATGGTGATGAAATTTAATGTCCTTTTTGATGATACCAAGAGGCAGTTGCAGGAGCAGACAGAACTATTGGAATTCTACATACCACATTCCCAGCAAGATTGGCTACCATGGGTAAAAGTGTTGTGCAACGAGGATAAAAATGGTAATGTCATTAAGCTCTCGCAATAGACAGCAAAAAGTCAGGATAAAAAGGAGACAAACAAATGAATTAAACCTAAGCTGACTGCAGAATAATTAATTTATAATTGAAATTAAAGGTTAAGGATTGATACTGTGACATCACTCTACTAAATAGTAATTTACTTTCTTTTAGTTATTTCTATTGGACCAGAAGGTCAATGGTCTTTTCTGACAGCATCTGGGCAAATAGCAAATCTATGCAGTCTGTTCTTTAAATTAAAAGAAATGCCTGTTTTAGCAATTTCCTCTGGCAGGAAAGCAAGCATATATTCTTGCTTCATTCTTTTTATTGAAAGGGCACTATCAAGCTTTGAATCCCTATTTACATTTTTAGCCTGGTTTTCTAAGGAAATGAAGCTTATATAATAACACAGACTTTCTCTTCAACTGTCAAGTCCTATGTAGTAACTTTTAAACTGTCTGGCCAACTGTAACTAAACTTAAAAGTGGATAGAAAAATATCACCTAAAACAATGCTCTTAAAATCTTTGTCAACAGCAGAATCTGAGGAGGAGAGAGAGAGATGCAATTAGTGCTCACACTGAGGGAAAGTGCCAACCTTGGCTGCTGTGCTGTTGTTTGGCATTTATGTGCTGGCCAGTCAGCCTGTCACTGGGCCCATCAGTACACATCTAGGCTTTCTCTTGTCTTCTGTAATGTGTTGCCTTCAGCACTGTGGATTAAACTGAAGCAATTCAGGGAGGGAGCTGGGGACAATGACCAAGCTAAGAAATCTGTAGGGAACAGCTCATGAGTAATTCTGCTGCTCATGAAAATATTTGTTGCTTTAGGGTAGAAAATCAAGTTAAGGTGGGTGTAAACTCCTCAATGTGCATTCTGTCTGTCTAGTCTGACAGATATGTTCTATTCACTGATCACCTGAAAATCAAATTACAAATAAGCGAGTTGAAACATCCTAGTGAATAACTTTCAGGCCAGATCTTTCGTACTAAAAATGTTGAAAAACTACATATATATCAGGGAAGTTGAGGATATGCTTCAAGTTCTATGAACTGGTTCTATGAACCAGTGCATTTGGGAACTGCCTTTTTCAGTCTGATTAAGATTATTGCTGTGCTAATTTCAGTCATGAATGCTGATCAATTCATACTTTGACTATAGGACCAGGATCAATCTTTTTTGTGTTATATCATGACTTTCCACATAACCTAGAAAACTTTCTTGAGGTAATTCTTGCTTGGAAGTTTTTTTAGAGGGGAAAAATAGCCACTATTAATTTAAAAATCACAATGATATACCACCCAATTTGCTACAAAGTAAGAGAGGTGATGAAAAATTATCTTCACCTTTTTTTTTAAAAAAAACCCTGTTGTTTTGACTTTAAGTTAATGAACCTTGCTGTGCTGGTCATTAGATAGTTCTGTACTTTGATCTATAATAATTAAGAGCCCTTTGAATTCCTTGCGGATATAGAACTCTGGTCTGATGGCACCTGTTGTGCCTTTGAACTCCATATACGCCTTAGGAAAATCTCTGGTAGCTATTTTTTTGCTCTCACCACTTGCCACCATCTTCTCCATTTCTTAACATAATCCTTGAGGTGGGAATATAGAAGTGGACAAGCTATTCTGATAGAGATCCTACTTAAGTGCACTTAAAAGACATGTGTAGTTGATTGTTATGATTTCTCCTATGTTCAGTGTTGCTACTTTTCATGAGAGTCCCTCAGAAATCCAAGTCTTGGCTCTTTCCTAGATATCAGACTCTACAGTGGGTTTTTGTATCCATACCACCCAGTGGTTGAGTCTGTTCAGTATTAATGGTCTAAGTTATTGGAGAATGTCCAAAGGAGGGCCACAAGGCTGGTGGAGGGACTCAAAGGGAATCTTTCTGATGAACAGCTGAGGTCACTTGGTCTTTTCAGCCTTGAGAAGAGGAGACTGAGGGGAGACCTCACTGTGGTCTTCAACATCCTCATGAGGGGAAGGGGAGGGGCATGTACAGATCCCTTCACTCTCATGACAAGTGACAGGACCTGAGGAAACAACATGAAACTGAGTTGAGGGAGGTTCAGGTTGGATATTAGGAAGAGGTTTTTCACCCAGAGGGTGGTGGACCACTAAACAGGCTCTCCAGGGAAGCGATCACAGCACCAGCCTGTCTGAGTTTAAAATATATTCGGACAATGTGCTCAGGCACATGGTGTGACTCTTGGGACTGTCCTGTTCAGGGCCAGAAGTGGGACTCAATGATCCTGGTGAGTCCCGTTCAACTCAGCTTATTCTATAACACCATAATTGTATACCGTTCTTTTAAACTTGGAATCATCTACAGTACCAATGTTTTTCACTAGGTTATCAACAAGCACATTAAAAAGATTCAGGGCTCCATGAAAGAATGCTTGATGATCTATTATTTACGATTACATTTTCAAGACTGGTTATCCAGTGTTTAATGTACCTAATGTTACCATGTTATACTCTGTAGTGTTCTAGTTACTGACTACAGAGTCTTGATCTATCAAATCAAGAGATTTGAAGAAGCATTTCATTAAGACTACTGCTTTTATAAGCCAACCTTAATCTTATAAGTGATGTAAAATTAGATTGATGACATCTACTGCTTAGACTGATATTCCTTAGCTGTGTTTTCCCCCACTGTTGCCTTAATAACTGAGTCCTGTGACAGCTTCTGTGGCACTTCTCTTGTGGTGCATAAAAAATTAAAAAGTTCTACAGTAAGATAAGAGTTTATACTTTTACTTGGGTTTCTGTTATAAAACCATGTATTAGCACATTTTTTTCTTTAAAACAACCCTTCACTATGGAAGAACTAAAACATCTACTGTAAAATTTTCAGACACAAAACTATTAGGAAGCAGTGTTTTATTTCATTACACCGTGATAAAAATGTCTCTTTGTTTTGCTTCTTCAGATGTCTGTTTTCAAGTTGGAGTGTTCTGGACTTGTGGCTTAAACTTATCATCAGTATTCTTTGGGACAGTGTCTTAAGCACTTTTTATAGAACACTTTCTTTATGTCTATTCTTATTCCTCTGTGGACCTGTTACCTCATTTTATTTGCCTACCAAGATGATTACTAATTGCCACAGCTGTATGCTTACTGAGATGGAACTGTTCCCACCTCTCCAAACTCTTTGGTCTGTATTTCTTAATTCAATTTTTTGAAGCATATGCATTGAAAGCTTCTGGATCTTAGATGGAGTTTCAAACCATCACTATACAGTTGGTGTGCACAGACACAACCATGAGTTTGCTATGTTATCTCTGTGTCCTTGTCACCAAATAAGATTAAACAAGGTACCAAAATAAAGAATTAGGTATCTAGCATTCTCCACATGTCCCTTTATGCATGGCTGAAACTGAGCTAAAACTGGTAAAGTATATCTATGTGTGATGGGCTGCTAGTACTGTTCCCTTTAGACCTTCTCTGTTTGTATAAGATACCTGTGGTAAGCAAGAAATGGAGTGAGATATTTTGATGCATTCTCAATCCACTCAGCCTGGTGGAGTCTCTTAAATGTTTAGCAGTGAAGAGCTAGTGGGCAGCAGCATGTAAAAAGTGTGCATCATGTTTGTATTAAGCCAAATTTTTACTCCTGAGAGAACAGAGCCGCTTTCTACTCTGTTCCTACATTCATATTCGCTTGGGAAAGTCACAATGGAAAAGCAATTTAATCTAATGCTGCCACCCAGACGCCATTTCTTACTAATTCTAGGCCTTTAAAGGGGGGATTTAGATAAGGATCAGAGACCACAGAGTTGGAATAGGCCTATTTTGTATGTGTCTGACTAAGGAACAAACAAATAAAAGAGATGGTAGATCTCCTGGTGCAAATTGCTGAATTAATTTCAACAATGTAATTGGGCTGGGAAAAGAAAAATCATGAATTCTAGTGTGACAGCTATTCTGGCCCTTTAGGAACTAAGGCAGGAATTATGCTTTTGCTCAGAGGCAGAGTTTCACAAACAAAGTGATACTTAACTGCTTCTCTTGCCCTTCATAACCTCTCATTATTCATTCCCCCATGCCTGATTTAAATTGGTCCAGTTAAATTCAAACATTATAAATTTTAAGCCAATTTTTAGGAAAAAAAAAATTATCTGAAATATGTGGTGCTCACTGCAGCAGAGGATGTAGACACACTATGATATTTAGCTAAAGGGTATCAAAGGACATGGTCTCTTTTTACAAATATTTCCCAAAAAGTTGAGACACCAAATCTTTGACAAGCACTGAAAGAGCAAAGCTGAGATTAAAAATTAAACGCAACAGCCTTCTTCTAAAAGGCAGCAAAAGATTGCAGATGTTTATAGGCACTATTTAAAATACTGTGGCTTATTAATGCTGTTATTATGCATATTTTGTTACTTTGTCAGTTTGATTGTTGTCTCTTCAATGCATTTATTTATCATTTCTAATAACATCAAGATTTTAATGGTGAATTAAATTCTGATCATATTTGGTCTGTTCAGAGCAATAGAGGCTACTAGACATGGCATACATGCTGAAGCAGTGTTGGTTGCATGCTGCTTTTTTGTGTTCATAACATGCATAGCCAAAATCCTGTTAGCTGTGAAGATCTGCACACTGTTTTACTTCTCAATAATGAGGAGCAAGAAATATTGTCCTCTTGTATGGGGTCTGGCTGAGATGGAGTTCATTTTCCCATGGCAGCCCTCACAGTGCTGTGCTTTCCATTGGTAGTTTGAAAGGTGCTGATGACACACCAGTGTTTTGGGTACTGCTGAGCAGGGTTGGCACAACATCTCCGCTGGCTCCCTAACATTTCCCATCTTATTTTCTCTCCCCTGGAGAAACCACTACATGTGCTGAAGTGCAGCTTTCTGGGAAGTGGCTGGACATTGCTTGCTAACGGGAAGTAGAGGACAAACGTGTTTTTTAGCTGTTTGCTTGTGCTTATGCTAACTTTTGCTTTAGTAAGCTGCTTTATCTCAACCTATGAGTCATTTTCCATCTTATTTTCTCTCCCCTGTCCAGCTGGGAAGGGGGAAGGATAGAGCAGCTTGGTGTGCACCAAGGCTTGGCATCCAGCCAAGGTCAACACACTACACCTCTTAATTTTAGTGCTCTGACAGTGTTTTGTGAAGCATACTTTAAGCAATTTTTTCATAACCTGCTAACATGCTGAACACACGAAATTTCTTCTAACATAAACAGTGATTCATGTTCCAGGAAAGCAGAATTTGAAAATTATCTGTAATTCTGTTGTAGGAATAGGTGGAAGTTTTTGACACATGATAGAAAAAGCAGGGTCATGTTGGTGTTTCACTCTCCTAATTTTCCTTAAAACAAGTTACTCATCTGAATACCTTTCTGCACCAAAATTGAGACTTATTTACTTTCCCAGCCACGTGAAATCTGAGAATGCTTTACCTGAGAGAAACACAGAGAATTAACCACACCTTTAACACAACAAAAGGCTGGAAGGTGCTCCAAAGTATGCTGATAGAGATTGTACCATATAGTGTGTGATGATGGTGTGTGGCTGCAATTATTTTCTATAATCCCATTGGACAGTAAATAGGGTCTCAATAGGAAGAAAAGTATTTCCCTGAAGTTTGCTGCATCAAGACTAATTTTTCTCTTCTGAAATGCTTGGAGATTTAAGTTGCCTTTTATTTCTGAAAGAAGTCTAAGTGCTCTTGATTCCAAAAGGTTTCAGCAGGCTCAGGTTCTTTAAAACCAAGAGCAATCACATGTGACAGCTGAGCTCTTCCTGCTGTGAGTTATGTAGCTCCTGTTCTGTCTCTTATTCCATGGCTAAGAATTTAACTAGAGGAATTCAGTATACTGAACAAAGAACCTATGTAGAGAAGGGACCAAACCGATCTTTAGGTGATTGATTGAATTATGTGGGCTGAATTTTCAAAGGGCGTTCAACTTCCTTGTATATTTACTGCTGTTCTGCCTGCTCAGTGTTTGAAAACCTCCTTCCCCAGCCTGCACTGCACACATACACATGCATAAACATGCATATGTGCTTTCAGTGCACAGGTGCTCAATCAACAAACTGATGTGGCTACACAGCTCTTTGTAAGGTGACACAAAGGTGAAGACCATTTCTGAGACTATGGGCTGGTTCTGATGAAGTATCCTTAAAACATTTGCAAAAGTAAATTCTTACTTTGCGTGAATTTTGGCATACTTAGTTCAAAAGATATATGAAACTGACTTTTATTATTAAAGAAAATTAAGAATTTTGTTTTGAAAGGTCTTGTAAGTTATAGTGAGTTGAATGGAACTCAGTCATTCTTCTCTTTATTTTACACTGAGTATGATAAGTATGGCCACATTTGCTGGCCCTCTATTTTGAAAATTAGACATGTTGACTTTATTGGGACTTAGAAGTTTTCCCTGAGCTGCTGCTTTAAGTAGAAAGTTAGTATTTTCAACACCTGGACAATTAAGGAAGTCTAAAATTCAGCAGTGCAGTCAGAAGAAAGGAATGAGTTATTTTCAGCAAGGCCAAAAGACTCACACATGTGCTGCTTTTTCATCTCTACAAACAAGATTTATTGTGGTCAAAAGTGGTGGTATCTACACTTTCTGTCACTTAGGTGCCTCCTTAAGGAAATAGATGTGATTGGAATTTTCTTGCTATTTCATGTTGTGTGGGTTCATTATCATTCACTGTCTCATGAGGACTAGGCTGGCAGTCATAACATTTTGGGAGCACTGAACATCTGCATGAGCTCAGCTGCTTGCTGTCAGGTACTCTTGAACAGGCAAAGCCAGTATCAGAAGACAGCAAATAGGATGCAGTATTTTTACTGTTTTGGTTATTTTTTTTTTTTTTTCCTATTTGTGTAAACTTAAGGTTCTTTGTTGAAATCTGTTCTTTATATTTTAGCATATGTTGACTTGAGAGCTCTTTCAGAGAAATTGTATAAATATTACATCTTAAAGGATGGTAGCAGGTTGGCCTGAATAAATCTTTGGATAAGGAAATCAGGAATGGAAGAATTGCTGCTTATAGTAACTTTCTGTTGCAGGCTACTCGAGGACAATGCTGCCTATGGATAAAATAAGGTGAAACACAGAACTCTGTCCAGAGTAGTTGCTGTAAGGAAATTTCAGTGTTTCTCCAATACTTCTACATTTTTATCACTGGATTTTTGTTAATTTCCTAATTTCTTTTGTTTTAATATAAACAATGTTTTAGAGCTTGGAAGCATCCAAGAAGTATTTGTAAGCAAATCATATTGGTGGTTTGATATTTGCCTAGTAATGCAGGGAATTTTATATCACAAAATAGGGAATTGTTCGACCAAAATAAAAGTTTAACATTTGTATTTATGTGCACTTCTAGCCTTCAGATTATTCTAAAGGAATAATTTCTGTGTGAAATAATGACTAGAAATCTCTTAAAATTAGGAAACAGAGATCATGTGGAGGTTTGGTGCCATTTAGTCACTGGCGTCATCAATATGTTTGTTAAAAATGTTCAAGGGGATGAATCCAGTAAACTTTTACCACCCTGTCAGACAGTATCTCTTTCACTTCTCTTGAAAATCCCTTGATGTCTGAAGGGTTTCATATCAGCTGAATACTGAGGGTTTGTCTCTGTGTCCATAGATATTATTGATGCACTTGGGAGATTATTCTGTGATGGTGACTAAGGTTTCCTTGGTTTTGAGTTTATTAGGACTGTCTCTGTCAGATGAAAGAATTACATTTTACAAGTGTACATTTAAGGCTAATCCTGCCACTGTTTCTCAGTGTGAAGTAAATTTCATTTGTAATAAGGAGCAAAAAATATCAACTCACCAAAAATGCTCCCTTTTAGAAAGGAGACACTTTCTGCTCCTGAGGTTGTATATCATTGTCAGACTTCATTCATAAGACTTGACACTTTTGAATTAATCTACTCCTTCATGTAGGAATTCTCACAAGTGTGATTAAAGTCCCATTTTTATACCTATTACAGTCTAATCTTATATCATTCACACCACTATTCCAAATTTTGAGACTGTAATGTTATACAGTATATGTTCCCTGGAGTTCAAGTAGAATAGAAGATCTGCACAGAAGTGAAGTATGAGTGGGACATAAATATACCAGATCAAAGTGCAAAATCTTGGCTTCAACAGAAGTTCAAAGAATGTAAAAGTGCTCAGAGAGCAGTAGGAATGAATAAACCACTAGAGCCACTAACAAAGTGAGCCATGTCCTTATGTTAGAACTATGACTCAAGCATAGCCTGCAGCGAGTGCTGAATGCATAATGATGATCTAAACTTTCAGCATCATTCAAATATCATGGAAGACTTAACTTAGCTGTTGCCATGTATGCAATTCCTATATAACACAATCCTAACACTAAAAAAAAAGTAAAAAAAGTTGAAAAAGGCAAAATGTAAATTCACACACTACCAATCAAGACATTATCTCTGTTAACTATATTTGTTGTCTCTCTTATTTTAACTTGTTTTTCTATTCTTCTTAAGAATTATTTAATTTATTTCTATGAGATAGATTATCTGTCATAAATCATACAGGCTAATCAAAAGAAAATATCTAATAGCAATCCTAGCCGTGTTACCTCTTCCTTTTCCAGGCTTTTTCCTCTAAGAAGTGGACTCTTACTGACTGCATAGACTTCAACATTTTTATGAATTCAACTAGGGGAGTCTGGCAACTGATAAAGACAGAAAGAAGGATAAATACAATATTTTAAAGCAATTTTTTTGTTTAGGAAATACAGCCAAGGCTCTGGAAACTCTAGAAAATCCCTCCCTTTTAAGGGTATGGGCTAGTCTCTGCATAAGAAGAAACTTGCCCTTATGTCCAGGTATTTGTGACTATGTATTTCAGTAGTATGCTTTCCCTTTTACTGAAGAAGAAAATTCCAACCAGTGCCAGAAGTTAAACACCATGTGGGTTACTCTCTGCTCATGATACTTTCTACATACACAAACTAGAGGCATTGAGAGGAGGAGTGGGATCTTGCATAGATGTTATCAACAAAACCCGTGATACGAGATGCATTCTTTTATAGTAGAAGAGAACCAGCAATAAAACATTCTTTAGATACTGAAGTGTCATTATTATATTGTAAGGCTTTCATACCTTGTTAGTGATCTCTCATGGGCAGCTTCTCATCATGCTGACTCCTTCTCTCTTTCTTCATGGCCAGCTGGCTCCTTCCTGTCCCTAGCACAGCCACCTATCCCTTACTATTTCTTATAGTACATATTAGCCCTTACTGCTCCTCTCACAACCACCTGACCCTTCCTCCTCACAGCACAGCCAGCAAACTCCAAGTCCCCTCTTAAGGGGCTAACCCACTCTTATAACACCCATCCTTATTGGCCATAGCTGTGACCTATTAAGGGCAGACCTTAATTTGACATAGCTGTGGCCTATCTTGGTAATTGGTACAGCTGCAACTCCTCAGGGGTGAGATTGCCTTCAGCACCACCTCTATTCTCTTATACTCCATCCTCCCACTCTCAAGTGCTGCTTCTTCCCTTTCTCTTTCCTTCTCCCTAAGGTATTATATGTGCTGTATAGGGCAGGTCCTGCAAAGCAGAAATTGGAAGCTCTGCCAGCAAATAATTAGCATGTGAAGTCACAATTTCATATACATCAGGCATGGAAACATAAGTAAGACTGTGTTAACAAATTTATGTCTTAAATTACAGCTGTCTTTGTAGAGGATCACTCCTGTATGAAATATTGTGATATTTATTATATTTAACATATTTTAGTATGGTTATTAGGACAAAAAGATAGTCAATAGAAAAGAGAACAAGAAAAAGAGTTTATTTTTCTTTTATTGTTGATTCTTTTCTTGCTTACAAGCAGCTATTTCCACTTGGGAATGTCTGACAGAAACAAGCTCTTGCAGCTAGGTTCCATTTAATGGAGAAAGGAATCCTTTGAACTCTGCAGAATGCACCAGGTCTTACCTTTCATTTCCTAGTAGAATGGTGGCCACAGGCAAGTTGTCCCTTTGTAGTCTAGTCAATGTTGCAACAGAAAAGGCCAGAAAGAAGGCACAGATAAACTCCCTCTGCAGCAATCCTGAGTCCTGAAAGTAAACGAAAGGGCCCAGAGAGTGAGAGAGACACATAAAATATTTGCTCCAGCAATCCCTGGTGCACTGTATAAGTACTACCTGCTAGCCTGGAGGTTTGATGTGCCAGACAGCAAAATAGCCCTGCTCAGCTTGCAAACCTCCAGACAGATCAAAAAATAATTCCTCTTCAGCACCAAACACGGGTGACAGAATATTTGTTGCTGAGGACTAAAGTTAAGATGGCTTCAAATGCCAAATTTCTTTTTACCTGACTGCATTTTATTGCTGTCTCATGTCATTCTATGAGCACTGGACAGAAATAGTTACACAATTGGCTCATCAACAAGATGAAAATATTGCCTTTGTTTGCTGTTATGTAAAGCAAATATTAGTAGAGTTAATAGAATCAATCTCATTTAAAGACTGGCTCATGTGTGATAGGTATTACTGTTCTCCTGACACGGTAATGTTTTTGAAAATAATGCCGAAGAAGTGGGCTAACTTTTATCCTGCTGGTAGGAATGCTGTGTCTGAGCATTCTGAATTTTATTTTTAAATGCTGATGTCTTTTTAAACGCTAACCTCAATTCTTTTGTGCTTCTGTCACCCAGCTGTGAGAACTTGGCCACCAATGTCCCCTCTTGCTGCAGTATTTTTCTTCTGAGGCTAAGCTTTTGTTTCTCTGTGGACCCAGCTCCTAAGAGTTTCTTATAAAAATGAGCAATGCCCAAACCAGCATTGTCATCTGTGCAAGCTCCCTAAGGCTTCCACCCAAGTTTATTAAGCAGGTGATTTTCCCACTTAAAATCAAGAACCAAGTTAGGAAAGGATGTAACTGTTTCAAAAAACACAACCTAAACCAATGGCACTGGGAAAGGGATGAATGACTCCTTTCATCAGCAGGGGAGAAGTTGGTTCTGAAATTGAATAATATTAATTTCTATGCCAGTATTGATGTTTTAAGAGCTGATGTAATATGAGCAATTCCACAGATCTAAATGGTTTCTTATATCCATAAAAGTTGCAGTTCTCCTCAATCTCATTCTCAAAATTACCTTTTTTTCCCTCTCTGATAAATTCCATAGTTTGGCATAAAATTTCACAGTACTACAGAAACATTAAAAATGTAGTAGCAGTATAAATTATTTGATATAAATATCAAATTAAATAACAGAGAAGATGCTGTCGTGATTGCATTATTCATTTTTATTTTATTCAGCAACTTTTACTTCAAAATTAACTGAAGGTGCCTTTGAATTTTCATCATTGAAAAGCCCAAAGTGAGAATTTAGGTCAAACTTGCTATAAAGAAACCCAGGGCCTCAGCCACGATGTACTTATGAAGTAGCTTTTCCTACAGTGTTTTGATTTTCATTGTTGACATCTTCTGTACTGAGTGTCAAAACATTTGATCTGGTCTAGGAGGAATAGCATAAGGGTGAGCATAAGAAACTGCCTTATTCTAAACCATTTGAGGATTTAAATGTGATGAACCACATCCTGAAACACTTGAATATCCTATTTGATGAAGGAAGTTTAGGAAACTCATGTCCCACGTCTCTCCAGCAAGTAGGTAATTTTTTTTTTCCTACTGGCTCAAAGTAGGCTTTCTGCTTCTATTTTAACCAGGCTTTAAGATCTGGAGAGATGGCTAAGAAGACAGATTTGTGTCCAACATAGTGTCAAAACACTTAGTGTTGTGATTCATCAGCAGCTGCCCTTGTCTATGATGTGCTTCCCTGGGGAACAAGTCCCAGGTCCTATCAGGTCTGGCCAAGCCTAGGAGGAAGCTCTACTTCATATGTGCAGAGAGGGATGCTCACCACACCTTGCTGCAGGCTGTCCTTATGGACTGCAGCAGAAAAGGGCTCCTGTATGGGCTGCTCCCTGCTGCCTTCTGCATGAACAACCCTTGTTACTACTGGTTTTGGGATACAGAGACATTTGGAAAGAAACTCTGTTGAGTAAAGAAGGTTAGTATTTCCATTTTCCAGGGAGTGGGGGAAGGAAATCATGGTCATCCAGAGCTCCTGGTGGATAATGGCTCCATAAGAGAGGAAGATGTATTCCTGTCTATGTGTGAGAAGGCAGAAGTATTGCTAGAGAAAGCTTTTTTCCTGTGTATAGTGAGAGCTCCTCAATTTGCCTCTCTGGAGCTGTTGTCTGCATGTTTCCTGAGCAAAATTAAGAGACAGAAAGGGGGAAAATGGCCTTTTCTTGGTAGTTAGGTTTTGGCCACTTGGTGAGATTTCTGTTATGGATTTTAGTGCTCTGTGAGAATTCTTATGTGAGCTGATAGGGCTCTGCTAAAGCTGCTGAGGATGGACAAACTTACTGGAGGAGGACACTTTGACAGAGCTAAGGAATGCCCCTGCAACACTTGGCTTGTTTTTACAGTCCTGTCTTGTTCACTGCCATGAAACCATTTCACAAATGAATAAGTGGGAACTGATGTGACAGAGAGACATTTGTGTAATGTATATTGGCAACCCCATATTGGCGTATGGGGAACTAAATCCAGGGAATGCTGCCAAAATTATTCTGAAGATGTGTTTTACTCACCTTGTAGAGGGGGAGTGCTATGGTGTTTGTTTTTCTTTTTTGTTTTATGTGAATTTTAAGATGGATAATTTTAAGAGATCGATCTTGAAATTTAAGACATCCATCTTAAAATTCCACTCACAGGAAAGAGAATACATAGAAATGAATATAAAAAATATTAAAGTTTTCATGGTGTTAAGATATAAGGGGATGGAGAGACTGATTTAACTGTTTTTTCCATTTTCTTTTGCCTTTATCTTTTTGCATATTTGTATCAAATTCAGCCTCGAAAAATCAAAGCCAGTCTTATTAGTTTTCATAAAAAGACATGGTAAAAACATAATTCCAACATTTTCAGGGACTTGACAGGGGCTGAAGGTCATATATTCTTTTCTTCATACTTGAAATTAAAAGATCATTAATCTTGGCTTTTTTTTTTCCAGTTATCTCTATTTAGAAAGAGGTAATAACAGTAAGGGATGAAATTTCCTGACATTATAGCAGATTATTTTATACATTTATTAGTAAAAGAGAGAGAAATCACTACATCAATAATCTGTTCAATCCTAACATTTGGCCATCTGGGAAGTGGGAACATTTCCAGTTTTTGGAATAAGAACCCACTGGTGAAATCTTGACTTAATGTTTCAACTTAACAAGTAAAACCAAGGGGTAGGATTGAGCAACATGATAGCAGGGGGTTGTCTCCTATTAACATATTTTTGTTACATTTACTGAAAATTGTGAATGTTGTACCTGTATGTTTGACCTGGCAGACTCATCTGACAAGAAAAATGATTTTGTAGCAAGTGATCTGTCCAAAGACTGGTGAAAGGATAAGATACGGAGGGACTTCATAATAATATAAATTAGTTGCATACATAAACAACATCCCTGTCACTTAAATGCAATAGACCTCCATTTCAAGACAAATTCAGGACAATGATTAATGCTTCAGAAGGACTCTCAGTTGAAATAATTCACGCTACAAACCTGTCACGTACAAATCAGCAGAGGCAGAGATATCTTCCTGGCAGACAGCACTGAGACTGACCTATGTCAGGGTTTCCCCTGAGCTTTCTGACTGATGTTTTGACCTGATTCTCAATATAATTATGATCATGTTTGTTCAGTGTGGTATGTTTATTGCAAGAATAACATTATTGAGTACATGTTTTCAACCAAATTCTGTATATCCAACAAGAGGATATATAGAAGAGAGAAGAGGGAATGAGTCAGGAGTCTGGGTTTAAAAATATTCTAGCAGTTTTCTAAAGTTACATGAATATTGCTTTTCATAGAGAAAGCTGAAAAATATCTGAGGTATTTGGGTTTGGCATGCTGGCCTCAAATTTCACTTACTCAGAATGCTTTATCTGCAGAAAAATAGTGGGGACGAGAGAATTCTCCCCAAACAGGTGCCAATTGACAGGATATTCATCAATCTGTAAGTATACTCTCATGGTTTTCTCTTAAAAAACAGAACAGTTTCCATGTGCTGAAGACAACAGTTCAGTATGTTAAAATATGTGCAGTTTGGTATGTAAAATTATGTGCTGCAATCTGGAAGGTAAATTCTTCTGTGAAGCTGTCAGTGTAGCTCATTAAACCAGCTGTAAGGACTGCAAGATTACAGTAGCCTGTCTCAAACACTGTTAAGGCCACAGAAGGGGTTTACCACAAGATCAGCACAGAACAGAGCAGCAGGATGGCACTAACTCCAGGCCTGGCAGAGGCAAGATCTGGGTAGCACATCCTGGGTAATGCCTCCAGACAAAAATTCCCACTTTGGCAAATCGTGTAAAGAAGCTCATGAACACGTCACCTGTCAAACAAGGATCACCCAAAGTTATGGGACAGATGGCACCTGTGACTACCACCAGCCACTGCAGCCCCCATGGAATATACATCTGTGGATACCTGGAACTTGGACTGCAAATTAAACCACCACAGCAGGAACCTGAGATAAGATAAAGGTGGTGCTATTGTCTTGGTGTTATCTCAGACCTAGGGTGAGTTCAGCAAAGCTGGGGGAGAAGAATGTGTTCATGATAATGGCAGAATTTATGGGCCACAAAGAAAGCCAGCTCAGCAACTGGGCTGAAATCAGCCCAGGCAGTGTAAAAGGTAATTCTGGCAGGGGGAGATTGCAACCACCAACTCACAAACCATCAACCCAAGAAATCCACTGACTCATAAGAGAAAGGCAGCATGGGACTAATTAGCATTAGACGCAAGGAAATCATTTAACCAACAGCATAACAGAACCGTGTAACCAATAATAATGAATTCCTTTGTTTGCTAGAATGTATAAATAATGAAAAATTTTGAATAACCTCAGGATCTTCCCCACCAAGAAACTCAGGATGAAGAAGGACCAACAGGATGCTGCTGAATCCACAGGTGGTGACTATCTTCTGCTTAATCATGTCTCTCTCTCCTTCCCCACCCCCTTGACCCTCTCTTTTCTATTTCTTTCTATCTCTCTACCTAACATTCATTGCTAAATAAAATCCATATCATTGATTTCAGCATATGCACCTTAATTTGGAGAGAGGCACCTCTCAATGACTGGGTCATGACACCAGCTCACCATGGCCGTGGTCTTCCCAGCTTCTGTAATATTCTTCTGGTACAACATGCATTGCACACTGCCTTTAAGGGTTCCATGTGAATGATGCTCCAATAGTGCATCCCCAAGCTACACTGTCTTTGAGAGACTCCACTCATGGCCCTGTGGAAGGTGAGGGCCACTGAAAACAGCACAATGAATTACAGGCAAGTGAGCCTTGATATAAGATCTTTTATTCCCTTTCTCTCTCCTATTTGAGAGCACATCAATAGAATGCATCATGGCTAAGATGCTCATTTTCAAGACACCACTAGAGAGATATTTCAGAGGATAAACAGAGAAATAATTTTTCAGGGGAAAAATGCAGGAGCAAATAAAAACAGTTAAAGGATGAAAAATGCCCACTATTTCTCCAGTAGTCAGTTATCCTGCAAACCGCATGGATACACTTGAAATAGAAAAATAAAACACTTGTGAGACTGTCATAATATTTTTTTCTGTAAGACTTCACTCATAAAATAATTATTTTAGATCTGAAAGACAGTGATTTCTTTTTCCCTTGAACTTTATATTGGGAATGAGAGTGATTTTTTTTTTTTTTACCTTGCAACTGAAATTTAAATATATTAACTGAAGATTCAAGGAAAATCAAATACTTCATCCAGCATGAAATAAGCTCCAAACAACCTTTTGTCTATGAAGTTGTTTTGGATCTGTAGTAATAAATTGTGGCTTCAGTCTTTTAAATCTATTGACTCTGGATGAAGAAGGGAAGTCTTTCTACCAGTCTCAAAATTATGGACTATTCGGATGTATTCAAGAGGTCTTGCAGGCCTCTTCAACCTTTTGAATCCCAAATTGCAGGAGAACTTGAGATGTAGAATTTATGAATGTTCTTATATCTAAAATTATTCCAATTATTTAAAATATATTTAGAAGTTTGGAAAAAATAATTGAATTATATGGGCTATTTCTAGGGAAAATCCTATCATTTACAATAAAATTGGTGTCAGAAATGAGTATTTCAAAAGTAGGTGGTGAGTATTTTAAAGGAAAAATATATAAAATTCATATAAAAGAATTCATATAAATAAGAAGTCTAAATCAATGTTTAGAAAGCTGCATTTTTTTTCTCTGCTTACCTATAAATTAGAGCTCAATTCCACTGAAGGACTAGATGTGCTTTCCAGAGGAGTCAGATTGTAGCTGAAGAAAATAACGAAGAAAGAACTGTAATATCAGGCTTAAAAGGCCAGTAACTGCCTGGAAGTCTTTTCAGATGTGCAAAGTAGTGCGTGTGTGTTCTGGTTCATTTGCAATGCATTTAATTTAAACACAGTATGATTCAGTTAAATAAAATACAGTTTAGTGAAGTAAATGCTACTACTTACCTCCTGTGGGAGGAATTTTTGACATGATATGATCATTAAACCACACTGGAAACAGGGAGCTGAAAATGCAGTAAATAAATTGCTAAAAATTATTAACAGCTCCAGATTTCAAATTTAAGTCTTCTTCCTCCAGCAACTGTAGCTAGAAGCCATGAATTAAAAGTGTTTGAAGCTTAAATTGTCTCCTGATACTTAGAACTGATCCTGTAACATCAGTCTGGATGACTCTAAGAAATGTGAAACTTTTTCTGTGGCTACCTGTACTGTTAAATCTTCTGTGAAAAAAAATTGGACATTTCAGTCTGAACCCTTAATGAACTTCCTCAGTTTAAATATACAAAAATGCTATTTTTGAGATGTCTAATTTGGATGTAGTGGGGGAACTCATTCTACAGAAGTTTAAGTACCTACATTTTTGAAGTTCATGTTATTTTGAGGCATCAGAATCTGAGGACTAAAAAATGGCCAGTCATTTTTGAAAGTGTAGGCTTAATACTAAAAGTCAGAAATTTATTTGCCATTGGAAATCTATTTATACTATATTCTGGAGAAAAATTATGTTACTGACACACTGTGGATGATACAAACAGCTCTCCTTTTAGTTTTCCAAAGTGTTTTAGAGTGGAGTGTTTGAAGTGGAGTTTTGCTCTCTAAGAACATGTTTGAGTTGCACATCTGATGTCTAAAACTTAGATCTAGTTCTACTATAAAATTTTGTTGGTTTATATCACTCATGATTTGTTTTTGGCAATAAGAAAAAATTTCTTGGTTTTTCCCAGGAAAGTGTTTTGTTTCTTAGCTTGGTTCTATGTGGAGTCCCAACTTCGTACCTGCCACACATATACTCCTATTCTGCCATTCTTGATGACTTTTCTATCAGCTGTTGAACAGTTAATACATTTAACATTATCTTCCATCAAAATATAATGATTTTTACAATTGTATGCCTTTTAAGAATTATTTATTCAATTCCATTTGTGCCTGGTTAATTTTAACACATCATTTCTAAAACACCAGGAAAATGAAAACTGAAAAGATAA
This sequence comes from Peucedramus taeniatus, assembly GCA_013400575.1. NCBI lineage: Eukaryota > Metazoa > Chordata > Aves > Passeriformes > Fringillidae > Peucedramus > Peucedramus taeniatus. The sequence continues at coordinate 47,344 of WBNO01020313.1, forward strand.
AATGACATTGCTTCAGAGATCCCTCCTTGGTAGGTTGTTTGACAATATTCTAAGTGTATATTTTACAGTGTCTCCTTGTGAAAGCAGTGGCACTTTGGCTTGTGCACTAATGATGCAGTGATTCCTGGCTTATTTCATTGATCCTCTATAGAAGTATTTACATTGTGCTGTGATTTGATGTGGTCTTCCAATGCATAACTATGAGGCAGAGAATTCTAACTCAGCCATTAAATGTTCCTAAAACCTCCTTTAAGTATTGGAATGTCTTAGCCTAATTCTTCTAGGGAAGGACAGACAAGGGCAATGCACCTATGGGCTTGCCAATTTCCCTTTATGTTTGCACTCCCTTGTCCCAAGGATATAGACAGCTGTAAATCTAATTTTTAACAATTGAGCATAGCATTTGGAGATATCCCCTGAAAAAGGTCCACTCATGAATTTTGCAACATCAAATTAAAATTTGCATTTTTATAGTTCTTTTATCCTAGGATATTTTGCTAAACCTGGTCAAAACTTTATGTAGAAAAAGTTTCCCACACTGAATGTGTGAAGACTTTACAAACAGAATCACACCTTTTCCATCCCAGGTAGCCAATCAGTATGTGCTTATTCATTTACAAATACTCAGATTACAATGAAAATAAATATGTGATATTTCAACCATGGTGGCCTTGGGCATTGTGGAGGTATGTGGCAGGTAACCAGAGAGCCCTTCCTACTTTTTAGTTTTACTGAAGGATCTGTGCTTTTTAATGTGGTACACAACTGGTGGAGGAGGAAATTATGTTCTTACTGATGCTGGTGAGAGATTATCCAACGATGTCAGTGGGTCAGGATTCTCAAGTTGTATGAAATACGTTAATTGCATTCTTTGCAGCAACTCTGCACAGCTGGAAAATGTATTTCATTGAAATAAAACTAGAAGCCAAATACTGGATATAGGAATAAAAATAATTGTGGTTTCATGTAGATTTGGCTTCTGCACTGCATTAATGATCATTATATAACCAATTGGTAGCCAGCTGGCATCATCAGAGAAACAGGTATTTAGTGCCATGCCCCATGTACAGCATGGCAGCAGCAGGGTGGAGAAGTTTTGAAGTTGTAGCATATAAGGAAAACGTGGCAGGCTGCCTGCTGGGGGTCCCAGAGGAGAGCTGCCTGCCTTGTCAGGGATCTGCTTACAGTTTCCTTATAGATCCTATTGCCTTTTCAACATTCCTTGGCCCAACATAATTAACTGCCTTCTTTTCACTTGTGTAGCAGTTAAAAAAAGCCTATAGTTTCTTACTTGAATCTGGAGGTAAGAGGAAATATTTGTGATAATTTCTATCATATTGAGAAGAATTATTTGTGATAATTTCTAGTCTCTTGTATAACTCAGGTGTCTTTGTCTTGAATTGTTTTGAGTGCAATGCTATGCCTTGTAGGACAGATAGCTAGACTAAGAAATTTATTGTTAGGGAGAAGTCAACACAATCCTTGCTAATGACCCACAGTAACTATAAATGATGACTTATTACCAGTGTGACCTCGCACACTTCTATCCATTCAATCACTGTGTAATTTTCTTGGCTAACCTTGAGTACCTTGTGTTCATCTGGCCCACACACCGGTGTGAGAACCACTTGCAGTTATCTGAAAGTTTTTAAATTACTGCATTTTTTTCAGGCAAAGTGGACACTGGATCAAACTTGGGTTTATTTGTGTAATATCAAGCTGGGGCAAGATACCTGAGCCTCTTCACACAGAATGGCTTCTGCTGCAATGAAACTATCATTTAATTTTCAAGTGCATAATTATGATAAAAATTAACATGCCAAAAGGGTGTGGAAAAATTCCAATATATTCTCACAAGGCTGGGCTTCTCAAATAAGTAATTAAAGGGTGTTGCAGTTTAACCCCAACTGGTAACTAAGTACAATGCCATTGCTTATTCAATTCCCCACCCCCTTGGTGGGATGTGGAGGAATATTAGGAGAAAATGGTAAAAACCCTTGGGTTGATATAAGAACAGTTTAATGATTGAAAGAAAGTAAAATACACTACTAATGCTAATAATAGTATTACTGTTTTTAATGAAAAAGAGAGAGAGAGCAGAGAATAAAATCCAAGAGAAATAAGTGGTGCTCACTACCTGCTGACCGATGCCCAGCCAGTCCCCAAGCAGTATTTGGCAGCTCCTGGCCAACTCACCCCAGTTTATATATGGGACATGACATTATATGGTGTGGAATACCCTTTTGCCCAGTTAGATCAGCTCTCCTGGCTATGCTCCCTGCCAGTTCTTGTGCACCTCCTCACTGGCAAAGCATGGGAAAAGTCCTTTAAGGTGTTGCAGAGCACAGGCAGCAGCGAGGGGGAACTGATTGTCTGATCCCAAGCAGTGCTGAGTTTTCCTGTGGAAATATTGTCCATCTTTGTAAATAAGCATAGGAAGATAATGTAAAAAGCAGTCTTCCTGTTTCACCTCTGAAATGAGTCATCAGAGAATGAAAATATAAATTGAAAATTCTTGTAAATTCTTCAGAATTTGGTTAGATTTAAGGGTAGGATCTGTGCCCCACTTTCACAAGTTTTTTTAATGCTTACATATCAAGATAAGCTGTAAACGAACAACATAACAGACTAAATGTGATCACTCCAGCCACGCCACTCTGACTTCCCAAGAGATGCAATTTGTGCAGCCTCTGAGCTGTATCATCAGGTGGCCAGAAGCCAGAGAAGGCAGCTTTAAGTCTACATGAAAAAATGCATGCAAAAGAAAAATAACATGGGATGGGGAGTAGGAAGCCTTCTGCAAAGCTTCTGTTTCCTCAGTGCCAAATGGCAGGGAAGGACAGGCAGAAAAACTGAAGTGGAAAATAGAGAAGGGGATGTTGGAAGCTAAAAGAAGAATCTGTCCAGCCCACTTGCTTCAGGGGCTATTGAACTGAACTCAGAAGACAACTGAGGTGCTGGAGCAGTCAGGGAAATTCCACTCTCTCAAAAAACTTTGAAGTACATTTGTTATTCTCTCTTTTGAGTGTGTGTTTCATCATAACAAATCTAGAGATTAGTTTATCCTCAAATATATTTTTCCTAGTTGCAAAGCTCGGTCTCGAGAACCTGATGCAAGAAAACCTCCCTCTCTACAGGAGCAGCAATTCTAACAAGTTAAAATACATTGGCAGTGACTGGTGCTATAATCCATTTTGTCTGAAGAGTCAGCAGAGGGTTTTCTGCTTAAGAGTGCAAGCTGGCCTGAGAGCTGCTCATACAAATGCTGGGGAGGGAAATTTACCCATTGGAAGCCAAAATTAACAGGCATGCTGGTGGTATTAGGAAGTTTGTAACAGCATTGCCAGGAATAGCTGATGTTTCCAAGAGCTGGTACAGCTATAACAATTTACTTTTGAGGCACTCTGCCCAAAAATTCTTTTGATCTTTTAACAAGTCTATTGGCCTCACTTAGTTTTCCTATAAACACATTGTTCCATTGCCAGGTTACAAAGGGGATTTTCTACCCTCAGCCCTTGTAGTACAGTATGGTTATTAACCTGAAAATAAGCTGAGCCCTTGGGAAGGTAATCAGAAGGATTGAAATTAGTCAACATGCAGAAATGAATTAATTTTTAATTAAATTAATTATAAATTAAGATTAGTCAGATATTTTTCCAAATCTATGGTACCTTGTGAGCATGTTACAGTCTGTGGTTAGTCAGAGATCCCTGTTAACATTCCAAAAGGGCTGTTAATTGGAGCATTCATTTATAGGAAGGAATCCATGCATTCTTTGTGGTGTGTGTGTCTCTGTGTGTGGATGTTAAAATGTTGCTTACATATTGCTCTTGTTGGCAGGATTTAAGTGATAGTAATATTTCAGCTCAGGGCTTTTTCTTTTCCAGAAAATAACTAGGGAAATGAACAAGTAGAATATCAGAGCTTTTATGTAGGGATAAATATTTGCTAAATGCTGCTAAGTAAATTTCAAAATAGAAAAATATATGTGAATCCCCTCCCTTTCCCCCCTTTCTCCTCCCCCCCAAAATGACTTCATAATGATCTATTCAATATTATTATTTCTGCTACGGAGCACATTTTTCTCAGATGGTACTCTTTTTCTTACCTACAAAAATGAGTAATCCTCTATTGTTGCCAAACTGCAGCAATTTTTTCTCCATCTGATTTTTTTCCTAAATTAACCTTAGTGAAATGAAAAATTCTGAACAAAACAACAGCAATAAAAATGTTTATCAAAGTACATCTGGCTCCAGTGAGTTTGCTTTAAGCAGTAAAAGGGCTTGAGTTTCACACCTGAAAGGGAAGGCTTGGGACCATAGCAAGTGACCTCTTAAAATCTATAATTTCTGTAGTGAAGTACAGATTAGAGTTAAAAGAGTTAAACAAAATCTGACTTCTTGAAATCACGAAATTTCAGAGCAGCCATTAAGGAAGGCTTCTTGTCTGCAACTGCTCCCTGCGCAAATTTGATGAGACAAAGGCTAAATTAAGCCCAGGGTGTTAAACTTTGGAGCAGGAGAACCCCCCTGGCAGGGATGACCCAGCTCTGTGGAGTCATTTTGGCTGAGGGCAGCCTTCAGAGAGTTGTAGCTCAGCTTCTGAGCAAGCAGGCCAGTAATTAAGCTTCAGGTCTCTGATTGTTATGTTCACACATCAAAATTAAAGACAGACTAATTCTTTTGAACTTTGTTCTGAACTTTGTTAAAATAGTCTTAACCTTTCAAGCCACAATGGGAGCAGTGATGCCTGCTTCTGTCAGTAAGAAAATGCATTTTGATTATTTGGCAGAACTAGATCTTGTCTATTAACTTTAGAGTGATGAAACAATTATTTGTCTGATTCTGAACCAGTCTAATTTCCAAAATCAGAGAAAGACTCTGTGATTATATGGAAAATTGTTCATTACAAGCTGCAATACAGATGGTTTTCCCCTTTAATTTTTATGCAATTCAGATAAAGTGATTTTTCATCAAGTTGTAAGTATAGATATCATCAGATATGATGTATGACACAAGGTAACAGTTTTATACCATTAACATGTGTTGCCTCTGCAAGATGTTGGCATTCCTTGTTAAATGTAGCTCATGGATGCATTTCAGTTTCTGAAATTTTGGTTACGTTTTTAAAATGGAATATTTTTGCATTTGTTTGCACTCCTTTGTTTTTTTTTCCTGTTCATGAATATTCAAAGTAATGAGTCTACTGTCAGAAATAGTGGTAAAATAGCAAATTTTAAACTAGCTGTAGAGGATATTGCAATGCTCCAAGAATGTGACCATGGGAGTCACCTGGGTATGGAGGAAGAATGATTTCTTGCAAGAAAACTTAAAACCAGTCAAAATTTCTTGTTTGAATTTTTTTCACAAATCTTCTTTAGGAAGAAAACCCCCTCTGAATTGTAGAAAACCCCCAAACCCCACATGCCTGTCCTTCAGAAAATCCTGATTTCCAACAAATTCCTGCTCCTATGAATCTGACTATATCTCTGACTTACTAGTGTGACAAATTTTACAGTTATAGAAATAATGTGAAAGCAAATGCAAGGCAGCAACAATATTGCATCTCCAGGGGTGGTTTCCAGGCTGCTCCTTTGGTGTGTGGTTGAGAAGAGCAATAAAAGTTTCAGTGTTCTTTAGGCAGGGAACACATGAGAAGCAAATTCCTTTGCTTTGCCACGATCTGGCTGCACCTTCGGGAGCAGTTTTGCTCCCACTGGGTCATTCTCTGCAATCTCCTCATGATGTATGATGCAAATCCTGAGGGTTTTGGGTTAGGATCTTTTTTCTCCATGCTGTCTTTTCCTCTACAGAGCCCATCTCCATCAGGTGTTTATACCAGACGGGATTAGTTTTGTTTGATTCTTTGACTCTTTTGTCCCTTTTCATTTTTCATTCTTCACGAAGCTGAATGCTATTGCTTAGCTTCTTGTTCTTTTTATCATCTTTATTTCATATCTGTCCATCAGCATTAAGTACTGTCAGGTTTAAGCCTTTGAATGATCAAAGCCTTTCAACATCTCTCTGTTGCATCTGGTTTCCTTTGTTAACCAGTCTTTCAGTGTTTCTATCATTCATGCAAGATGCAGATGCTTTTTCCAGTCCTTTCCCTGTGCTTCATGTAACTCTTCTGAATTTTCTAGGCCATTTTTCCATTCGCTTCATGATTTCCACACCTCAGATTTTGGTATTAACCTTGAGTATGTGATATTGTGAAAAATGTTTTCTGAAGTGAAAACCCCTTCATCACATCAAAGGGATGTCTTCTGATACCTTTTAAAGCATGTCATCTGTTTAATCCTGGGGGTGATCGTGTCCATCATCTGTAACTATTGGCTTTCTGGAGACAACCACAGCAATCACAGCAATGGATGTTTGAAAACACAAACCTCAAAAGTGTGAGCGTCAAATCCCTCTCCCATCCCAAGGAATGGGAAATGCTTCTTGCCATTCTGGAAGTGAGAGCCATTGTTTAAATGATCTCAACCTCTTAAAGCTCTCGTTCCCCCTGCCATCAGGTGCTAGTCTACCTTTCTGTATTTGTGGGAATCTGGAGAAGGGTTTGCCAGGGCTGGACATTCTCAGTCGTGAAGGGAAACGATAATTCTGATCCACAGGATGTTTTGAGTGGACACCCAAAACAGTGCTTGGGGCCAGGTATGTCAGGGTGCAAACTGGTTGTTGCCGTGGTCTTCATGGAAGCTCTAGGGCAATTCCAAGAAGAAACTTGGGAAATCCATAGTACAGTCACTTGCAGTGCAGTGTTACATGCCCCTTGCTAAAGCCACAGAGCAGGCTAAAGAGAGATGGGACTGTTTTGCCTTTGAATACCTACTTCAGAGGTTGGATAATTTACATGATTTAGCCTCCAAAGGTGCAAGGTGTGATTTAGTTTTGTTATTTGCTTTTAATGCATAAATGTCCCTGCTATGCTTTGTTTCATGGTGCTGCCTACCCAAGTATGTATGAACAGGATTTAACTTCCAAACAGCTGCTCCAAGCCTCAATATGTCTCTTGGCTGAAAGTGGCGCAGTAAAATCCAGTGTTCATAGCAACCTTTCTATGTTGAAACACTAAAGTTTTACATTTGTCTAATATATTTTCACTTGGACCTTAGAACTCTCATAAAGTCTTTGCTCATGTTGCCAATTTTACCTGTTCTCCTAATACAAAGAATCCCACTTATTACTTTGTCTGACACTTTGGGCAATGGATTCATGGTAATTATTGTTCTTACCCTTTGCTTTCTTCCCTCATATAACATTGCCTGACACTTTCTATAATAAACCAGAAAAGCTTAAGTATTATCCATGATTCACTGCTTTCTGCCAGAGCTAAACCCTCCTCTTTTTTCCTGTGTTTGACTGGTTAAGATGCTTAGTGCACTCCACACCAGCATGGCCAGTATGAGCTGAAAGGGACCTGCCTCTCAATTGGTCACTTATTTTTGTCACTCAGCACTAAAGACACATTGAGTTAACTATCTTGGACTTATGGGAATGTTTTGAATTACATTCTCATTTTTCAGATTAATTAATACAAACAGGTGCATTCTTAATGGAAGATGGAGAGAACAAAAACTACTGCTAGATTATGTATTTACTGAGCACTACAAAATCCTCTTTGAAAATTAATCCTTGGACCTTCAGTTGATGAAATTAAACCAAACCACTGCAGGTTGTCTTAGCAGGACTGCATAATACTGAGGGTTTGCCATCTTGAATAAATTTTATGGAGAAGGTCAGGATTTCTGTTTTGCCCTGAAGAAATTTGTGTTGTTTCAGTCTAGGCATTATCTATCATTTCACACAGAAAAGGCAAAATTTGTGTGGTCTTGGAAGAAAGCAACAGGAAGTCACAGAAAATCAATTTTTAAGGGTTGCTGCTGTGGACAGCAGTTCGCATGAGAAATGTGCTCCACTTTGTGGGGCTGAGAGTACTTTGTGGAAGATTTTGTTTGCATACATATGGAGAAAGAGACTTACTGAAGAGTTAGAAAATGTGTAAATTAAGGTATTATGAACGTTTTACGCAGCAAAAATTAGTTAAGTTTGGGAAGTGATTCCTGTGGTGTTGTTTGCCTGTTAAACAAGAGTTAGTTGTTTGAACCCTTGAGGGAAAATTCCATAAATGCATACATAGATATAAGAAATACTTCTTCTTACCTCCCCTCTCCAAAACTATGTACTCCAGAAATTACACTGTTCAGAAATATAGGATGAATTATATTTTGTGTTTGATATATGGCAAGTTTAATATGTAGTGTCTTCTGCAAGCTAGAAATATGATCTTTGTTCATTAGAAAATAACCATCATCTGTTTGAGGCACACACTTTAGGAAGGATAATGGGAAAATCCATAGTGATCACTAAATTAACTATATACCATCACAGAAAGACCCTAGTGCAACACTGAGTGGTTATCAGAAAAAGCATCCCAGCTAAATATTTTTCAACAGCAGTATAAGCAAGAAAATTAATAAATAGACATAAGGAAGCTAAAATACTTGGATTATAAAAAAGAATAAGAAGAAAATATGAGAAAGCCATCATGTAAATTGAACATGTCACTGACAGCATCACCTTGAACAGCAGGTAGAGTTCTACTGCTGTGTCTCAGGGTTTCTCTACAATAAAAGACATTCAGAAAAGCAAACAGCCTTAGCTGCATGGGAAACTTTCATAGATTAAGAGAAAGAAAAGAGAAGATTAAAAGCAAGAAAGAACAATATCCCCAGGACACAATCAACAAAGGACACTTTTCCATTTTTGTTCATTCTCCAGAGAGTGCAAGAACAAGTAATTGTTATCCAATGAAATTAAAAAGCTGCAAATCCAAAAAGAATCCAAAAATGTTGAGCATTTTGCCCAATAATTTGGAGACCTATTGCTAGAAAGATCTGAAGAGATTTTTATTAAAATTACCTAAATGTGAAGGGGGACAAAAAGAAAAAAGAAATCCATATTTCAGTCAGAGAAGAAAAATAATTTCAGGTTATTTTTCAAGGACATCCCTTTCCAGGACAGCCTTTTGACACATGCTTTAGTCAACATTATGAAAACAGGCAACTTGTGGGAGATTGGGACATGTGTATGTATTTTCAAAAGTTTTCTTGACTCTCAGATAGATGAGCCAGATATTACCAGATACCTGTTGCCTCAATGTAGGTTTTGTGTGCCTCACCACAGCAGTCTATTTCTGGCTACACACTGTAGTTAACATGCATGGGTGGCCAGGGCTGATGTGACAAACATTTTTATATTTAAAATATAAATAATTTATTTGTAATATCTGTTATGTTCCTCAGGAACAAAAGTTTTCTTTCTGTTTATTATTACTCCCTGGCAGGGAAGTAGTGTGAGCACAACTTTTATAGTTAGTACATAATGCCTAGATTTTAAAATAATTGAGAAGGAAGCCTTGTTATTCAAAAGTAGATCTTTAATATAGTTCTTATCGAATTAATAGTCTCTTCATTTGTGGATATATTTACTATAAATAGCTTAATCATTTTTCTGATGCCAGAATGTCTCTTATCTGATGACTTCTTACGAGCACATTAAAAAGAGAAGGTGGCATATTTGATAAGTCTCTGTGGCTTCCCTAAGGAGGGAAGAGAAGGGAGTATTGAGGGATTAGAAGTCTGATTAGTGCATAATGAGAAACTTTTCTTTCTAAAATAAAATTAGGGTAATTATAAAATGACATGTTCACATATCAATGCAATGACTTTACTAAGGTTGCCATAGAGCTGGAGATCATCACACGAGGAACTGCCGTAATTTCTGACGCTAAAGTGAGAAATTTGCATGGGGCACATTACCTTATTTTGTAGTTGCTTTCCCTGACACTTGCTAGCTCTTTATTCCTTTTGCTTCCTCTAGTCTTCCCCTGACTCTTCTTCATGTTCTGATATGGTTTTGAGGAGGTGCACTCCAGTGATGCTACTCCTTTGCACTGCTGGTGGTCTGTTGACCAGAGAGCCACCCACACAGACACCTGACCCAGAAATTGTGCCCTGAAAGTACTCTGAACAAGGCTGTAGGCTGAAACCATGATAAAAATACTGAGTCAATACATTCTGCTTGCATTACATCTCTGACCTCTGACCTGGATGGGGACTTCACTTATTTCTCTTTTTTTCTGGGAGGCACTGACTCTTAGGGAGACTCAGTGCACAGATAAGCTTACCGAGAGACTCTTGCTGACTTTAAGTCAAGCTGAAGACCATCACAGACAGCATGAAAGGCCAGGGCTGCTGTCCCCAGGAGTCCTGTCCTGATAAAGTGAATTAATCATTGTTAAAATAATTTTCAGATCTCTCTCAACATAAGAGAAATAAAATGTCTGCAGGGTCTTCTTCTTCTTTTTTTTTTCCTTTAGCAATATTTCATCAGTTATTCTAAAGCATTAAAATAAATTCAGCATAAAAACCACTAAAAGCTAGTTCCGGTTTTGTTATTTGGGTATTTATTAAAATCTCTTCAAGTGGGGTTATGTTTGCTATAGAAAATTCTCCTGTTTGACATTTATATTTTGCTATATGTTTGGCATGTAGCAGTTTTATTTTGCACCACTGTACTACTATATTATTATTATGGCTCTATAACTTTGAAGTAGGATTTGGTTCTACCGAGGTATTTTATCAGGCAACATAAGGGAGGGAGGTGTAAAACCTGTTTGTGCTGAGGTTTCAGTTCCTGCAACCTATCTGCCAGAAATATTTAAAAGAATACTTTTGGAGAAGTAGTAGATGTTATTTTATAGCTTGCAACACTAACTCTAAACCAGCTGTACAATGCAGGAATTTTCCCTGCTAACTATGCAGCAAATTTACCACAAGTGCAGCACAGAGTAGCACACAAATATTTGATGAAATTTTGGTCTTGTAGGATAGTTTTCTAACCAAGGAAAAACTCCACTTAGAAGGTCCACAGCTGTATGGTATGGTGTATGGTAAGGCATATATTCATTTAGGGTAGTTGGATTTGATTTATATTTATAGTTCTTTACTACTGTAAGGATCATCCTTCCATAGCTACCTTCCTTTTTATACGTAATATCCCTGTATGCTTCCACCTGGAAAAGAAGTGTGCCAACACTGAGGAGTAGAGTGGTCCAACACTTGCGTTTTTGTGTCTTGTAACCTTGACAAAGTCTGGTATTTTTCATTACTGATAACATGCAGAGGTGGCATAATGCAGCAGAGGTAGCTACAGGCTTTGTGTGAACATAAACTACAACACATTTCCATGATAAAAACCCCAACAGATATATGTATAAAACACACACAAATACATAAAATGAGTGCTTAAATGCATTACAGCTTCCCATGCAATTTTCTGCCTGTGCACAAAAGGAAGGTGAAGGGAGGACTTGAGCAGCAAGCACTTGCACAGGTTTCTCTTTTGCATCTTTCCACAGAGTTAGAAAGTTGGCATTCCTGCAGAAAGCTGCCACACCTTTGGGTTTGTCCCATTTAATCTTCTCTTTATCATGGCACCACTTGCTCTCCCTGGGTGGACCCTCTCTGTAAGGAATCTCTGCCCTTCTAACTTTACACATGCAAGAGACTGTCTCCTCCACAGCTTATTTTTCAAACTACTTACACCAGGACATGTAACTCACTGTAACACTCTCCCCCACAAAAAACAAACAAACAAACAAAAAAAACCAGCTTTATTTTCTTGGGTCTCCACGGGTCTTGTCTAGAGTCTGCACAGATTTGCCAGGGCAACATAAGTTTGCACACAATTAGCAAGAAGAAATATGTGTAAGTAACTGAGCTTCAGTTGGCAGAGGATGTTCTGTTTTCAGTTATTGCCCTTTAATCCAGTTAATTCTTCTCTTTTGTACGTGACAGACATCTGTTTTTTGGGTGGCAGCTGCTTTTTACCCATTCCAAGGTTTGTATGCTAATACACTTGCTGTTCCATGCTAACTAAAGCAGAAGTTAGCCCAACCTCCTTAATTAGGGCTTGCATGCCTCCATTTAGCTCAGCTGCTTGGATGAAAACAGCCTTCCAGGGTGAGCTATGTCCTCTGTAGGGCGCTGCCCTGCTCTTTGGATGATGCTTCTGAGCCAGGTAGGGAAGCTGCTTTCTTTCTTATTGCCCTTTGGAGGTGAGGCGAACTGTTGTGCAGACAAAAACTAATAGGGACACATCAAAGCCTGTTTTAGTTTCTTTCCTCTCCAGTTTCCTCAGCTAAAAGGGAGGGGAGGAAACATTTTCTATCTTTAAAGTTTTTATTGAGGACTGGTTGTCATTGTCTACTCAAGGCTGGACTGAATAACTCGGTGTCTTTATTTCTCTTTGCTCTAGATGGGGGCTAAGATTTCTGAGCAATCATCTTGTTTCCTGCTCTGTTTTGGAATAAAACTTCAGAATACTTTTCATTATTGCATATGGCAGAAGTATGACTGGAATGTGGCTGTTGTATTAGCTTGTACAGATCCTGTGAAAGTGGAGCAGGTTTACTCAAGCCACAAATGCAGCAGTGCTTGTACTAAAGACAGCTAAAGCACAAGTTAAACTGAGCAGCACATAAAGTTGTGAGCATTGGTGAGCTAGCTTAGGTACTGTCCTGGATTTGGCTAGGATAGAGTTGACTTTTTTCTAAGCAGCTGGTACAGTGCTGTGTTCTGGATTTAGTATGGGAGAGGTCTGTTGGATAGGCAGTCCCTTCTGGGCTATGGATGGGAATCATACTGGGGGATGAGCAAGAAGCAAATCTTGTCTTTAAATAAAGTATTGATAGAACAGCTCCCACAAGCATGTGTAGATTTACTTCTTGACATGTTGTGTATATCTATCTGCTCAATGAGTTAAAAAACAACAGCAAAGTAAGCTATAATTCTGAAGGAATCGGAACACAATAATGCTGCACAGAGCTGCCTAATTAACAAGACTGTGAATAACTGGAGTAAATTAGCAGAGAATTAATTTACGTTGCATCAAAATACACACTGGAATGCTGCAGAGCAAATGCATAATTTTCATCTCTGATTGCTCAAAAGAACTTATGGGACCTCATATTCAATTTATTTTTACCTGATCCCTGAAAAGCATGTGGAGGCTTCTAAAGTTTTCAAATTTTAGTATGCAATGACTGGAATTTAAAGTATTTTTGTGCTTCAAGAGGGTGGAGTGTAATCCCTGAGTAGCAGTGTATCCATAATATTTCTTTCTTCTCTCCAAGGCTAAAATGACAATCTAAAGTTACATGTGCAGCAGTGGTGATGGTGATAACTCTTTGTGGCCATCTCTAGGAATAGGATTCTTTTAGGTGCAGAATGTAGATAGGATATGAAAGTTAGATACAGGAGTTTTTAAAAGGACAGGTTTGCCAGCAAAAATGCTCTGACCTGACAGATAATTTGAACCCTGTCTCAGATGCCCCCTCACAGTGGCAGCTGAGGCAAGCTAGTGAAAACTTTGTATTATACTGATATATCACACACTAGGCCCATGATTAGATGCTAACTGCACTGTAAATTCCAAGTGCTGCACATCTTTAAAACACCACCTTTCTGGCCCCATAAACTACTTCTCTGCAACCAGAGGAAGGTAGGCTATGATAACTCTGTAGAGTTCCTTGGTGGTATCCATTTGATTCTCAGCAGAGGATTTAGGAACACAAACACTTCTCCTGAATGACTAATAAAGTGCACCTTAGAAAGTCATGTAATTGAATGCAGACCAACTTGTTCTTTCTTCTGCTCCACTTATTCACAGTCCAATAATGGCAAAACACAGCAGATTCTCTTCACATAACTCTCTGTGTTAAGAAGACATGTCTTAAAGGCCAGTTCCAAACATCATAATGAGCAAAGTTAAATCTGAAGTGGGTCTGTAGCAAAAAAATACCCACCAGAAGTAAGTGTTGGCTCTGGAGAAACCTGTCTGCAGATTAATGGCTTTGGCACTTCTGTGTACTTGCAGCAAGTAATTCATGGATGCCTACTGTTGTAATGATCACTGGTAACAGTGAGGCAAAACCCCATCCCTCAGTGTATTAAATGCTTGGTGTTGTAGTGAGTGATGAACTAAGTGCATTTAGCTAGAAGACCTGTGCTACTATCCCCTCTAATACAAGTGTGCCTTTGAAACAGCTGCTATAAATTACACCAGGCAGAATTTGTATATTGGTAGACTTGGGTCATTTTCTAAGTGTGGATTTGTTGATGTGAGTATAATGCTTTGTAATTGGGGACACCCTCTTTGGGCATGCCCTACTTACTATACAAATGAGGTGCTTCTGAGAAAGAAAATAAAGAAATGTCTGCTTTTCCTCAGTTGAATAGCTCTGCAGAGAATCTGAATGCTGGAGCTACCACTTCCACATTAATGAGTAACTCATACTTAAACTATACCAGTCTAACCTGAGGATTCACATGCACTTGCATGTGGGTACCAGAGGCAAGAGAGATGTTAGCTTTGAATAAGAACTCCTTCATTTTCATTTCTTCACTGGTTAAAAAAAACCAACAAAATAAAACCACAGAAACGTTAGGTGGAAAAGTATAGCAACTGCTTTGAAAAATTTTGTAATTATGACTTGAAATGAGTGTTTTATTTGCTTTGATTAAAAAAAAAAAAAAAGAGCATGCCAATACATTTTTGTCCTTCTTATGTGACTTTTACATTGTAATGTCTATTGAGAAATCCCTGCTGAAGAGGATGATTGCTATTCTTTACCAACACTTCTTTAGGAACAGTGAGTCTAAATTCCTTGATCTTTTATTAAGGGTTTGATTCCATCAATAAAAAATTATACTTCTGATTTTTTTTTAATTTTTTAATTTATTTTTGGTTTGGGTTTTTTATAAGATATGTCTATTTTATGGTAATGACAAAACCAGCAAAAGTCGCAGGGGCATATGTGGGAGAAGGATTTTGGTTTTCAGCAAGAACTAACTGGCTGAATATGTTTTTGAAATTGAGATCATTAAGCAGACTTTTTTTTCTTGTAGGAAGGATATGGAGAAGATTCAGTATTTTGCAATCATGGTTTAATTTAATTGATGTTCTGATTTGAAAAGTACAAAAGATTTAATCAGGATTGGCTTTAGTGTAATTATTTAGTAAGCTTTAGTGCTGGAGGAATGAATTTAAGTGGGAATGAGACATTACTTCACTCAACTGCAAAACAGAGCTCTTGAACTTGATGAAAGGTTTGACCTTCTTTCTTTTTGTTAATCTCATTTTGCCTTTTGTACTTTGTTTGGCCAAGAACAATAGCAGAGGAACCATGATGCTGCATCAGAGGATGTTTCCTGCAGAAGATGGTCCTGGGAAATCACACTGGATAGATGATGTTCTTGGAAGGGTGGAAATCAAGAAGTCCACATGTTGCTCTGTGTAGTTTCTCCTAAATCAAAACCCACATTTTGACAAAAGTAGGGGAAATGTTCCAGAGTAAGTTGGCTTTTTATGACCACCCTCTGCACACTCTGAGTCACATTCATGGTGTGGAGTGTTGTGGTTTGAAGTGTTTCTGCCCCTGGGCTGTCCTTCACTGGAGATCCCTGTGCCCATTGCTGTAATGGCTCAAGGGAACGTGTGATTTTATTTGCAGTTTTGGTGGATATGAAAGGGGGACTTCACCAGAGCCCACAGCTTGGTGGGCTGGGGACCAGCTGCTCTAAGTTCAGGTTGCCAGCTGCTGTGACTTGGCAATGTAGGGCACCCCAACAGCTCACCTTGGGGGCCTAAGCAAGAGAAGAAAATGAGGCTTAAGATATCTGAATAATTTTTTACACCACACATTTAGAGGCATTGCCATCAGACAGGAAGATCAAGTTAAACATCAGAAATTAAATGATTTTATGCTTCCTGGAGGTTTTATTGAAACCTATTAAAAAATTAAAAATATGTAATATAACCACAGCCACTTTGTTTCCCCTGGGTCAAGCTGAGAACAGGTATCATACCAGGGTACCAGAAATTAAACTCCACTTTTGTAACATTTTCTTGTAATTTTTATTTTCTTTGTGAAATACCCCATCCCAGATGGGACTTTGAGATCCACTAGGCCGCACTTAGGGCTAGTTAGGTTGCTTGTCCATGTTTTTCTGGTAAAACAGGTGGACCTGGGATTAGAAGAGTGAAAAGAGAGGCTATGTCTGGGAAACCAAGGGCACATGGCACCCTTTGCCAAGGGAAGTCTGCTTATGAATGTGGAATAATTCCTGGGAAACTCATTTAGCTCCAGCTAAGCCATTGTTGTAGCTGAAAAAAGAGACCAAGAGAAATAAAAATAACAGTATCTTATTGAATATTTCAGATGGAGAAACTCACAGAGAAAGCTTCCTGAAAGTCTCTTTTCACTTAAAAAGCTGAAGCCAAAAATAGATCTCAGCTTTAATAATCTGAAGGAGATAAAATTGGACAGTTACTTTTGGGGTTTAATCTTTCTGATGGTATCATCAAAAGGAAGAAGCTTAGTATAACATGAGAGTTTGTCAAGTATTTTTCAAGATGTGTAATCTTTGAGAGCAAGGGAAAGGTAAGACAAAATCCCTCAGTGAAAGCTTCCATCATTTCCTTTGTTTGCATTCTGATGACAGCTGATTACTTAACTTATAAAGATATTCAAGTGGCTGTAAGTACTTTACCAAGCCCTTGTGTGTTATAACTGCATAAACAGTCGAGCAATAAATACTGAGCAGAGCTTTTAGGAGCTCTGAGATGTTGCTCCTGCATCTGTTGGTGGATATGTCTCGGCCAAGCTGAGATATGCCTTGATGAAGTGCAAATTTTCCTTGCTTGAGCTAATGAACCTGGGAGCTGAATGACAGGTGGTTTGGGGGAAGACTGGGCTATTTTACTTCCAGGCATAACTGAGCTGCTTCAGCAGGTCAGAGAATTTCAGAAAGCAATCTGGGTAACAAATGGTAATGGCAACTTAGCCATCTCTTCCAGAAGTTCATTCTAAGTTTTCTCATTCAAGCACTCATTCAGAGGCTCTGTCTAAATTAGGATGTCTGACTGGTTGCTGGTTTCCTTCCAAATATATGTAGCTTTGCCCAAAAGTGGCGTCTGTAGACAATGGGATGTCTGTTCCTTCTATTGGCACTGACTCAATTTCTAACACTCCCAGAAATCCAAAATGGGGAACTCAGTGACTTTTTTTTTTTAGAAGATGCTGAAGATTTAATGTTTAATATTACTGGGAGTGTTTCCTCTGTGGCCTCATAGACTAGATTTGGTCTTTGCTTTTCTCTAGCTCTGTTGTTGCAGTGAGTGACCCTGGGTGAAAAATTACTCTCAATGCATCTTTAAATTGTGATGTGTCACAATTGTATAAACAGGTACTTCCATTACAGGTCTTAAGTGTATCATCAGCATCGTTTTCTTGATTGTGTCTGAGCAAATGTTCTTGCCCTAAAGGGGTCAGCCCTAAAAATAAACATTTCACATGGTGAATTACTGCAATACAACTGGTATATTCAATGAAGGGAATGAAAAAGAACAAAAGAAACTACATTGCTCTCCTTGGCCATTACAGGGAAGAATGAAAATCACACACTGAGGAGAGGAACAATGAGGGAAGGCAATAATGGAATATTGTATCACAAACTGGAAATACTTCAAAATGAAGTACAAATCCACATTTCTATTTGTGTCTGTCATTCGCTCTATATTGGTGTGCAGGAGGTCTGGGGTAAAATTTAATAGAAAATGTCTATCAGGAAAGTGATCAAACCCCTCTTGACCTTAAATTTGTTTGTTTTTCTGGAATTTTTGTTTGGGTATTTTTTGGGTGGTGATATTTTGTGGTTTTATTGAGGTGGTTAGTTTGGGGGTTTTTTTGGGTTGGTTTTTTTTTTTTTTGGTTGGTTGGTTGGGTTTTGGAGTTTTTTTGTTTGCTTTTAAATGGACAGAAAACAAAAATATATACCACATAATGGAAATTAATATCAATAGGAGAAAAAGTGGAATTCTGAGTCTATAACTGACTCAGTGGTATGTTCCCAGCTCTTCTGCTGGGAAGTTAGCAGATCTATACTGCATCACTTGCAGATTCTGTGCGTTCCTTAAACCATCTAATGGCAAGTCAAGCATGACAAAACATTTGGACACACTTAGCAACATAACTTATTTTATTGTCATCTTTGGTTGCTGGAATAGGCACAACAAACTATAGTACTTAACAGTTACAGTTCAATAGCCATGAAGGTTCATCTTTCCCATGGGCTTCAGTCATACACTTAGGAAGAAAAAAAAATCCTTTGAGTTAATTGGAAATCGCTCATGTTGTATGTCAAACCACAGTTAGAGCAAAGAAGTTTGGAAAAGTCAGTGGCATGAATGATTGTTTGCACAACACTTTCTGGTAGTTGCAGTGAAAGAATAGATTGGGAGAAGTCAGGGAAGTCAGATCTTTTAGTCTTCTCTTTTCCTGGGCAGGGCTAAAAAAATAATGGGTGTCTTTTAGAATTACAGCAGAAGCTATATACAAATAACTTATGTAAAGCAAAAATTAAAATCTATCAAAGAAACATTAGTCATTCAGTTCTAATCAAAGGTGAAATGGAGGAGAGAAGATGGAGAGAACCAGATGACCCACTTAGTGTTCTTGTTAGGCAGCGGCTTCTGAAAAGAATTCACTACAGCTGCAGTTCAGCAAAGCACTTATTTGTATGTCCTTTTCATCTTCAGTAATGAACCCACACCTATGTATACACTTATGGTCTCCTGCATGCTGAACAGCTCTACTAAATCAAAGCTTATATTATGAAGTCTTTCAAAGTGATGTTTAGAAACTGACATGTAACACTGCTCTGGATGGGAAAACATGAAACAGTGTTTATCAGACCTCTGTAAAATTCAGAGATTTTCTAGAAGCAATCTTTGTGTTAAGATATTTTTGTACCCACAAATATGACCATTTGTTTCTTTTACAATGGAGAACTGCTGGTTTTTTTTTTTTTTTTTCCCTTTCTGTTTTGGTTTGGTGTCCCCTGCCATTGCATCATTCATATTGTTTGGAGCAAATGGTTATCCCATCAGCTGACATCGCTACAGGAAGATTTGTAGCACAGAATTTGTGCTACTTGATAAAAAAACACAGGAAAGAGCAGCACTTTCTCTCTTTGCTCATCAGCAGCTAAATAAATGTGGTTCCAAGGGAACAATATTTGCATGGTACAGGGTTTTTTTCTCTAGTTCAGGAGCTAGGAAATTAACAAAGCTGATTTTTAATTCTCAGCCATCATCCAGAGTCGGTAAAGGTTGTTTTGAGTAGAGTGGCAAGCTGGTTATTGTGTGACAAGGCTGAATCTGAAGTGCATAAGGAAAATGCCCTCTGCTACCCACTTAAATCAATCTGTCTGTATAGAGATATTCGGGTCTATTCTGGTAAAATGCTACTGCTAGTGATACCAAACAGGGATTTTTTTTACAATGTGTTACAGTAGCTTTTCCCTGCTTCTATATTTGCATATATATTATTCATGTTTACATTAGCTTATAAGTTAAATTTAGAATTCTTTAGGATCTTAAATATTCTGTGCAGACTACTGAATACAGTAATATTAGGATTCCTTTAGATCCAGCAGCTGCCTTGGATAACATTGGCCATACTGAGTTATTTATGTTTGTGCTCCCTACCAGGAGCAGATGGAATCTCCTTGGAGCAGCTTTGCTGCTTTTCCACGTGGGAGGCCCGGAGAATAACTGTTAGTAACTACTCATCTGCCCTGCATCCCATTCCATCCTCCCACCTCTCCTCCGTGAGCAGGGGTGAAACGCAGCCTCTGCTCAAATCTTGCCACTGAGGCCAACTCAGTGAAGACTCCCTCTGTGCTGCACTGTCCCTTCAGCCTGCTGCTGCTGGAGACACGGAGATGGTGTGGAGCTGGCAGGGAACTGTCAGGTGGGTTGGTGAGAGCTGCTAGGTGGCCAAGGCTCACTTCAGATGTAGCTTGGAAATAGGTGGTGCACTTTCTTAAACAAGCTTTGGTATCACCATACTGGCTACCTCTGCACAAGCCTGAGGGAAGCTGCTGCAGCATCACTCTCTGTGCTCCAGCTTACCTGTGTAAACATTTCCACATCCTCCTGGAAAGATTTCAGGGCTGCAGGGAGCCTGGGACTACCATGACAACACTGCCAGGAGAAGCAGAGCTGTCTGTTTTGTTTGCCTGGGGTTAAATGAAACAAGTGAAGCAACTTTCTGGGAGAGTGTTTTCTCATTTAAAGGTTATATTCATGGGTGTGCCTGGGTGTACAGGTGGTTCCCCTCTTTCCCACTGTGCTATATGTCTGTGCAGCATCAGTGTGGCAGGGCAAACTTATTCTTGGCATGTGAGTGTTTGAGGGCACAGACTGATATGGCACAAATACATGCAGTGATTAAATAACACTATTTTACAAAAGAAAAGTAATTCCTTGAGCTGATAACCAGATTGGAAATAGCTTGTGTATAGGAAATGGCTGAAACTGACAGTGTAGTAAGAGTAAACAAATATGGCTTTTATTTTCCCAGTAACAGTGGGGTTCTTCAGGGCTCCATCTTAGGCTCGCTGCTATTCAACATCTTTGTAAACGATTTGGAAGCAGGACTGGAAGGAATACTAAGTAAATTTGCTAGTGATACACAATTTGAGGGAGCTGTTGTCTCCCTCAAAGGCAGAGAGGTACTGCTCAGAAACCTCAACAAATGAGAGGGCTGGGCAATCATCAAGCATGTGTTCAGCAAAGACAAGTGCAGAATTCTACAGCTGAGATGGGACAACCCTGGATCTATGGAGAGGCTGGAGAGCAATGCTGAGGAAAGGGACCTGGGGGTCCTGGCTGACAGAAAGTTGAATGACAGTCAGCAGTGCCCTGGCAGCCAGGAGGGCCAATCCTGTCCTGGGGGCATCAGGGACAGCATCACCAGCTGGGCAAGGGAGGGGATTGTCCCACTCTGCTCTGCACTGGGACAGCCTCACCTCGAGTGCTGGGGGCAGTTTTGGGCACCACAATGTAAGATATTAAACTATTAGAGGATGCCCAAAGTAGGGCAAAAATGTTGGTGAAGGGTCTAGAGGAGAAGACACACATGAGGACTGGCTGAGGTAATTTAGCATGTCTTCCTCACTGGAGGAGACCAAGGGGAGACTGGTGGTACTCTGCAGCTGTCAAGTGAGGGAAAGAGGAGGGGCAGGCACTGAGCTCTCCCCTGTGGTGACCAGTGACAGGACCTGAGGAAGTGGCCTGAAATTTTATAAAGGAAGGTTTAGTTTGGATATGAGGAAAAGGTTTTTCACCAGGAGGGTGGTTGGGCACTAACAGGCTCCCCAGGGAAGTGATTGCAGCACTGAGCCTGACAAAGAAGCATTTGGACAGCGCTCCTGGGCACAAGGTGCAATTCCTGGGGATGTCCTGTGCAGCATTAGGGGTTGGACTTGATGATCCTTGGTCCCTTCCAACTCAGGGTATTCTGTGATTCTATGATAACAGTTCACAATACACATTATCAGAAAATCATGAAAAGGTCCTGTCTCTCTATTTTTCTGTTTTTTTTTTCTTTTTCTCTTTCTTTTTCCCCCACATAATTCAAAGCCTCGCCTCAAAACAGTGGGATAACACGTTCATGCTGCAAAGCTCTTGGCAATTTATGTTTGTTTGTTTTTTTTTTTTATATTCAGCATCCATGAAAGGGAGCTGTTCCATGAAACTCAGCAGTGGCTAGTTACATGAGAAATCATGACCTCCTCTGTTCATGATTATTTATTGATTAAAATACAATGTACTGAATTGCAAATTACTTTTTGGACAGCTTGAATGCCAGATCATTCTTTTATGGCTTTAAAATACAGCAATACATTGGAAACACAATGTTCTGAGTATATCTACCTATTCTCACCTTCCATTTATAAATTATAAAGCAACTGGTTTTGATAGTAGTAGACAAACACAGTAGATTGTGTTTGTCTCAATAGTGCAAACCCTTTATAGCTATAAGTAAACAGGACATTTAGACTGAATTTTAATTAAATGTGGCTTTTTCTCCAAACTGGGATACCCTTTCAGCAACAGCTTGAAAACATACAAGGAAAGGTTTCTTAATGTTTCTATTATCTATTCAAGTCTCAAAGGAATTTTTCCATGTTGTTATCCAGGGTTTATGTGAACCACAGGTACTTTCAGTCTCTTACTACACTTCTGATGTTTTAATTCAGATGCCTCTAATTAATTAATTTTAAGATTCCTTTTCAGCCTGTTAGAAATAATATATACATTGCCAC
The DNA here is from genome assembly GCA_013400575.1 of Peucedramus taeniatus. NCBI lineage: Eukaryota > Metazoa > Chordata > Aves > Passeriformes > Fringillidae > Peucedramus > Peucedramus taeniatus. Next base: position 69,584 of record WBNO01020313.1, read on the forward strand.
CGTGGTGGATTAAGGTATTGTAAAGCTGAAATGACATGTATCCATTGGGCACGCTTTAGAACTAAAAAGTATTTTTTCTAGGGTTCAAGAAATATGGCCTGATGATTTAGAGGACCAGGCACAGTAAAATAGGCTCTGTGTGTGTAAACGATTTTATGACCACTCGTGGTTTAGGAATTTATTACAAGTATTTTCAGCAACCTGATTTAAAGCACCTGTGAGAGAATGTTGATGAAACACTAAGTAATGGTTTAACAGGGCACAAGTGCATCATTTTATAGTAATGACCTGCATTAAGGAATGGTTGATAAACACATTTATATGGTGGTGGCCCTGAAGCATTAATAGTAAAGATAGTAATAAATTTGTATGAAAAATATGTATCTGTTTTCATAATTCAAGTGAGCCTGCTTACAGAACTTCTCTACTGCAAATGCTTTTTCCCCACCAATAAGAAAAATGTAAATTTACTTGGATATTAAAATCCATCTACCCTGTATTTTCACATGACCATGTGAGCATGACCATTCTCATAGACCCTTTTTCTCTGCTGATTCCTGTTGGCCCTGCACTCTCACACCTAGGCTAAGTGTTGAGGAATGTATTTAGTGCAGGTAGGTCAGTGTGCAAGCTGCAGATTGCAGCTCTGGGAAGCTTCCAGTGGAAGCTCTGGGAGCTTCCACCACCTATTGAATGATCATGATGACCCATTTTCTTGGTCATGTTGATGATTGAAATGGCAGGGTAACCAGAAAAAAAATGGCTTGGTGAAGATCACACAGCTACTTGTGGCAGAGGTGGAAACTTGGCCCATCTCTGTTGATTCCCATCCCAATGTCTTTATGCTCCAGACATTCAAACCTTTTTGGATGTTGTAGGAATCCCTGTGCATCTAGGATACCAACAACAGCAAAAGCTAAGAAAAACAACCTTCAGAAATTATTCTCAGGTCCTGTGGGACATATGGGCTGTAAGAGCAAGGTCTCTCCATAGCCCGTGTTATTAGATCCCTTTGAAATGCCTGCCTGAGCATATATCTGTGGGGTTTTTTTATTTTACAGAATCGCTCTTCAGTTAAATTATTAATTTTACCCAGGCTAGTATAGTGTATAAAATCTACTCTTTTCTTATATTATCTCACTTGATGGAAAAAAAAAGGCAATTTATTATGCATGATATTTGCCTAAACTCCTCCTCTATACTCATTTCATCACATGAAATTTTATCAAGAAAATGTGCCGTTCACCACCTATGTTAATCCTGTGCAAATCTGGAAAAGCTCCATTCAGGTTCATTGCAGGTTTAAAATGTTGTAGCTGATAGCAGGATGTGTCCCATGGCTCCCTTTTTCTAATGATATTCTAAACTTATCATGCAAATTCACAGTTTTATGTGCTAGAAGTAAGCATTTTTATGCAAATATTGCACTGCCGTGACTATTCTAAACCGAAAAAATAAAGACTTATTTATCCAGAAATACCTGGCAGAGGATGGTAAAGATTTATATTGTATAAATTTGAAGAATTTGTCACTATTTTGGTTGTTTAAGGCTACTGGGGAAACAATCTTTTTAGATTTTTTTAAAGGACTTGTGTTAGAGACCATATAGGTAAGCAAATAATATTTTAGCTCATTAATGTCAGCAGAATGTAATATTTATTTATTGCCTGTAACTATTGTGCCTGTAACTAAAGTCGTGTGGGAAATTAGTGAAAGATGATTTTCAGTGAATATTCTGTGCTGAATAATCTGAGAGTGTGAATCACAGTGTGCCACTGATATTATATTCTGAGGAAGATTGTGCGCACTGGTTACCATAAAATATCTCTTCAGAGACAGGAGGCAATGAGGTGAAACCATCTGCTGTGTATGTGTGTATGTATGCACATACACATATATGTAAAAATAAAATCTCCTTTGACTTTTCACAAGTTCAGTTTAATTCAGTAGAACTATTTCTAGTGAAATGGAATTTTTTTGGTCTGGGATTGCAGTCTGATTCAGTGAGTTATCCAGATGACTAACAGCACCTCCTGATTCAGATACATCTCTGGTGATCTTTCACTGGGATAACCCCATTGTAGAATCATAGAATCATGATCTTCTCTCATGAAGATCAGCAGGCAAGTGAAGAGACACAAAGGAAAAAGAGTAATGTTTTATTTCTTTTTTCAAAGTACATAAATAATTTAGTTAAATTATACCAGCACATATATTATTTAAAAATAAAAAAGTAGTTCATAATATGTTGATTATTTACATTCCCCACATTGTCTTCCCCTGTTTCCCTCATTTGGTTTGGTGTGTGTGTCAACACGAGCGCTGTGTGTCAGCACCAGATTTCTAAAATGAATTAGCAAGAGCTTTCTCATGACACTGGTTTTGTCTGGGTTAAGATCTCTCTCATCCTTGTTAGTGGTTTGGGGGAGCTGCTGCTTAGCTTCTTTTTTTTTTCCCCCTCCCCTCCCCTCTAGGATAAGTTCAGAAACCCATCCTTTTTTCCCCATATTTGTGAGGCAAATTGACCAGCAGAAGAGCTAGCTTTCAACTTTCTGTTTTTCTTAAGCCTCTGCTGTAAGTAAAACAGCAGAGAGAAGATAAAAAAAGAGACATCTAATTTTCTTCAGAAGGAATCACACTATTGTTCCACTTTTTTATTCAAGTCTGGCTTCATGTAACTGTAAAGGCTGCTTTTCTTTCTTTTTCCTTCTTTTTTTAATTAACTTTTGTTTCACTCCTACAGAAATGACATGGTGCATTTGCTAGAAAGCCCTCCAAAAACTTTGCTTTAAATAAGCTGTAATGATGCATCAGAAACTCTTACTGAAGTCTGAAGTGGTTTTGCCCATCCTTTTTGTGTTCCTGTCACAGTTTTCTTGCTTTGTTCTTCTTTATCCGCAGTTCCTTTTAATTATTTTCCCTATTTTTCCCCTTTATTTTTTGAAAATGTTGAGCAGAGTTAAATACAAGCCCAGACACGTCTCATTCAAGGTCCTTAGGACTGTTCTTAGTGCAGGTGGGCTGATACTTTGTAAGGGATAACTTGCCTCCTCCTTTTTCTTTCCTACCTCACTTGAACAAGAATTAAGAAAATATTTATTTTAGCAGTGTGATGCTATGTCTAGGTGAAAACATTTGCTCAAAAATGTTTTCAAAAGCTGAATGCATGTGCAAGTGCATTCCAATTATCTGATTCCCTCTTGATCCTAATGAGCTAAGAGAAGCTTTATCCTGACAGACAGTGCTTGACTGCCTGCTGCTCTTTCCAAATTGTTGCTCTGTCTTACCTGCTACAGCTGCCTTCAGGCTGTCTGTGAAAGTGTGAAAGTTCACAGACTGTAATTGTTTGGGTCATATATTAGCCTTTGGTTTACAAAAGAGGCTAAGTAATCTGAAAATTTCCATGGTGTACCTGACAACTTTAATAATCTATTATTGAATCTATAAGGATTTGAGGTACTCTGTGCCTCAGCTCTACTTACCTTAGCTCTTCTGTGCTAATAAGAGCAAAAAGTCAATCCTATTGCAAAGACAACTTTGCAATGGAAATTGGGTGAATAATGTGTTGGTAAGGCAGAAGCCAGGACTGCTGCCAGAGGGAAAAATAACACCTAATTTTTAAGACAACATGACTGAGTAACTAAAAAGATGCTTTGGGATTAGGAGGGCTGGCTTTGCTTCCCTGGATATGCCCTACAGTACCAGCTGTCCAAACTTTGAAGGCTGAACTGCAAGCATCTTACACCAGGCACTAAAATCCCTGGAGCCATTGGGCATTAAAGTCTTGACCTCTCTGAATCAAGGTTTGTTCTTGACTCACAGAAAATAGTTTCACACTTTGGTTAAAATATAAATAGAACAACGAATTAGGAACCTCTTAACATGTAATTACTAGGTTTTTTCTTTTTAAGGTGAGTAAAGTGTAATCCTTCTAAATTAGAGCTTCAAGTCAAATTGATTTAACTCTCTAGAACATAAATAGCTGTAGCAATGATCTGCCACTGCGGAGCTATAGCTTGATAGCAGATATTTCCTGAGATTTTTTGTTTGTTCTGCAGCTCCTCTATTCAGAAACCTTTCAGCAAGTTGCTTTCCTGCAGGTCTGTGTTTGAATTTCACTGCAAATCTCTTGTTTGGTGATGCCCTCTCTGGCTAAGAAGAGGACCTAGGGACAACAGAGCTCAGCCTGGGATACAGACAGCAGTGATGATATACCACTCTGATATTTTTGAGTATTACTGGTAGCAGGTTTGCAACTGGAAATTTTCCATCCTGAGAAGAACACCCAATGTGCCAAAAGCTTCCAAACAAACCACTCCTGCTAGTATTTGGGCTAATGAATTTTTTGCCATGATCGTATCAGAGATAAACACCTGTGGCAAACACATGTGTGGAGAGATCAAAAAGCATCTTGTTTGGGTTTTTCAGTGCTTGAACTTTTGCCAGCATCAGCTCTAGTGAGCAATCAAAGAACTGTTATGTACTTGTACTGGGATTTTTCAGACCAAATGAGATCAACAGTCCAGAATCCATAGTTCTGCTTAACAAGTTAATTTACAATTAAGAGAATGTACAAGGAAATGCACCTCTGCTGTATAAATATTAATTATTAGTAATATTTTTGCCTCTCTCCTAACTTAAGACACCTTATTTCACTGTCTCACAGTCTCCTTTTCTGTCTTCAGACTCCAAGTTTTGAGTCTTGTGCAATATTTAACAAAATGGATTTCTGCAACTTTAATGTTCTCTTACTGGGAGGAAAGAAAAAAAGCACATGGTGTGATTGTTTATCAAGGAGCAAAATCTTCCTGCACAAAAGTAAGCTGGATCTTAAAACCAATACTAATAACATATTATCTATGTACTTATAATGGAAGTTTTAGCAATTAAAAATCTTTCTACTCTTTATCTGGAAAGGTAAACACTGAATATTCCTTGCCTCTTTCCTTTAGTTTGTTCTAAGATGTTCCTCACAGAAAGACTTGGACCAAGTCTGGAGGAACTGGGGACCTGGGGACCCCTGGTCTGGAGGACCAAGGACCGGAGCTTCACAAGAAGGGAGACAATTCAATCAGTAGACCCACAAATGTGAGGATATATTTTCAAAATAATTAAATTGTATGAGTGTTCTTGGGGTTGCATCTGCCTGAAAATTAGCTTTAGCTAGATAGGTGGATATATAGCTCTGGATTTGGTGCAGAAGATTATGAAATGCTTTTTAAATGCAAAATTTGTTATGAAATCAACAGAAGCATCATCAGTCATCATGACAAATTCTGAACAATGCGCTTTGAAAAGTTAATCTTTCTTACTAAAATGATTAATCTAAAGGAACATGTAACTTGTCATTGGAGTAGACTAATTTCTCCATTTGGTTTAGTGTCTTGCGTCAAAGCATATCATCAGACGCTATAAACCTGTTGTGGCTGGCCTCATCTCACTAAACAAGTTTATTGAACACCCTCAAGTGTGAAGGTGTCTCAAACACTTTTGGAGCCCTCTCTGTCTTTGACAGGACTGTAGAGATGTCTCTGCCCGTGCTGCTTCATAACCATTGTTATACTGATTGCCTGTAAGCACTTATCCTGCTGGAATCCAACAGCAACGCTTCCCTTGATGGAACTTCCACCCCTCGATTGAGTCCTGCCCACTAAAGGTGTGTCCCTTCAGACAGGACAGGATGTGCATGTCTTGGCTGACTGGGATATATGGAGATGCCTCTGCTTTGGAGGGGATGCTGCACATCAGGCATGCAATCCATCCAGCATGCAAGGCTGGCCTGAGTCACAGTCCCAGCCTTCTTTACAGGGTCCACCACAACAACAATTTCTATTGTGGATATTTGTATAATTATGACTGAGTAAAACCCCTAAAGGTAAATATTAATGTCATGTACAGCCTCGTACTCTCCTAGAGTTATTTGAAGGTGCCGTCAGCATCAGGCAGATACACCCAGCTCTAAAGGTTATCTAAACCAAATCCCACAGATTTGTAATAAAATTTTTCTTTTTTCCCTTATGCAAACGTAGGTTGTTGCTTTCAAGCTTTTCCTTATTGAAGGGGAACACTTCTATTTCATCAAAATCCTAGTGCTCTGCTATGTGGAGAGGTGCTTGTGGCTGCTGGTGGCTCTTACCACAGCCCCTCTAGGCTTTGTCCTGCTCGTTGCTAGACTCCAACATGTGTGCTTGCTATTTCAAGGATGTGGCCCAAAGTTTTGGGTCTTCAATGATGCCCACATAATGTGAAAAGTACCAATGGCTGAGCACAATATCTTAGGAGTGGAACAAAAAATGTAAGGGTGGCAGGGTGAAATGTATAGCTGTACAAGGAAAAACACTGTGAGCTTTGGGTTGAGGGTGGACTTGGTTCTTCTTTATGGTGACATGATTTTGGTTTTCTTTTCATCTGTACTATTTATAAAACATGAGATGTTTTTGGGAGATGATGCACCTAGAAGTGCTGAATGCAATCCATAAGCTTCTGACAAGCCCTGACCAGCCAAGATTCTACTTCTTGCCAACACTTTTGCTTGTCATTCATTTGCCCAAAACCAGGGTTCTGTTACAATGAAATAAAAATATGTTTGTGGGAGAAGAAGTAGATGTTAGGCTTGTTTTTTTTTTTTTTTTTACCACAAACTTTTGATGTGCATGTGTTCTGGAGGGGGTGGGGAAGTGAATAGAACCTTAGATTTTTCTGGCATGTGTTTGCCTTCCAACAGTTTTATCTCCAGTAGTTAATTCTCCAGTACTTTTCAGGATAATGTAAAGCAGATAAGCTCATGTATAGTGTAAGAAAATGAAAGTAATTCCAAAATATCTAGCAGAGACATTTTAATCCTAATTAAAACTGAAAAAGGAAAGAGAAGGAATTAAATGCATTTTATAGTCTTGACTTATTTCCCATCAAGGAGATTTTTTCCATTCTAAAATGCCCCTGCATAATTTCTAATCAGCCTTTCAGCCTTCACCATGAGTGACAGAGCAAGGAGGAGAATGTCTGCCAGTGTCTTGGGAGAATTTATTTAAGGTTCTCCTGAGCTGTGGAAGGGATTTGTCATTGTCAATATCAGCAACACGGCTGATCAGCACCCTGGTCAGTCTTGTCATCAGAAGAGGAAATAGAGTACGTGTATGTGACAGATAAAGAGAGAGTGAGAGAGAAATTGCTTCACAGAAAAATAATACTCATTCTAGCTGTCTGTGTCTGTGTGTATTCTAGCTGTTGTTCCACTAATTCTTGGGGAAATAAAAAAAAGAACTGCCATTCAATTTACTCTCTAATTTACTTCACTGAGCACTCGGGAGATGAACCTGTGACGGGGAGCATGCTGGCCTGGGGAAAAAGGAATGCAGTGCTCATTCCCAAGATACCCTCTTTTATACACCGTGAAATTTGGTCAGTTAATTTCAGGAGACCCCAAAGAAATTGTGATAAGTGAGCCTCTTGTGTTAAGAGGTTTGGGCTCTGCAAAGCATCCAGAATTCCAGAGGCTTATCTGAGCTTATCAGCAGTAGCTGACACTCTTTGATCTGCCAATTGAGTCAGGAATCTCTTTGAAACAGGTGTCTGTGTGAGGTTTTCCATTGCATTATGATTCTGGTCAGCTTCAGGCTCTCACTGCACTTCCAATTTGATCTAAAAATACTTTTGCTGATGTGGGCTATAAAACACTCAGTTGTGGGTGAGGTGGTACTGTCTTCCCTAATTGCAAGATTCAGTTATTTGTAATTTCAAAAGTTGAGAGATACAGCTCTGTTAAAACAATTCACCAACATATTTGAGCTCTTCTGATACAAGCAGGAGGTTTTCCTTCCAGATGATAGATAAATGCAGAGGGCATTTTCTGTACAAAAAGAGATTTCTTTTGCTGAAGCCTGAGGTGCCTCAGACCTTCTATTATTGCTTTCTTTTTCTTGCTAGAGCAAAAGAGCTGCTGCATGTTAGCCTGTACAGCAAATCCCTCCCAGGCTGTTCCTACAGTCAAAAGGCTATGGCTGTGGCCAATGTACAGAGCTCCTCTTGGTTGATTCAGCCTCCTTTGAAGCTGAATTAGCTGGCTCCAAATGGCCGAATTCTAAGCTTAGCAAAGGCATGCCATAAGAGGACAGACAGAATATTAGTAGACACACTTATCTTGCTGAGTTTGGGCTCATGTCCTCTTCCCATGTCCTTGGAGTCCTGAAATTGGGGACAGAAGGAGTCAGCTGCATATTATCTCTTCAAATACTCATAATTCTGTATTTAGATGCTGCTTTTTTGGGTTCTTTGCTTGGCATGTGGGAAAGAATAACACTGTAAATCCTTTTTGTTAGCTTGAAGAATATTCAAGGACTGGGATTTAAGTTGGATATCTAGATTACAAAATTTCAATAAGAGAACAGGCTATCAGATAATCACCCTGGTTTTATTTGTTTTATTTGCTGATTTCAGTCATGAACCAGCAGTACTCTGCTACATCACAGGGTCTACAAATGTTCTTGAATCTTTTTAGAAAATAGTAACAAAAGCTGCTCTGAAGTTCTTGACTTTAATTTCATTGGCATATCCATCATAAGAGTCTATTAAGGAAATTAAGCAGTGATAGAGTGAGAACTAAATTTGTATGCAGCAGTAGAAAAATTCCGATGTGCAAAAATTGTTTGAATAAATGGCTGGTTTCCAACATCACCAAAATTCTGTAGCTATTATCTAAAGCCTAAATAAAATTGCTACAGTTGATGGTGGCTAGGAGAGAGGGAGGAATTTTTGCATTTTTTTCAAAGAAGGAATTTCATTTTTTTAAAAGAAGGATTTTCCAATTTTTCAGATTAAAAATGTTAATTGAAACAATTTGATCTTGTGACATTCTAATGAAATCTAGTTCTTCATTGTGCTTGCCTATCCAGGACTGCATCAGTGTAGGTTTCTAGATGTTATGACTCCAAGACCACTTGGAATTTGGATTTTCCACAGATGCAGTGTCAGTTCTCATTCAAATGGGAAACAGTGGCACTTGGGGCAGAATATTTCAAACAGTTTAATCTTACACTTAAGGAAGATGATGCTGTCACTCTCTCCTGAGTTTGACTGGGATAGAGTTCATTTTCTTCCTAGTAGGTGGTACAGTGCTGTGTTTTGGATTCAGTATGAGAATCATGTTGATAATACACTGATGTTTTAGTTGTTGCTAAGCAGTGCTTATTCTACATCAGGGACTTCTCAGCTTCTCCTGTCCTGCCAGCGAGAAGGGTGGAAGGGTACAAGAAGCTGGGAGGGGACACAGCCAGGACAACAGACCCAAACTGGCCAAGGGGATATTCTGTATCAAATGACATCATGCCCAAGATATAAACTGCGGAGAAAGTTGGCTTGGGAACTGGTTGGGCACCAGTTGGCAAGTGGTAAGGAATTGCATTGTGCTTCACTTGTCTTGTATATTCTACCTCTTTTACCATTATTGTTATTATCATTATTTTCCTTCCTTTCTGTCAAATTAAACTGTCTTTATCTCAATCCATGACTTTTCTCATTTTTATTCTTCTGATTCCCTCCCTCATCCTGTTGGGAGTGCATGGTGGGAGCGAGTGAGCGAGCGGCTGTGAGGTGCTTAGTTGCCAGCTGAGGTTAAATCAAGACATTTTCTCTGACTGAGACTTTTATAGAGCACTTTCCACTAAAAATATTTTAGATCATTTTGAGAGTGCAAATTGGGTGAGGAAATTGGAATGAAACTCAACTTCTAAACTGTTACTCATCATTTGGAAAACAGGCCCACAAGGGAAACCAGCATAGGGATAAGCTAAGCCTTAACTGTGGAGAATTTAGAGAAATAATGAAGCTGAATGTGAAAATGACTAATCCTACCCTAAATTTTAAATTTTGGCCAGCTTCTGTTGAAAACCATATGGCTAATAAAACTCCCTCACTAGGGTATTCTAATTTCTTTGCCTTTGTGTTGTTTCTTTACTTGTTTGGGTTTTGTCCTGTTTTGCCAGCCAGATCTCTACAGCTGTGTGAAAAGACAGGTTATAACAAGTGAAAGTAAGTCTTGAAAAACAATTTTGCTGGAAAAATAACTGGACCTGCTTACACGTATTGCTGGATTCTATATTGCTTTTATCTTGGGGGAGGAAATGCAGAGAAACTCTTGGTCAGACAGCCCAAAGCATTGGTGCTAGCCATCAGAATTTATTGCTGAAGAGAGCTCACGTTAATCGATTCCCAGGGCAGAGTCCATACTGCTATATTTGGCTCCTGCTCAGAAGGGAAAATAATATCTAGGCAACAAAATGTTTTGCTCTGTTTACCTCAAACTTAAGAACAACAACAAGTATCTTGAAGGCTGAAACTAATTGTGAGTGATCCTATCCCATAAACACCTATGTGTCACACAAGAGTGACAAAAAATAGGGTCAAATACAGAATATCTTCTGCTATCCATAGGTGTAACAACCTGGGGCTGACTCAATATATATGGAATTTTTCTATATAAAGAAACATGGTGGCTACATGGATGAGCAGAAGATGGTTTCTCCTCTCCCCACTGAAGTTCAAATTACTTAGTTGGTTTTTTTTCTTTTCCTAAACTCCTGGATGCCTCGGATCTCTGCCTCAGAGCATCATATACACAGTGCTTTGATTGTCGCCAGGAAACTGGTGAGAAGCTAATTTACTGAAAGGAAAACAAACAGTGATTGCAAATGAACAGTAAACCTGAAAGTGTGGTCAAGAGCCTTGCCATACATGTGGATTTTTCTCTCTCATGATGGTAATCATGCTCCACACCTGAGCAGGTGCCAAAGGAGGTCTGGTGCTGCTGTCTGCTTGCCATCATGGTTGCTAGGATATTATTTTGGTGCATTTTTTGCTGACCAGTATTGGTTTTTTCTGAGCATCATAGCTTTTGAGTGCTCCACAGGATGAACCTTAAACTGCATAAAACTGCAGAGGGATTTAATCCTGGAAAGCTTAGTTATTGTTTCCCCCCCCTTCACATTTTTCATCAGAAATCAATAGTCACTGAAAAGATCTTATATGCAGGAATATTTGGATTTTTTTTCATACCTGACTTCACTTTTACCTCGGTGTCATGTTTGCCTCTTTGTCACTTCATTTCCCTTGCAATCATGGAATATTGGATACTGTTGATTGTCGATATTGATCTCCCCTGAGTTTAAGTTGGTTTTAACCAGTCATCCTGCATCCTCCCAAAGGCAAGTCATCCTGTTCCAAGATGGGCAGCTCAGATGGTTTGCCTTCTGAAGGGCTTGGCTCCATCACAGGCTTTTGACTCCAGAGGGAGTAAATCATGCTGGATGCCTACACTCTCATTTGGGGGCAAATTCTACCTCTCTAGGAGAAAGATAATTTTCATGAATGGAAAACACAGGTGATCCCACAGCTTTAAATCCATCTATGGGGAAATACAAAGAACACTGAAAGTAAGGTATTAATTTAATTTCAATTGAAAGTGTAGATTAAGTATGTGTAACAACTGGGGGAAATGCGTATTCATCTTATGTGTTTACCGAGTTCTGGCACACTCTGAGTCAAAAAAGGTGCAGAAGGTGACAAATTATCTTCTGTGGATGATTCTTTTCTCCATATGTGTTGTTAGATTTGTTAAGGAGTGCAGCTCTTCATGCACTTCTCACAGGAACAGAGCATTTCCCAGGGAAGGGAAAGGTCACCTTCTTTGAGCTGCAACTGTAAATAACCAGGGTGGAGTCCAGTAATTCATAACTAAATCATGTCTGACAGAACTGATAAGTCTGTTCTGTTGTGAGTGTAAATATCAGAGCTGCACTTATTAACCTATGAATGCAAAGCCTCTCCAGAAACCCCTCTTAAAATTAAGGCAGATGATAATAGATTTATGCTTTTTCTCAGAGCTGAAGAGAATAACAATGTACAAATATAAACACTTCTAATTAAGAAAGCATCTGTTTATGTCAGGAGTTGGTGTTGATATTTTTAGTTTTCTTGCTTTTGCTTTTCACCTTTAAATGGCCAAGTTTAAGGTGGCACAATCATGACTCCATGAAACAGGGCAGCACCACGTTAGAAATCCACGAGCTGCCTCCAAGCGCTGAGTGGTGTCCGTGTGGCACAGTGTGACATCCTGAAACCAGCACAGCTCCCAGAAATTCTGTACTTGCATTAGCTGTTCCACACGTGGAAGGAGCTCTGCTGGCACCAGCACAGGAGCCTTGGCACCAGGCTCCATTGTTTGCTGTTCTTCTCATTCCATAGCTCACGCAAGGCTGGTGAGCTGCCCGTATCTCACAGTGCTGCACATGGTCCTGACCTGGGTGACTACTGCAGCTGAAGACACAGACTGAACTATGAGTATAATCATAGTTATATAATCATTTACTATTGAAGTTTAATCCCCGGTGAGCTGGTTTCACAGAGTTCCACATGTGATTCTGGGAATAATGATAGAGCTGGTTGCCTCATGAACGTCTTATAGTGCTGGCTAAATATAGACAGCTCATTAAAGCTCTATGTATGGTTTCCCTTAGGATCTGCTTAGAGATGAATTTTATCCTGAAGACACTCCCTCCCCAAAATTATATTTTAAAAAGAAAATAAAATCTGAGCATGCATTTTGTGTACATGCTTTGCATTCCTAAAAGGATGTAAAATTCACTGAATGGTGAATTCCATTCAGTGACCGGAATTCCCTGCTGTGCATAGCAGTGTAGAGACACATGAAAAGAAATCTACTGAAAAAAAGATGGCAAAATTTCAGTCATGTATTGAAAATTCTATATACTGGCTCAATTTAATTAAAACAAAATCCAAATGGACTATTTTTAATTTTTTTTGGTAAGCTAGGTGTTATTTTCCTTCTCCAAGTTTCTTTAGGAAACAAAAACCTCAACTTTCAAAATTGTGAAGAAGAGAAATCAGGGTTAAACCAACTCCTTCATTTTGTAGCACAAAATTTCCATCACTTCCTTTAGTGCATCAGCACTACAGCTATAAAAGAAAGCAAGCATACAGTACACTTGGCACAGCTCACAAGAAATAATTCCTAACAAATAAGATAATTTTGCAGTAGGATCTTAATTAGTTTTTTGAAGCCAGGATTTCTCCAAACCTTTCCCTCCATCCTTTTCTACTGTAGCAGCACAAGAGAAAGGAACCACTCAGTAGTCTGGGATTAATTTCTGTCTCCTGCTGTGGCCTTTGTATGCCTTTTGCATATGGATGTAGCATTTATCAGTAACTTCAACACTACAAAGACCTGAAGGCCTTCTGTAATTTGTGCCTTTATGTAAAAGTTAATGTTATATTCTTACTTGTATCCTATGAAAGTGCATAGAATAGTGCAGCCTCTTTCTACTGCTTTACAGAAGAGGCACAAAGTGTGAGCAGACAACAAATACTTCATTTTGGTGCTACATTTATTCATTTCCAGATCCATACAGAGAATTTAGCTGAGACTCAGGTTTAATTACCTCTGACAGTGAACCCCATATCCAGACTTTAAAGCATTTGCTATTCCTGGCAGAGGGCTGAGGGTCTCACTGAAAGCACTGTTTTGGAAAAGGATATTTTTCACAGTCCCAGGAACTCTAAGGTAGTCCTTAGAATTTTGAGCAGTTAATTTTGTTTCTATCTTGGAGGCCAACAGACTGAATTCATGTCAGACAGTGGTGAAGGGAAATAGCCATCTGAGAAGTGAAATGAAGGGCACTGTGAGCACAAGAAATTAAAACAGGATACAAATATTGGAGGAAAAGAAAAGTAAGGAGAAGTGTGGATGTTGTTCTTCCTCTCTTTTCCTTTTTATCCCAGAAGTCCTTCAATGCTGCTTCACAGGGAACCAGTATAACACCTGACCAGGGAGTCAAAGGATGATCCTGTAAGAGATGTTTCATCTAAGTGCAAAGTTAGGCAAAAAACTTGAGAGGGAGTGCTGCCATTTGTACAGAGAATATTGCTAAGGCCAGGGGACTGCAGGCTTCACTGCTTGACTAAACTGTGCCCCAGGAACACATGCAGCATTTGCCTCTCGTCCTTTCTTCTGCCCAGTGCTCTGCTATACAAGATATGCCAGCAACAGAGGGGAGGTGGCAAGTTACAAGTGTGCTTTTCCTCCAGACAAATCATATTGTGGGAGATTAGAGACTTCAGCTTCTTGGTTTGTCCAGAATAAGGTAAAAATAATCAATAACAAACCTAAAGGCTGTTCTTATATTAATCAGGAAAAAAGTATTGGTAATCCTTAAGTTTTTGACGCTGGATATATTCAATGAGAAATTGAGTGATTTTTTAAGCTTTTCAGATGAGAAAATAGTTGTGCACCCATGCAGTTATTCTCATTATTAAGAATAATTATTCACCAAATATTCCAAATTATTTCCATTTTTCTCATTAAATACTTCTTACAAATCTATCTAGCCTTCCTTACTCCATTCTACCAGTCGAGGTGACATAGATGCAGGTGATCTTGCCTTGGGTCAAGAGAAAGCACCTCAAGATAAGATAATTTATTTTCCGTTTCATTTTTCTGTTAATTGTTGGTTTGGAGAAGCATGTTCTCATATTTTTGGAAAGCAAATCTCTATGAGGCTTGTTCAAGGTAGGAGAGTGTGACCATACATTTTCCAATGTATGTTTTGGCTCTCATCAGTGCACGCTGACAGAGTTGCACATCTGAGATATTCTCACGGGTCTGTTAAAGTGTTTCACTGTAATGTCGTGGTCACAGGGCAGCAAAACTCTGCTTTATGGGTGGGTAAGTACAAGTCTTGTAACACCATCCCTGTGAACTGAACTCAGACTTAACTGCTGTACTCTTCCACTTTGATCTTCTATTTTATACTTGGTGCAGCTGCAGAAGTGAATACAAAACCACAGCATGAAAAATGGTTTCAGTGTGGAAATTGAGTTCTTCATTTAGAATTTAAAATGCCTGTTCTCATATCTGTCTCCTGAGGAAGGGGGTCAAAAAAGAGAGTGAGAGAAAAGGGGAAAAAAAAGGAAAACAAATAAAATTTTGTTTTGCAAGTGCAGTACTGTTGACTAAGTCCATTGGGCTATCAATGTTGTTAGCTGGAATGCCTGGGATGTGAAAGTAGTTGAAAAACAAACAGTGTATGTTTATATGGGGCCACTGTGGAATATAAGCAAGCAGCAATATATCATTTTGAAGAATGAAAAATATTTAGGAATTGGAAGTTATTGTCATCCAATATTTGTCTGCCATCACCTATCCAAGTCATGGTGCATATCAAGGAGTCATGTTTCTTCTGTCTCTGCTGGTGTTTTCATATATAAGAAAAGTAACTTTACTTTTCATCTTTAGAAATAAAAAGGAACTTTTTGAATTGTATAACATTGTTTTTAAAGAGTAGCAGTTGCAGTTGCCTTGCTTTGACTTTTGTTTTCCACAAGCAGCTCTGTGGAAGCTGTCCAGAGTCTGTGTGCAGTCAGCTTGGCTGAGCTGTCTGCATTCTGGGTTGGATTCTTACTGATTGTCTGTACAGCTACCTTGAATGCATTTAATAGCACCAAGAATGTGGAAGTTATTATCTTGTGTTCCTATAAAAGAAACCAGTATAGTTACCTTTTTCCCCCTACCAAATTTCCTGTTCACAGCCCTGTCATGAACCATTTTTTTTTTTTTGGTCATCTACTTTCTGCAATAATGATGGGCTGACTTTCTCTTGAAACCTCTCATTTCCAACAGATTGCTTGGGTATCCTTACATTTTTCACCACTGGTTCCATCTGTCATATTATTTTGGCTTCTATAGGTGTTGAAAGCAAGCATAAAACCTGGAAGGTGAACCCAGACATTCCAAATATCCAGCTGGATCCAGCCAGACAATGTGATGCCTTAGGTTTTAGCTTTTATATTTTTCAGATTCTGTACTGCTTTAGTGTGTAGTTCTGAGCTTCATATTAAGGGATGGCAAGGTCTCTTCACAGAGTAGCAAGACAGAACAATTCCTTTTCTAGCTTGGGACCAAGGACAACTGATCCAAATTTCAGGCCCAAGAGCATAAACAATGTGGAATTAAGAGAGAAAAACAAGAAGGATGGGACTTCATAACCTAAAGCTATAATTGGACAATTAACTCCAATATGCTAATGGACCAGAACTTATAAAAGTGTGAAACCCCATGACCAGTCATCCATTTTGTGACCATTTTGGGTTCATCTTGGTTATAGCTTTGGCCAGGCTCTTGTACTGCATTTGGTGTAGCCATTCAGGCCTTTTAATAAATACCTGCTTTATTCTTTAACTCCATCTAGCCTCTGTTCTAGCTCAGCCCTCTTGAGGCATCAATGAAACTTATTTGAGCTTTTTGAGAAACAATTATTTAAAATGCTAAAAAATCCAGAGTTTGCTTCAGTCTGCCTTGCTCTTTTAAAATACTTATGAGTCCATAGAAGGCAGTCAGACTGAGTGTCAGTATGCTGTATCATTAATAACTATCACCAGCATCTCTCCATAAATGTGTGTGCTGTTTCTATTTTTATGGACTGATATTTACATATGTAATGTATATTTTATATGCTGCTCATAGTGGATCATTTTGTTCTTGCCAGCTTGAAATTCAGCAGGAACTTAAAAAAATCTCACGAGTTTCCAGAGCACTTCTTTAAGCTGCAGAGCAGCAGAAATCTTAAGTGGTAGGAATTAATGCAATATACACAAAATTAGGGAAAAGTTTACAATAAACAGATCAGTTTACCAAATAACTCTAGATCTAGGAACATACCTGCTAGCAGCTGAGCTGCCTAATGAAAGACAGTGATCCTAATCTTTAATTAACAATTAAATTATTTAAAAATGCTAAAGTTTGCTTAAGGGAAACAAATAATGGTGAGATGCCTGTCTTGTCTTTGCTTAAGATTTGGTTATTTAATAGTGGAGAATGAACACTTTGCAATCTTGTTTTCTTCAGAATTTAATAAAGTTTTTAAAAATATCCTTGGGACCTGTCAGCTCCCCACGAGGAGAGGATTGTGTACCATGTACATGTGAGAAATGGGAGTATTTACTCCAGAATGATAGTTCATTTAGTACTGAAGTTCTTTATATGTGTGATAATGGCAGATCTTTGATTTAATCACCAGGATTAGTTACTTGTCTTTATTCAAACAAAGTTGTATGCAGAAACAAAAGAGAGTGATTTGAGTTATGCTTATCTTTTGAACATAAAAGCCGAAGTAGATATTTTCTTCCTTTTTGCCAACCTACATCCAAAGATTTGTATGCAACCTCCTAAAGTGTTTNTTTTTTTTTTTTTTAACATAGGCAGGGTTGCTGGAGATTTTTATAGAAATAAAGAAGCAGATTCTTTCTTGGAGCTTATAGCTTGTATGCATTTTGTATTGTCAAAGATGATGAACTACTTAGGGTCAGCAGCAATATTGGAATACAGCTGATGATGTAGCCCTGCAGGCTTCTGCACTTGTGGTTCCTTCTGAGCACAGCATGTTCACAAGCTCAACCTTATATGCTAGATATTAAATTAAAGCCATAGAAAGGCTAATTAGTAGGTTAGCTGTTGCCCATGTGTTTATAATCAGAACACTGCACTGGATATTGGTCTCAAACCCATTGTGTTTGAGAAGGAGTATGAGATGATCATTTTGGGAATGCAGCAACCATAGGTTCACCCTGTGCTAGAGAAACAGATTCACTTGGTACTACTTAGTTGACCAATTTTTCTTGATAATTTGAAAATTTTGATGAAAGGGTGTAACTTTTGGGTACTAAGCCACATGCATGGAAGCTAGTTTTTTGCCCCAGGAATGCTGCCATGATCACAAAGACAGTGATGCAGGAGACACCACCTGTAGGCCTAAGGAAAGATGACAATTCCTTAAGGACCCAGTCTGGGGTGAGACAGAGGAGGATCCAAAGCTCATACCACCTTGCCTTGCATACAGCCTTTGTCTTCAAGAAGATGTTGCTGCCCTCATGGGAGAGGAAGGCAAGTGCATGGCGGCACACCTTGTGCCCACAAGCAGCACTGCCAATGTGGGCTGTGCCCACATCACCAGAGATGGAGAGGATCCAAATAAAAAACAAGGCTCAGGCAGACCCAAAAGGCCCTGCCTGACCAGGGGTGCTTTGAGACTGCAGCTAAACAGCTCTCAGGATTCAAAGGGGTGCCTATAGTGAATATTTTGAAACTCGCTCCACGGTTCATGGCTGAGTTACAAACTGCCCTCTGCGTGCTGAGATACTGACCTCAGTCAGCATTTGCAGGATTGATCCCAGAAGTTTTTGAATCTGCAAGATAACTGATATTTTGGCAGATGTTCAAGACCTGTATGTGTGTATGTGATATTTATTTCTATATCCTGAGTTGTAGCGTTGTGTGAAACTCCCTTCACATCAGCAGAGTATTGAGTATAGCTGACAAGGATGGAAGAGGAGCTTCAGACAGGCAATAGTTTAGGCTGATACAGGCAATTCTACAACTTGATAGCCTGGGAGCTAAGGAGGATTTGAGGGGAAGAATGAAAGGCTTGCCCCCATGTCAGCCCTACCAGCAGCACAGCTTACCATAGACCCTACACTTACAGTATTTTGCTGATTGTGCAGCTAAGAAAGTGAAGTAAATGTGGAGTTTTTTTCTGGATGAAGGCCAGCTCTTACTTCCACAGAACAACAAGGCTAATTGTATCCATGACTTTTTTCTTGCTTGGATCTCTGATCACTTTACCAGTCTTGAAGGATGTAATAAAACTGAAATAAGTATCAAGCTGAAAACAATTGAACTATTTGAACAAGGAGAATAGTGATGTGGATTTTCAAAATGTAGAGCAGTAATTAAATAAAACTTGGAAATCCAGATTTGGAGGAGTTTTTAGATCTTGAAGCTGAAAGGAATCCTCTGTGCTGAAGCCAGAATCTTTGTCACCTGTAAACTAGTGTCATGTTCTGCTTTAATATGTCTGTGGTGTCTTTGTAATGGCTATCATAGCAGTGGGATGGAACTATGTCCAGAATGATGCCCTGCCTCCTCTTCAGACCTTCAGTACTCTTCATTCTTGAAAGTCATAGGTACTCCCATAACTTATTCAGTGGAATATTTACACATGGCTCTAAATTCTGTTTTGCTACAAAGTTTGAAAAATCAAAATTTAAGTGGTAGGGGTTATTCCTGTTCTTGGATGTTATATATAAATTATATACAAAGACCTGTTGAGACAGGAAGATGCTGGTTTCACTTTATACTCCTGGAAACTTGTACCTGAGTAAGGTACCTTTTCAGGTATTCCAAAACCTTATTTTTCTCCTCTTCTCTTTTTCTGGTATTTTAAATTGCTAGCATCTCAGAGGTGCTAATCTCCAGCTTCACTTTTTCTGGAAATTCAATTCAGAAGATAATTCTACTGAAGAGCCTCTGGAAATGAAAGCCAGTAATGCACCTCAATGATCTATGGGTGTTTGAACTGCTCAACCATAAGTCCTATCAGAGTTAACAGATAAGGTCTAATTACAAGAGCTCCAGTGGCAGAGCCTGTGCTTGGGAGGAAGAAGGTCTCAGGGATATTTCATGCAGAGTTAGATTAACCAGGAAGAGAAGATGAAGTATGGATAGAATAGCTAGCTAGACCATGTAGGAGGAGGCATTAGTAAACTAGTAATTGAAGAGATGTTTATACTATTTTCTGTAAAGTTCACTATGGGGGAAAGAATAAGAGCTACTTATGTCAGTATCTCAGAAGTTGTACTGGGGCTGTTCATGTGGTAAGTCCATGGTGAGGACCAGAAAAACTCTTCAGTCAGAAGTACAGAAAATACTTCATTTAACTGGGCCAGATGTATCTCCCTTCCACTGCAGTTGTAAGGGAGCAAACCCAGTCACTGCTGACATTCTCCTCATTTGTGCCTCCATAGCCCCCTATGGTTGGCAAAGTGTTTAAGAAATGTTACACTTCTGAGGCAATAATACCACCCTCTCCTTCAGGAGTCTTCAGGACTCCTGACTTACAGGCTGAAAACTAAGCACTGGCTTTAGTGTAGGGTTTTGTCCCCCATCAAAGATTAGGGAGAAGGAGTAATAGCTCAGTGCATTACCTGGCCAGCTACCCTCCCAGTTCATTCCTTCCACTTTGTTGGCAACTCCAAATGGCTGCCCTAAGCCAAGGGGGAAGCGCCTGTTCTACTTTGTAGTGCTATTAAGCGTATTTCTGCAACTGTGCTTACATTAGGTTTGTTCCACTGTGACCTCCTTGAAAGGCTAAGTGCAACTCAGTGCAAGTAGGGGTTGCAGAATAGTCTTCAAAGACTCTTTCATGTTATATTTTTATCTTTGTCCAAAGATAGGCTAGTCATATCCATAAAGCTGTGATTTCTCTTTGATAAACAAGGTTCCTTAAGATTCTCAAATAGCTTAATAACATCTATGACAGAACCTCCTATTTATGGTGCTAATCAAAACCCTTTGGGATCCTTACAGACCAAGTACTTAAGCTGCTGTCTCTACATCCTTCCTATCTTTATTCCCAGCCACGGTCCCCAAGGCATCTTATAGACATATTCTCTATGAAGTTATTTTCACTTTGTTGTATTTTGTTAGAGCTCATAAAAAGATCTATCAGTAAAAAAGTTGTTCTAATTCACCTCACATAAAAATACTGATGCCTTAATTCTCACAATACCCTGCCAGACTTTTAAATATTCCATTATTTATTTACTACTGATAATAAGATGGATTTTTTTAAACTAAATTATCTCTTCTTACAGTTTCCATTATATCAGTTTCCTCTTGATGATAACAGTAAAAAATGTGCATGATATGGGGTGGAATAATGAGCCTGCTGACTAAAAAATAAGGTCAGATTTCTTCTGTGTAATAATATAGCAATGATAAGATGTCAGATATCCTTCTTTGCTACTGTTTAAAATGTATTGACCTCACCCAGGGATGCTGGATTCATTGGATACATGCAGATAGTTTTCAGAGGTCATTATAAAGGTACCATTCCAATAGCAACAAAATATAACTGGTACTAACAGGGTCCAAAAATCCAAATTCTTCAAGCTGTGGTGAAATGTTTAAAGCCTTTTTGATTGCTGAATTTTCTGTTTGAGATGTGGCTAGCCAGTTACTGCTTTTTCTCCTGACAGTCAGATGGTATAATCAGAACCTACATGACATATTTGTCTGTCTTAAACATTTTATCACATCGCACTGTTTTTTCATCTAGAAACTAGTACTTGTCCTTCTATGCAAATGCATCTATCTATTCATTAGTCTGTCAGAATGTCCATAAATATTAGATTGTTTTGAGGAGGCAGTGCCTAATTTGTCAAATGAAAATATTTTTCACCAGCTTTCTAGCACACAAACGGTGATGGATGCAGTAAAACCCAGAAGTTATAGCTATTTAGCTGGTAGGTGCCTTGAAAGTGTGTCACACAAATTACCCAGCTGGAGAGAATTGAAACCACAGTGAGAATCCTGTTATTATCTTCAAAAACATATGGACAGGAAAAAAATATCGACTTCATGTGGCAGTTGAGGCCCATTTTTAATGACTTTTTCAGTCACCCATCCGTAGGAGCTCAGTCGATGTATGGAGTACCCTGAATGATATTTCAATCCTTACATTTCACTGAAGATCTATTTTCTTTCTTGCCCTCATTGAAACCTCTTAGACTATCTGGTTACAAAATGTCTCAAAATATCCTCTGGCAGCCAAGTGAAGGAAGTAAAGTGGTTTTGTTTCTTTTGCCTCTTTTCCAAAGTGGAACCGTTCTGAAATCCATCAAGCAGCCTAACAGCAACACGTTGTGCATACCCTGAAATAGAAGGGGTGTAAAATGATGTTGGCAACAAGAGTTATTATTAAGAGTGCCAGTCCTTTGTCAGATAGCTTTGGAAGAAGAGAGAGGCATTGCAAGGAATGATATTCACACTGATGATGTTCACATGTCCATTTGTGCTCACACATGCACTTTTCAGAACACTACAGTGTGCGCTGACAGCCTGCAGAGGATCAGCTTCAAAAATTTCCTTTCCATCATTTCTTAGCCTCCAGCAATGTCTAGGAAAGGTGTTTGTGATCAAACTGAAATGTAAAACTGTGATACTATAAATAGTATCTCTACTTCATGGAGAATTTCCTTCTCCTATACGACATCGATTTCTTCTTAAAGACAGTAAAATCAGTGTTGTATTGACATTTTTTTTTGTATCTATTTTGTGTTAAAGAATGTTGATAATTACTTGCTCTAATCAGTACTGCCTCAGGTAAATATTGGTATTGTCCTGAAATAAAAGCTTATTTTCATATTACATTAGGGTTTTGTGTTTTTTTTTTTTCTTGTATTATTTCTACTCTGATCTGTGGTGAGTCATACATTTCGATATAAGCTTTGTTGACTTCCTGCAAACATTTCATTGGGTGACAAGTACCTGGAGTACTCCATCCTTCGGACAAAAATATGCCCAATCTGTCTTTCCCCTCTACATACATTTCCTCTTTTGTAGGTTCCCAATACTGCACCTCAATCTGTGTGTCAGTTTTTCTGCTTATCCTTAGCCCACTGCCTTCAAGCTCTACTGCAGCAACATAAAAACAGGAATAAGGAATTAGGAAACCGTGTGCAGTTTAATGACTGGATAGTCTGGAGGTTCTAGAGCTGTATTTTCAAAGTCACTTGGTTGATAGCCACTACCAGTTTGTCCTCTTGAGGAACAATTAGGAAGCAATCATGGCAGCCTGTATCCCACTGTTATTTGAAGTTTCCATTCCTAAGCAGGAAACTATGATGCCTGCTCACAGGTCTCAGACACCTTTGGGCACCTGCCTGGGGTTGGAGAGGCATCTTGAGTGTTGGTCCCATTCCTCTGTGTGTCTAAGATGCCACTAAGCATCTGTGAACTATCAGTAGTGTCAAGAGCTTTTTTTTTAATCTTAGATATGACCTTATGACCTTTAATTTAAACCAGAGATTTTCAGGACCTGAAGGAGAAATATGCATACTACTTCTTTTTCAATACTATTTCAGTTTTTATTTCTTTATATAAGTTGGACAATGAATTCCCTTCTAGAGTGTCAAGGGTTTGCAGCAGAAGCTATCCAGCATATATCTTATTATTCTGCACTGCTTTCTTATTGTAAGGCTGCAAAGTGGGGAGGATTAAGAATTCTGAAGTCCTGTATTCTTTTCTTCCAAGAAAATGCAGTACATTATGATGGCTTTATTTTTGAAGAATTAGGGAGAATAAAGCTACTTTACAGAGGAGAATTGGTTCATTCACTACAGTGCTTACTAAATACCTGCATACTTCTATTATGAATACTAGCCTCAGGAGGATGGAGATATCTCCTTTCTTCCTGACAGAGGCTCTGCCAGTGATTCTAGGCCACATGAGTTTGCATCTCTGGAGGAAAGAGTTTGAATGATGAGTGATCATTCTCCTGAGTTCTTTCTGATTTTTTATTGTCAACATTGATCTTGTTCTTATTTACATGTACAAGGCCAGATAGGCACAGGAAAAATGAGGCAATGACCACATATGACCACCAGATAAGTTACTACTTGTAAGTGCAAATGTTATTTTCACTAACAAAGTGGATGGCTGGGGGCCTGTTTGGTATTTGGCCTATAAGAGGCAGCTGGTGACAAGGCTTTAACAACGGAGAGTAGCAGATTGGTTTTGTTGGGATAACAGGCTAGGCAGTTTCAGTGGTGCCATGCTTACCCACAGAAGGGAAATGACTGATAACAGACACCAGAAATGTCTTATTGTGGGTTTCATTCACACCCATTTTCTTTTTAAAGTAAAGGAAATAACATAATGGCTGTAGTAACAGTTAAAAAGTATTTGGAACAGAAAAGGAACTGTCTGGTACCTCTATTACTCTTCCTTTGTTGCAGTTCTTCCTAAATCTGTGATTTCAATTCTGGTTGGTTTTTTTTGTTTGTTTGTTTGTTTGTTTGTTTGTTTGTTTTTTCCTTCAGATAATGAGTATATACAGTAATTTTCACAATCTAGAAGGAAACACCCCTTTTAACAGGAAGATAGTGGTTAAATCTGCAAGTGGGACTTAAATCATCCAGTTGAGTAAAGGATGGGAAATACTTAGCAGGCTGGGTACATGAGCCATTTCTTGGACAGTCAATGATTAAAAAGAGAGTTTAAAAGTCCTAAATAATTAACACACAGAGAAGAATTATGAATTTAACAAAAATAGCAATGTGATAGAGTAGGAGTTTCACGTGTGTTACTGGTTCCAATAAACAGTTTAAATAAATAAATCTGCAGTAAATAAAGACAAGGAGGAAATGGCAAAGCAAACAAGTAGAGGGAACAATTATTTCAGAGAGGCTGAATGAGTGTTCCACAAACTAAATGTTCAGGATAATGCTGGTTCTATATTTCTATTGGAGTAGAAGAGCTGAGTTTAAGAATCAGCCAAAGGGTGTGCCAAGGCTACAGCTTGACTTGTCAAACATCAACCTCATATATCAGCCCTAAAGAAACCTTCAGTTGGATAAGGATGAGCTCCTCTTTGGGGCAAGATTTCTTCCACAGGTATTATGTTGAACACAGCTCCCCATTTTATGGAGAAATGTTTGAGACGTTTAAACAGTTGTAAGTTATATAAAACACAGTAAGGTTTTTCAGGATCATATCTTTCCACTACAATATTCCTCTGCCTTCTTTTGGTGGTAATGCCAAACATTTAGAAATTATAGGTTCTGTGTTAGATTCCTAGATGCTAACAGAGTGCAAATATGGAGATATCCTCCATTCACCATGAACCAAAGATTTTAAGATAACCAAAAATAAAGTCAAAAGAAGGTTTTTGTAAACCAGCAGGATTGAAGCTGAAGGTGCCCATCTGACTAGTGTTCATATGGCCACCTATTCAAGGGTCATAGCTTGAATAACAGAAAGCAAGTGAGCCACATTCAGGAGCCAGAAGCCTTTTCTGTCCCTTCTCTCACTGCCCAAAAGGCTGTGCTGAATTATGAGGCTGCTGAAACAGAGGCAGCAAGAAGACACAAGCAGTCTGTGCTTGGTCAGGGGAAGGCAGCTGTAGGGTGCCAGTGCCACTGCCTGCCTGCCCCTGTGCCTTCCCTCCCCATGCAGTGCTACAGGGCTGGGGAAGAGTGGCTGGAAAGCTGCCCAGTGAAAAAGGTTCTGGGGGGGCTGGGCAACAGGTGGCTGAGCATGAGCCAGCAGTGTGCCCAGGTGGCCAAGAAGGCCAATGGCATCCTGACCTTTATCAAAAATAATGTCACCAGAAGGACCATGGCAGTACCTGGCACCAGTGAGGCCACACCTTGAATGCTATGTTCAGTTCTTAGGCCCTCACTGCAAGAAAGACATTGAGGTGCTGTAGGATGTCCAGAGAAGGGCAATGAAGGTGAAGGGTCTGGAGCACAACTCCTATAAGTAGCAGCTGAGGAAGCTGGGAGTGTTTAGTCTGGAAAAGAGGAGGCTCAGCCACTACTTGAGCCACTCTGTCTTTTCCATACAGCTGAGCCATTTTACATGAAGATCTCTGTTTTAAATGAGAAGGGGTTAAATACCTCATATTCCTGTGCTTGAAGTTCTAAGCAGTGTTGAATGTTTATTTTTCTTAATGAAAAATGCATTTAAATAATGTAGGCTTTTTTATATTTTGTTGTAACTATCTGTTGTAACAGATTGCTCATAATATGCGAGTGCCTGTAGCTATTTGGAAGCGTGGCTACTACTGTGTTGACTATAAATCTAAATTAACAGAGATACATGATTTATGTGCATATGATGTAAACATTCAAGAGGCAGGCTATTTTTAAAAGAAACATAATTCTTTTATTAACTTCCAAACACACCCTGCTTACTCCTTTGGGAAGTCACAGAGAACACATGCAGATATAATTGCATAGGGGTGTGATTATAGCAAATACAATTCTGTTTACTATCTGTAACATCTTTGATTGTTGATTGTTCCTTGTCTCGGTGCCAAAAAGAGTCAGAATATTGACAGGAGTTAGTTCAGGACAGCAGATCATAATGAGTATGATTGTGATCCCTTTAAATGGTGAAGACATTTTTTTTTTTCTCTGTCTACAAAACTGGAATTTAATCTCAATTTCCTCTGTATGGAGTAAAATCAACAATCTACTTGCAGAGCAGAGCCCCTCCCAGCATAGAGACAAAAAATGAGTTCATATTAAAGGACCCTGATTCAACATATTTGGGCCCAATCACTGATTTTTCCACTTGGCCTTTGACATGTCACCTAATTTCCCTGCTGAAATTCCTCTGTGAAACTAATTAATAATATTAATGTCTTTAGCTAATTTATTTAGAGAAAATGCAGAATCTGGAATAGTGGGGGTTAGACTGTGCTGTGAGGGAACCACTTTATTACGACTAGCCTGCAATAAGAAGGACCGAGTCCAAAATCCTGCTGTGCCTTAGATTTCTGTTAGTAAACAAGAGGAATGAGGCCTCCTGATCTCCAACACACACTAGAAAGCCTGCTGATTTAGTCAACAATGGCTCATTATCATATTAAACTGTTTATTGGATTCATTAAGCATGGAAAGCTTTGGATGAAAAAGAGGGTGCGCTTTAATTTCCTCATTCCTGCTGCCACTTTTCTGGCTTTCTTCACACTGACATTCCTGCTTTAATTAAATGTTCAGCTCCTCCTTGTGATTTCTTCACACACCACTTCGACAGCATAAACTGATGTTTCTTTGTGGCAAAAATTTGTCTAGACTGTTAGTAGATCCTCTGGTGTTTTAGAGATTACTTACTGGGAATGTCCTCCTAAATATTCCACTTAAAGTGTATTTGTCTGACTTTCTCCTCTGAGTAAAGAAAGTATTGCCTGGGACTGGCTAGACAAGCCTGCTGTGCAGAATTGATTTTCATGTTTTATAAGGTACTGATGGCTCTGGTGCTTCTGTTGCAAGTCGCTTCCTCTTGATGGGCTCTCTCTCACACCAAAAGCCCAAGCAGCAGCAGTAAACTGATCTGCACCAGAACTTCAGTAGCTACAAATACTGAAGTGCTTTCAAGAGAGGACAACTAATATTTAAAATATTACTTTTAGGCATTTGAACCAGTTTCGTGCATTTGAGGGCTGACAGTAGCATCTGTCTTTCATGTTGCCTGCCTAATTATTTGACTTAAAAAACTAACCTATTGTGGGATTGATATCCAGCAGTGGGAATATGATTTGAAAACAAACCTTCTGAAGACAGATGGGCCAAATTATTTGTTCAATACCACTGAA
This sequence comes from Peucedramus taeniatus, assembly GCA_013400575.1. Lineage (NCBI taxonomy): Eukaryota > Metazoa > Chordata > Aves > Passeriformes > Fringillidae > Peucedramus > Peucedramus taeniatus. The sequence goes on from WBNO01020313.1 coordinate 96,808, forward strand.
TTCAACCCAACACAAATTCTCCACTTATTTATGTATAACATTTTCAAGAGGGCTGCACTTTCTAGTCAGACTAAATGAGAAATACAGAATACTGTAGGAGCTGGGAGGAGATTTCAGCTCAGCTGTCCTTCATTCTTCTGTTTTTTTTTTTTTTTTTTTTTTTTTTTTTTTTTTTTTTGTTAGTATTTAACATAATTTCTTACTGTTTACTATTTTTTAGCATTATTCTACTGCATATAATGACTTGGAGGTGAAAATTCACAAAAATTATTTTTTCAGGTTTCCCATCATTTATCATTAAAGTCAAGTTACTGAGAAGTATCTGTTCTTAAAACAGAGGACAAGAGCATCTGGAGTGATTTTTTTTTTCTGGAATAGTGACAAAAAAATATGGGGTGATCTTCTCACAGATGCCTGTGATGTCATCAATATTTTCTTTAAAGTGCAGTGGAAATGAGTATTTTCTTTCTCTTCAAACTTACTTCATAAGACTACTTTTCATAGCTTTGTACTTGTCAAGGCTCATTGAGTAGAAGTCTGAGACAGTAAAGTGTTGTAACTATCTCAGCACATGCCCTTCTATCCATCCTTATTTAAGATTTACAATTACTTCTGGCTGTATTTTCTCTATTTTATTTCTAATTTCTTTCTGCAGTTAATTTTTGCCTTTATAGTCCTTACTGTATTAGTTGCTTGGAAAGGTCTCATTTTTACACTCTTAATGCATATTTTCAAAAACAGTTCATTAAATGCAAGGTAATATTATTTTTAATCCTAAAATTTTCATGGGGAAAAAAATCCACATCTTGATAATAAAGACTACTAGGTTTTACTTAGCTAATATCTAAGAGGTCCAAGTCTTATTCTCCAGTACTGGGACAAAAATATTTATACTGTGGTTTTAAGAAGCCAAGTTCTTATCCCCTTATTTTACACAGAAAACAAATTATCTGTGTTGGATAGCAGAAATGAGGAACAAAAATCCAGAATGCTCTTTTCCCCCCTTTTTCTGTATTCTAGCACATCTTATCTTTTTCAAATTTTGAAGGTGTTGGCAGGAGTCACTGAGATTACATGCATTCTTTGACTTATGGCTCTCTTCTGAAAACTTCTGAAGAGCTTAAATGTCAGCAGTTTGTCAGTTCTAGTGGAAACAAATTGATCCTCAATAAGGGAACAATGGTTTAGGAAATAGGAAACACTGTTTTAAATTTCATAAGATAAATCTCTGTCCCTGAGAAATGCATTGAACATGAGAAGTGTTGATGCTGTATCTCATTTTTAGAACTAAGTTTTGGTCTTTTCCTTGTTAGTATTATGGTTCAGAATTATAGTGAACTTTAAAAAATTAATATTATTAATATTAATGAAATTATTAATATTTAAAATGTAAGTTAATTTAATTTGTTTAATTAAATTAATTAATTTAATTAAAACAAGAAAGCCTTATTAATTGAACTCTTCAGTCTTTTCACATCCCTTTGGAAGCCTTTTATTCTCAGTAAAAGCCTACTTCATGGTGTGCTGTAGTGGTACAGGGAGAAAGAGCATCGGTACCCACTTGTTCAGGTACTTAGAAGTATATAATTTGTATCAAAAATATGGACTCAGCAACTTTGAGGAGGCCTCAGACTGAAGTCACACAGTGTCCAGGATGCTTTGTATATTAATCCTCTTTTATGTATCTTCATAATTTGCTGCTTTTAAACCTAAGAGCTTTTCCTGTGCCTAAATTACAGTAAGTTATGGTTAAAAAGATGATTGCATCACTCAGATGACAATTGGCATATTCTGTTTTGTGGTTGATAAAATTTTTAAGTATCTCAGATGGGCATTTTCGCTCCTTTTTTCAGTGGTTTCAAATGAGAAATACTTTTAATGAGCAAAGAAAGATGTTCCCTTTCTAAATCCTTGGGGCTTCAGAAATAATGGGCTTATCTTCATAATTTTTTGACATTTTGCTCTTTGCAGTTGTTCTATTGTTAGAAGCTATGTCCTAAAAATATCTGAACTTGCTTTATAATGGGAAGAAGTATTTTGGAAGAGTAGGAGTTGATGAGGGAAGAAAGCCTTGACTGTTCTGTGAGGAAGAATGAAAGAATTGGTTCTAAGGAGAATCAAGAAGATAAAAATGGTGTTTGGCCTCAGACTGAGAATTAGATCTGTTTCATTTGCTCTTAGGAGGAAAAGTCTGACTTCTTAAGAGTGGCTAATGGGAGCCCATTTTTTCAATTTCAGGAGTAATTCAGTAATCTGCTAGAGTGTGTATTTCAGAGTGAGATAGCAGAGATCCTCTTATTTCACTGCTACCATTTTTCTCACAGTCCTTTGGAGTCCTGGGATCTGGACCTCAGTAGTGGAGACACCAGCCATGCCCAAGTCCCTTCCTGCATGTAAATTCTTCCCCAAAACATTAATTTCTTCTCCTTTCTATTAAGTTATTTTCTTGCCTGCCCTAGAGTTAAGAAGGAAAGCTTTCTATCTTTGTGTTTCCCAGGTAACTTTTTTCAGCTGTGTTTCTTGTTGTCTTCTCATCATGTTGGTCTCTTTAGAGGATTGTCATTCTCAGTGTGTAGTGCAGTGCTCAGTTGTCACTAGCCTTGGTGTCCCCACTGAGAAGCTGAAAGTTTGCCATCAGGTGGCTACCCTAACTAGGAGAAGATCACTTGAGTTCTACATTTTAGCTAGTCTTGTGCTATGCAAAAAATTTGTTTACATCATCTCCTATGGAGCTCAAGTTCTGCAGAGCAAAGTAGAGCAGTAAAGAAATCCAACTCTGCATTCAAACAGAAGACTGGAATCTCCTGCAAATGCCCTGAAGGACCATGCTGGGTCACATTCATAAGCTCAAACAAATCCTCCAATGTATAACAGATTTTTCTCTCTCTGTCTCTTTTTTTTTCTCCTTTTTTAAAGATGAGGCATTTTAATATTGTGAACTTAACTTTTTTTCCTTGTCTTTGCATATTATGTTAGAAGTCATGATTAGGAAGCAATAAAAGAAAGTAATTGTGCAGTAATATGTACTCGCATTCACTTTCTCATTTCTCTTACTGTTTGCTAGTGATACTTCTTATTCTGGAAATTTGAATTATTTCCTCTAGATTTCCTCCAATAATGTTTAGTTGCAATGTGTGCTTTGTGTCCTTGTTTTAGACTTTTCTTAACTGCACTTTCAGCAAAATACACAGTTTAAATTGCGGAGAGATGGCCTTAAATAATGCAGTGTCATTAGAGGTTTCTTGCCTGTGTTCATTATAGCTGATATTTTTCAGCTTTCTCACATTGTGCTGTAGTGGTAAATGCTTCCTTTATGCCTCTGACCTTTAATACATTCATTAAATTTAATGAGTTTAAAATGTAAAAGGAAAATAATCTTGCCAAACAGAATCATCAGGACTCTTATTTAATAGGAAAAAGAGGACCAGATTCACAAAGCAGGTCTATACAAAACTACTTTGTACTCCTTCTACCTGCTATGATATTGTGCTGATACAGTATGTTCAGTCTGAAAAGCTGAGGGAAAAATAACAGCAGGCACTTGAATTCCATTCTTTTTACTTGATGTAAGAGAATTTGCTATTTTTCTTGGTTAGCAAGGCACTATTTATGTCCAGACATGAACAAAGAGTTTACTACAAAATGTAAGAAGTGTCTTATCAGGGGAATCAAACCTGGTTTGATTTGTTCACTTTTTATTTTATAGGAAGAGTTTAGCCACCGCTGCCTTAGTTGTGATTACTAGTAGTTCTTAAAAATTGTGCTGAAGTAAAATACACTGTGAAAAATTTACTTGTCCTCTTGAGAAAGATCTCCCCATTGTATCAGGCTGGCATGGTTTGGGAGTGGGACATGCTCCCTGTACCGTGTTACAACGAGAGAAACTCCTTCTACAGTACCACTGCAGAAGAAACCTCCTTTCAAGGGACAGACTCTGCAAATTGCCTTCTCTCACTTTGCCATACTGGAGAGTGCTAAAGTCCTTCTACACACATGCAGGTGTTTTGTTGGTGAAGAGAGCAGTTGGCTCTTGCCTAGCCTTTTCTGCAGTTATTTACTTTTTTTCTGCTGCATTTGTGAAGAGATTAATAAATTCAGTCTGCAAACCCTGTAGCTTCTTTTACCATTTTAGCAGTCAAAATTTTTAGTGTGTGTGCAGAAACTGCAAGAAGTCAACAAGACATGGCACAGAATCAGCAGTGACAATGCTGACATTGCCTGGGTTTCTCCTGGACCAATCACACTCAACATGACACCACTTGTGTCCACGGGCTCTTTGCCCCAGCTTCTCCAAACTTCATGCTTGAGCTCCTACCCTCATCCAGAACAAGGCATCCTGATACAATCATGTTGATTCATACAAACAAAACCACAAAAATACTGTGGAGTCAAATTATATTTGCCACAATTGGATTATTCATTCTGTGCATAAGGCACATTTTTATCTGCTTCTCCTTGCCTTGATCATTTAGACAGTAAACTCTCTGGGACAGGGACTGGTTTGCAGAAAGATGATGCTCAGCTAATTGCAAGGGTGCTCCAGCAGTTGAGATAAGGACAAATTATAATCAGAAAATATGACTAAGAGGGAGTGAGTCTATTGCTTATTTCCTCATGATTTACATGCCATCTTGAGCACAGACAATGCATGATGATGGGCTATCTTTTAAAGAAGGAGGACCAGCCATATCCTTTAGATATTAATGTTGTGTAGACTTTCAGACCATAAAAAGAGGTAAGATACAGCCTTTTTACTCATTAGGTTTTTAAAGGTCTTCAAAGGGTTATATATGAAAATATTGAAGGCTGTTGAAGCCTTCATAAGAAAGTAGAAAAGCAGAGAGGGGAATTACCTCAGAGTAATGTATTTAGCATGGGAGAAATTTGAAGTAGAGCATAAAACTTGTGCAAAGCCACTACATACATACAATTCTTTTGGGTATGACCAGAGGGCAAATATAACTGTATTGATGACCTCCTAGATCTCTGCAATTAAACCTCTGGCTATTTCAAACTGTGAAAACCACAAGATATCTGAACAAAATTTTCTACTACAAGGAAGTCATATAAAAGGATGGAGACATTTTTTCATGTAACATCTTGCAAGTCCACTGCCTAGACTAATCTGCAGAACTGGTACATCAGCTTTAGGGTCTTCTGAGGGAAAACAGTGTTTTCTTTCTGTTTAATCCTACCATTCTTTAATCTGACACTCAGCCAGCACTTAAATTCAGGGTGGCTTTGGCAGGTTTTTTGCTTTATAACTCTATTTTCCCTCTCTAATTCTTATATCCTAAAACTATGACTTCTTTTTCTGTTTTCAAACTCATATTTGGGCAAAAGTCATTCTAGCCTAATCCTATTGGAGATTTATGAAAAAGGGTTTAGTGTGTATTCAGTAAGGATGTTGTGAACTGGCTCAATAAAGCTCAAATAGCTTTACAGTAGCTATTGTCTATTCCATAACACTGCTCTGAACATAAACTATGGCATTATACTGGAATTAACCAGCTTGACACAGATGACTTTAGTCTTGTTTTGAATACATTGATTGACATGTCATTTTGACCTGGAAATAATAATGGAATTCTGGAAAGAGTCTACAAATTTAAGCATCAAAGAATTGCTCAATTTACTTCAGTAGTCTTCAACATTTATAAGACAACTGCAGAATACATTAAAGATTATTTTGGTACTAGATGATCATCTAACTGAAAATATTATCTCCATGCCTATTTAGAATATGAATTATTTACTATTGCCTTTACTTATGCTATTAGGAAATTCAAAGCTGAGGAAAGCACTATATTACTTGGAAAATTAATCAGATTTCATATTAATTCTTACCTCTCCCAGTTGCCTACAGTCTGAGAATGGATAGCATGAAAAGTACTTTTTCTAAAAAATGTGTTTTATTAATTGGATTTTACTGAATACATTAGCAGAGAGGAGGCATTAGGAAGATCTGCCCTGATTTTGGTTAGGAGGTACATACTTTACTTTCCAGTGTCTAATGAATTCTGACAGCTCCAGCTTGTCTGTTTCCTCCTCCTTGGAATGGTTTTAACACACAACTTTCATTTTCTTGGTTTTAGTTGGCCCATGGTATTTTGTGTTCATATGGAGTGCCATAAATTGATATCTATATATTGCTTTTCTAAGGAGTACTCTGTGTTTAACATCGGCCTCTTTCTACCTAACTGCTTTGTGTCAAGAATATCTTGTATTGCCATCGTTATTGTCCTTTGTATTGGTTTAAAAAGCTGAAAATCTTGGAAGTACAAAACAGATCACATGCCTTTGTCATGGATCTGCTCTGCATCCATCTCTCTTCTCCTTGGTATGATTTAAGTAGGGTGTTTTTGGTGGTTTTTTTTAAGTACTTAGAAATTTCATATTCCTCAATTTTCTCAGTTTTATCTTTTCCACATCTGTAGCAAGCCTGTTCCTTTTTGTAGCATAAGCAACCAAAAATATAGACAGTGACTAAAATTAATTTTCATGCCATTGTGTTGGTATAATTTCCTTTGGGTTACAGTACTCAAAATATACTCACAGACTGCTGTGGTATATAATCTGATTTTTTTGCTGACATTCATTTTGTTCAATAATGGCAATAATTAGTCCTGGCTTATGGCATATTAAAAGGATGCAGCACTTATCACAATGCCTCTTAAAAAAATTAAAAACCCTTTCAGCTTTCTTATTTCAATATTTCTCCCTATTCCATTATTTTGGTATATTTAACTGCCTGACCCACTTATCTACACAATTCTGTGAGCCTGACCAATGTATTTTGAGTTTTGTTTTTCCTCACTTCAATTGACTGTTCACTGTTCATCCTTCTATCTTACATCATTCTCAACTTCTCATTATTTTAAAATTAAAATTTTAACTTTCCTTCCTCACATCAGCCAGGAGTAGTGAACAACACTTAATCCCAGCACAATGTAGTTGAATCAGCCTCTGTGGAACTGAGTCCAGTCACACCTATCCATTACATGAGATTTTATAACTAGTTTTTATCCTTCTCTACCCAAACTTCCTAAGGCCTGATGATCTTCCTCACAATGAAGAGAGCCAATAATATTAGTAGCCATGGATGTCCAAGGATGTATTTTTAATTAATTTTCTAGTGGTGCTCTGAAAATAACTCTCAAATTCCCAGAAATTCTCAATGCTCTTCTTTCCCTTTCTCTGGATATTGACTATGAAGAAGAAAAGCCAAAAAAATTATGACTAGCATTGCCAGCATCATCATCACTAATACAGCAAACTGGGTAGGTGCCAGTCCTAAACTTGGACTTTATCAGAAAATTCTCAAATATATCTGCCAGGTATCAGGGCAGGCCTCTCCTGTGAAGTATTGCTACGTATCCAGGAAAATGCCTCTGTGCTAGGAAATCCCCTCTGCACTGGAGTTATACAATAAACTTCAGGCAGGCATTTGTGCTCCATTTTTCTCAAGAGTGGTGACAAGATTATAACTATGCAGTTCAGGTTTTATTTAATCACTGATGGAATTTCTTTTAACAGAATAGCATTTGTTTTATTTGGAGAACCCTGAACAATATAAAATGGTATTTTCCTTAGCAAAAGATGATTGCTAGTGGCAGACTGGCAGGAGAACAGCTGTATTGTAGGGCTTAATACTGCTCTGACAAAATGAATGGACTGATGTGTTTTTTTACCAGCTAAAGGATGGTCCCACAACTTGCTTCTGCTGTCTGGAAGAAGGAGAAGCAAAGCATAAAGTTCTGTGGAGGTCAGGGCTTAAGTTAAAGCTCCTCACAAGTGCTGCTGCCCCAACGTCAAGCACTGCTCTGGTAGTTTAGCACCACTCCAACCCATCCTCTAGAGTTAATCCAGTGAGCCATTGCTGAGTTTCTGAGACAAGTGAGCCCCACTGCAGGCAGACTTGGGCTTGGAGGAACACAGTCTTGATCCTTGTGTCAAGCCTGGTTTGAGCTGGCTCACCTTTCCCAGGATACTCCAGCCTGTCTGGCAGCAGATCACACCCTTATCCCATGGGCTATTGTTTAGGTCTCCCTGCATCAGGACTTTGTCTGGTTATTGCAGAATCCTGCAGGTTACTCTCTATTTTCTTGAAAATACTTACATACACTACTCTTTCTGTCTTAAGATGTGTTACTCGAATGTCATTATCCCAAAGCAGTCACAGTGTGCGGTGACTGGGGGAAAAATACTACAAAACCCAAAGAACTTTGTATATTTTCCCTTCCATTTCCAGAAGTGTGCATCGAAATAAATTTTCTCAAAATGTGACAAACTTGTCCTACATCAAAAGTTATGAAGTGGAGTGTATGTTTTCAAATGCATGCAATAGCATTGGTTTACAATTCCTCATACAAAATAATGTTTATTGGACTTTCTGTAGTCTGTCTTTGTTATAGGGAAAAGTACAAATATTCTATTGGGCCTATTCTCTCTTCTTTGGTTTGTATATGCTGTCAAATAAGGCATCAGATAAAGCAACAGTGAAGGATTCAGACTTTTCCAAAGTTTTTGACTAATAACTATGAATGTAGAATTACATTTCAGCATGATTTCAGGAGAATTCTGAATAGCATTCACTGATAACCTCTCCACTAGGATCTGCTCAGTGCTGGTGGTGTTTTCAGCCTGGTTCAAACTCTCAGAATAAGAACATCCCATCTTTGAGAGTGCCCAGGTTCATCAATTGAAAGAGGAAAAGCTAAGGCTCTGCATGAATAAGCATGAAAGCTGCAATGAAAGCAGAGAAGTTCTCTCTTCCACCAGCTTGGTTGATTAACACATAATGGACACAAATCTTAAAGAAATTGAAACTGAAAGTGATAAGAGGGAGCCTATTTTGTGAATCCAGATAAGAAAGGCTGCCAGGAGGTCTGTGTAAGATGAAGGAATGGAGATGGAGGAGAATAAAACAAACACAGCATTGACACTGACTGGGCTTTTGTTCTTCAGTTTTAGTTCTAGTTTTTGTTTTGCTTTGCTTTTTTTAAAGAAGGCTATAAATAATCTACCATGAAATGTAAAATAAATGATTCCAGCATAACAGTCCCCTAAATCTTCCTCCAACCCCCCCTTCTTAGTCACTAGAAGTGTATGAAAAATGCAAATCACTGAACTCAAAAACTTACAGCCTCAGTAACTGAGGTAACGGGGTTTTGTTTATAAGAATAGCATAGCACTCTGCAGCATAAACCTTCAATTAATCCTTTAGTGCAACCTACAATGATAGACTGCATGGCATTATCAAATTCTGTTTTAGCTGTACCATAAGCACACTAAGTTAAAAGTGCTTCAGGCAGCTAAAATGACACACTTGAAATTTTTTGCTGTGTTTCTCTGTTCTGCTTTCAATTGTGCTAACAGGGGAAAAAGGTGAGGGGGAGAGAAGATCAGAGAAACCCACACAGGTTTTAAAATAGAATTTGAAAGGCAGTCTTCTTTATTTACGTATTTTACTGTGTTTTTTCCATTGTGTACGCATATAATCCTTTCAATCCTTGCCTTTTTACGTGGGTGTGGGTACAGATCCTTACCTAAGGCAGGCAAAATTGGTGTCAGTGGGAGTGGTGTGGTGCCACTCTAAATACAGGCTAGATGTAAAGGCTCAGTTTTGACAGCCTAGGTTTTGGTGCTTACCTAGGTTCAGGTTAGGTGTGTAGGATGAATCTGTGGGTCAGGGAGAAACCAGGCTCTTTGCTCAGGTAAGACCTAGGTGTGCACCACCCTCTCTCTCCCTGTGTCCTGGCATGTTGATTGATACAGGGAGGGAGAAGCCAGCAGACAAGTGTCCATATTGGGATAGTGAGGATGACCAGGCATGTCATGCTCTGCCCACTGTCTCTGTTTGCCTTTGAGATGCAGCCATACCTGGCTCAGGTTTCCTTGATAATCCTCATAGGTGTCTGCAGAGCTTAACCTTACTCTGGGAAAGCCAATGACTTTCCTCTGACTATGAAGGAAGCGAGGACTGACTATATTTCCAACATAGACTATTCAAGAAAATGTCTAAAGTTAGTGGGAAGAAACTACTGAAAAGACCTGTCTTTGGAAAAAAAGAATGTATATGGGATGTATACTGGAAATTATCTATAACCTACCTTTCTTTGTCTATATTTCTACTGCGCACTATGAATTCTGCTAACTTCGTATGTTTGGCATAAGAATGCACTTAGTGCATCTCAAATATGATGGGATTATTTCTTTGTTCTCTTTTGGGTAGCCTGACAAGAACCAGAAATGTGTTTCTTCAGTTTATTTGTATAGCCTGTACCTTCTAAGCCAGGATTTCGCTTCCCACCTTCCTCAAAAGCTTTTATTGCTCTGTATTATTTTCTGTTGTTAGAGTTTTCCTACTGGCATTCATCAGATTTACAGGCACATATTTATTTTCTGTGGACTATAATGCAAACTACTGCTTTACTCTAACAGAGTATTTGCATGAAAGAGGACCAGAGATTTTTAAATTTAATTTTATTCCGAAAAAATCCTGAAGGCTCTGACGAGCATGTGCTAGGTGATTTTCATTCCACTACTTTGAAACAGTACTGATAATGGAATGTGCTGTGGGGATGGCTTTAGAGAGACAGTGTTGCAATGCAGTGATGGCAGTGCCTGTGGTGCTTTGGACATGTTATTGCCTCTGCATTGTGCTCTGGAAGATAAGAGAAGCAGGGTAATTATGGGCTGTTTGGCCAGTATTGTTGGAGGGCAGTGGTTGTGATTTCTGCAGTGTGGGCTCCTCTCAAGCTATTCTGTGAATGATAGAATCTAGGAGGAAGTAGTGGCATTACCCAAGAGAAAATGAACTAACAGATTCCTTGGGGTGTTATTTCTGGCAAACAATGTTTTTCCCTTGGATAGCTTTCACATTGCTGGAAGAGCCAGCGGGCATCAAAGCTCAGGCATGCTACGTTTTCAGACACCTGTGAAGATAAATCAGTTGTGAATTTTGGGTTTTCGAGTTAAGTGCCCTCAGGACAGGAGATGAAAAATTAGTCCTCCTGTTTGTGAAATGTTTTCTGTGTAGTTAAAACAAATTTTTAAAACCTGGTAGATTTCTTCCAGTGAAAAACAAATCTGCATAGAAAAAGAATTTTCAGATTAACCCCCATTTGTGTGGGGTTTATTTTTTCCAAATTGAAGCAGTGTGCTCCAAGGCATTTCATTTTACTTTCAGTATTTCTGTGGAGGATAAACTCCAGTCTCGCATGTGTGATTTCAGGAAAGTTTCTTTTCTTTCAGCATTTTGTGTCTGTGTTAAGATGGGCTAATCAAAGGTATGGATTCACTGCTCTCCTTCTCTCCAGGTAGCACCAGGCAGAATAGTGTGTACACCTTACCACCTGCAGTCACAACTGCAGCTAGACATGTGCCCACTCACTCTTTTCTACATCATAAATGATAATTATTCTCTCTCACCCTTTATCTTATCTCCTCAGATTATTAACACTGTGGTGCAACAATATTTATTTGCTTTGTGTTTTTACTTCACCGAGAAAAATGGGATGCTGATCTGTTATAGTTTCTGGGAAAAATTGAACCGACCTCAATAAACTTTATGCATAATACAAGGAAAGGATATGACTTCAGCTAGCAGGAAAACCACCACAGACATTATTTTGTCTATTTCAGGAATGGAAAGAAAATACTCAGGTTGTTCAAAAGGCTTTGTCTTCTTTTTATATTACTTTTTCTTCCTATTATGAGTTGTTCAAGTGCTGCCTAAAGCAGCTTCTAGATTTCTAATCTAAAGGCCATGTTGTTAAAGGTCTTTTTCTAAGCCCCTGGCTTTGTTGTCTCTTAATCCTATTCATTTTTTTCTTCTCTGTTCCCTTCCCCCTGTGTGACTGGCCCTGGTGAAACTACCAGGTCCCTCCTGTCTCTGACAAGCCAACCAGCCCAAAAAGTACCTGGGACCTCATTAGTTAGAGAGATGTCAAGTCCCCTTGTGCTGTGTTTGGTTCTGTGGCATATAAGACTGCTTTCTTTTTAAAAATCCTTTTGTTTTCTGTCCTTCTGGGTTTTTGTCCAAGAGCTTCATTCCTAGCAAGCAGAGAGGGCTGGCAAGTGATAACCTGGAATAGGTCCTGCATCCACAGTCCTTGATAAACTGGGAAGAGGTTACCCTTTCATTACTGATCCTCTTTGTCCCCCCAAATATGAGAAAGATGGAAAATGTTGATGAGGTTTTTGTCCTCATTGTCTGACTGGTTAGAGAGAGAAGTGAGAACTGGCAGTGGGGTAGATGCCTCTTTCCCTGCACAACCCTTGGTGCTGCTGTAGTTATATGACAGGGAAAGGACAGTAAGAGCTGAACTGGTCCTCAAAACTCTCTCTCACACATCTGTTCACTCTTCTTTCCTATGACAAGTGGATATCCCTATTGAGAAATTGCAATTGTCCTCTCTAGCACATTTGTCCCACAGCACTGCCAGCAGTGGAAGTGGATTCATTACCAAATGTGCATTATCAATCCATACCATATGCAGTCCTATAAGTTTCAGCAGAAAATGAGCTATTTTGGAAGAAAAAAATGGACTTTTTTGTTGCTACTCAGGTAAGGCTAGATGAAGGCCACAAGAAGAGGATCAGTGAAGTTGGCATGTAATAACATTAGTCTCCTTTGGAAACAGCTGAGGTGTTTGAATTTGAAGCCTTTGAATTTCACAGGAAATCCTTGCTGTGCTGTCAGGTGTTGGCTGCACACTTTAATACGGTTGTTTATAAATTTTCCCACTTGTTAAATCTGTGTACATAGCCTCATGTATTTTTTTAATATGAATATTTGCATTTTTATCTTGGGATCACTGAAAAGGAGATGTAGTGAAGCAGTAATGTGTACTGTTGTGCATATTTTCTTCCTTTGCTGTGAGGAAAAATAGTAAACATGGTATTTAAAAATATCCAGAGGTCTTGAATGTCACTTTTGGAAGAACAGAGTGCTGCAGATGAAGTCTTTGATCTCTGAGAGACTCCTTCAACTAAGCTTTAATGAATGTGTTACCTAACTGTCCTTCAAGAAAGGCCATGATTATCACTTTGTTGTGTAACATTTCAGAAACTGAAATGCTGAGATTCTTCACCAGAAATGATCGTTCTCTCACGTACCTGGCTCTGATTTGCAGTGAAGCAGCATCTTCTGTGCTGCTGGAATAAGTGTTGGTTCAGGACAGTCAATGTATATGGATGGGCTCCCTTTTGGTGAGGTTGGTCTGCCTGCACACCAGAAAATGCTGCTGCTCCCCAGCTGAATCACTGAGTTCCTGCTCCACAGGGTGTGCTCACATGCAAAATCTGTGGTTTTGGACACCCTCAAAAATGAACAGCCTAACCCCCCTATTTTTCCCTGGTGGGTTCTGGGTGGAATGAGATGGGTATCTGGAGGAATCCTGTGGCAGAAGTGCAGAGGAGACCTGTGAAGTTCTAAAGCAAACATTGCTCCCAGACAATGCAGCTCTGGAGCAGTGCAGTTACCCCATAGCCAGGGGAAAGCCATGAAATCCACAGTTCCTGTGGTTCCTGTGCTGAGCCTTGGACACCACCTGAGTGAGCCTTTAATGGGGAGTACAAAAAACCTGCCCACTGGTGTCAAAATCCTTCAAAAGTGAGGGGTTTTCTACAGAGTTTCTAGGTTTAGGGAATATCTTACAAATAAATGTGCAAAGCTGCTTCATGAAGAAATGTCTGTCTACTCACAGCACTAGGCATTAATTCCAAGCCTCTGTGTTCTCAGTCCATTGGCTTCACTTCTGGCTGATGTTCAGCATGCCTTACACCAAATTCAACAGAAGGTGGGGTTTGGGTTTTAATTTTTTTTCCAGTGATTATTTAGTATGTTGTGTGTGGTTAGTGCTTTCCAAAATGTTTAAAAATGTGACTTAAAGCATCTTCAACTTCAGGGCAAACCAAGGAATGCAAAAGCTGGGCTACTCACAAGATTTATGCTTCTGTTTGCTGCCAGCCAGATGGATTGTTGACTTGCAGGTGGGAGAGATTAGCAAAGAATCAATGAATCACAGGGGCAGCCCCTTGTAGAAATGCCTCCAAAAGCTCAAATGAATATTTCTAAGGACCATCTATTCAGGGCCTCAGTCTGCAGCACTCACTCTGCACAGCTTACTTCATCTTACTTGCTCATGAAGAACAAAGCACTTGGCTTAGCAGATTTGTCAGTAGTGACACCCTGCTCACAACTAACCTCCATTTTCTTCCAAATAGGAATAAATCCTTAAAGAGAGCAACAAAATATTCTCACACATCATATGGCAAATGACGGCCCAAAGTCAGGGTGTGATATTTACTAACCAGAAGGGAAATGTCTGTGTGCACACTCACTCACAAAGAAGAAAAAAATTATTATTTTCTTTCCCTGGTAATTAAATATTAAAACTCCAATCCTGATTTGGCATCTCCTGCATAGCACAACCCCTGAAAAGATTTCAGCAGTCTTAGGAACACCATTGATATCTTCATGTAATGCTCAACAAATGCTTTAATGCTGTGATCAAGAGGAAAGCAAGATTTCATCCTAAAAGCTGCATTTGGTTTATAAGTCTGATTAAAAACAGCTGTTTCTGTCACTGCTCTCTGGATGTGTTATCTGGGAATTCTCAGAGAGTCATTGAGTGCATATGAGGTGCTCCTATGGAGAATAGTGGGGAGCTGGTGTGGGATCAGCAGCCTGGCTTTGGTCTCCTCTGCCTGCTGCTGTAGGGTCTTCATGCAGGAATGCCTTCAGGTCACTTTAAATGTCAATGAGATGTCAGCAAGATATTTTCCTTTAAAACAAAACAAAACAAAACAAAACAACCCAAACACAAAACCCTCAGCATGTTATTTTCCTGTAGAAAATACCTCAGAGAATTATAAAACTTGGGGAAAAAAAAAAAGTGGGTTGGCAGAGGGGAAAAAATAAGTTTCAAGAGGCTTTAGGTTACAGACTAGCTTTTCTAGGGGATGAGAAAGTATGAGCTTTCAGGAGTTTAACTGCCCCACTGGCAGCAGGTATTTCTGGGCTACTCTATTCAGGCCTGGCTTTCACCATCAGGCACCCATTAAGTGGCAGGGAGTGCACAGTCTTTACTCACATGATCCTGCTTATACTCTGCCCACTCATTTTCTGGAGCCCACCCTGCTGTTTTGATTCCTATTTTGATGACCTTGGACTCCCATTCATTTCACCCTTGGAACAGATGGGTTCTTTTAATCTTTTTTTACTTGCTCATCTTGACCTGCCTTGATTGTGGTCTTTTTCACTTGCTTTCACCTGATTGTCAATGCAGCCTACAAAATAGATTTATTGCCTTGTCTCTATCAAAAGGCAGAGAACCTTTCTCTCATGTTCAGTAATCAGGGGGTTTTGTGCCTTTCCTTGTCACAGCAACCACTAGTTACTGGTGATAAGGCAATGGAGCTAGCAGACCACAGAGTTTGAACAGTTATAGAAATGCTTTCTTTCTTGCTTTGTGTCATTTGTAACTGCTGTAATACTAGAAGTCAGACAAAACTGAAGAAATCATAAGGATATGATGGAGATGTGTTATTTAACTAGAAATCCCTTGTACTCTAAAAAGAAAGTTAGACTATTGCAGAAGGAAGTAACCTAGGAGTTAGTTCAAGTACTGGACCTGAGTAGAACTGGTAGAAGGTTGAGATTACAACCTGTAACTCTCTATATTCATTACCTCTTCTTGATTTTTGCACTTCACATGCAACATGATTCATACCTTTGTACTCTACTGTATAAAATGAATATTTGTTGTGCTGGAAACACTGATTCTGAAAGTGTCTGACAGTCTGTTTCTCTGCCACATTGTTCTTCTGCTAAAAAAAAAAAGATGATAAACTCCTTTTACAAGAAATTTCTGTGAGTCTTTCTGGCATACACCTTGTTTGGAATTCAGATTTTTGTACTATTATCATGGGATCAAATCCTGCTGCCCTTATTCAGTCAAAACTGTCACAGATTTCAGCAAAGCCTTGACTAACTAAGTAGGGTGCGAAGATCAGGAAGGAACGTCTAGATTTTTGCAGGTACAGTATTTAAAAAGTCACAAATATATGTGTTACTTTCTGTTCATAACATCATGGAGAGTATTTTTAAAAATAATAGCATTGTCCTGGGTATCTAGAACAAGGATGGAAATACCTTTGTTTATCTCAAAAGAAGACCATGGGGTCCAGTTTCTTACTTCACTGATGATAGTTTGTGGGTCTTCAGCCACTTCTAACCCATTGTGGTTTTGTTAAATTTCAAGGCAATATCCAGGCTACTGGCAAAACTGAAAGTGTCAATGATCTCTAGATCTGTTGTTTTCCTAAAAATATTTAAGAATTTTTGTGATTGCTATTATTTGATAAAATTACATCAGAGATGTGAGATATTTACAAATACATTCAGAATGGAAACTTTAGCATGTTGGAGGAGGACAGATTAAGGTTACTGTGCAAGTAATCTTCATCCATTTATGTCTTGCAGTTTGCTCAGGTTAACCCACTTCTCTTGCAGTATCCAAGGTACTTGTCCAATTGCTATAGGCACCTAGAAGTCTGACATAGCTACATATTTATTATTTAATTCTTAGTAAACTGGTAACTACATTAACCAGCCTTGACACTTTTCTCTCAGGGTTATTTTTTCAGCTTAGTTTTTTACCTTCAGGAGTTAGAATGAGCAAACTAGTTGGACAGCTGAAACATTACAGTTTAGCACCAACATAATTGTTCTAGTCAAATTGCCCACTCAATCCAAATACATTACTAATTAACTGAGGTATAACGTAGCACAGAAAAAGTATTCCCCAGTCTAGAAAATAGACAAAAGCTGGTTCTTCTCAAAAGAGAAGCAGAGATGGCAATAAAACTCACTTTTTTCCAAGTGAAGAATACAAGTGAGAACACTCACTATTTCTGGCATTGCCAAAGAAAGATCTGGTCTTCAAAGCAAATCTGACAGTGATAATGCAGTATAAAACTACTTCAGTTTCGAGACCACTGCAATTTCCCAGCTAATGTGTGTACAGATTGCTTATGAGGCACTCCTGTGGAATGCATTTGCCTGAACATCAGGCTAGACTGCAGGGTATTACAGGGCACACAGAAATGAATCCTTAACAAGTCATCCTCCCGATACCCTCTGTTTCAGCAAAAATGCTACAAAAAGCTGGTAGTGAAGATTGGCATCTTCTGTTGACCAAAAAGTCTCATGAATGCCCAGCTCTTCTGGGGCAGCTCAGCCCTGGCTGACAGCATGGGCTTCCAGACACACAGCTCCTTTCTGCTGGCACATGCTGTCCTCATTAAGGAATCTTTTTACAGACTACTATTCTTTGTGAATTTTGCCAATGGCAATACAACAGGGGCTTCTCATGGAACACAGTATGGTGTCTTATGAAGACTTTGTTTTTGCAGGCTAGTGAGTCTTTCACTTTCATGATTTTATAAGGGTACTTCAAAATATGAACAAGAAAAGAACAGAAGAGGAAGAATGTACTTTTTGCCATCACATTGCTAGTCGGAGTCTTTAATGATTTACAGCAAGGAGCTTGTATTTTCATTATCTTCCTTTAATGAAAAACTACAGGAAACAAAATTAACAACACCAGGCAAAAGGTCATTGTCAAATTAGCTTGAAATCTAATAATGAAGACTGACCACAAGTTCACATCAAATAGCAGTGGCGTGGTTTCTTTTGCATTGGTAAAATGTTCTATAGGTAGGTGGCTTGCCCCTCTGAAATACTTTTGGAAAGAAGAGCAGATGGGCTGTGATGTCCCCTCTTAAAAAGAGCCAGGTGTTCAATGACAGGTAGGAAAAGCTGAGCAAATTTATGGCTCCAGATGCAAATCTGGAGTTGGGCTACTTCATTACAAGCAAACCAGGAAGAAGAGAACATGTTGTTTGATGTCCTGCTGTATTTACCTTTTTCCTAAGACCGAAAAATATAAGTTCTTATGCCTGTTCTGTTGTTATGCCTGGTGCTCATCTATTAACCTGGTCCAGGTCCAAGTTGTTGTTTATTAAATCATAACTGCAACAATGATTCTCCCCTGTAAGCATGCAGAAAATTAGAATAAAAATAGATTTTCTTTTCAGTAGCTGAGCTGCATTAAAGGGAGACTTATACAGCACAGTTGAGAAGCACAGCAGTAAATTATTCCACTCTCATTTATCCGCCCAAATAATCAGTGTCTTGTATAAGCGAAGTTGAAAGGAAGCTCTGGCACAGTCACTGTCCATCACTGCAGATCAAGTGCTGAGCTGTCAGCTGCAGTGTGGGGATGGGAAAATGAGAACAAACTCTTCCTCTGACCTCTGTAATGGCAGTGCATATATTAATGTTACGTGCACAGATGCAGTGTTTGACAGGCACTTGTATCAGTCCATTTGCTGGTAAATCAGCACCAATGCTGGCCCTTTTTGGGGAGGGAAAAGAGGGCACGGGAGCAGGAGGTTGGATCTCTGAATTTCCCTCAGGTACTTCAGAACTCACAGTGTGAGCATTGGCCTTGTGTATTTGGCACCCTACCTGTGCTAGTAAGAGATAAAAGAAAACTTGATTTGCTTAAATATTTTTACCATCATGGCTGCAGCAAAACTACTACTATTATTTTGATGCATAAACACAATCTCTCACCCACACCCAGAGCTCATTTCTATAGACCACATTTGTAAAATAATTTTCTCAAGTGTTTTCCGAGGCCTGGAATCATTGCCAGGTAAATAGTAGTAAATTATAATAATGAAAACTAGTCATGAAACTCCTAGGCCCAATTTATATAAAAGAGAACTTGATCACTTTTCAGTATTCATATGAAAACAGATCATGAAAGTATAAAAGGATATTTTTTTTTGAATTTTGGAAACATGAGGAGCACAACAGAAATGAGGTTCTTACTATACCAATCAACAAAAAACAATCTGCAGAGCTGCCCCTCTGTTTGGATAAAAGTGAAATCAAAACCAAAACACTCACACCCTCAATTTTGCTAAAGAACACCGACACAGAGCTATTAATTGGCTTGCCCAGTGTCACACAGGATTTGTGTGACTGATCAAAGAACAGAAATCAGGTCTCCTGAGTCCTGTTCTTCTGCCTCGACCACAAGATAATCCTTCATTTCAAATGCCTGCCAATCAGCTCTCCTGGATATAATGCTGGCTGAAGTGTTATCATTGCAATATGTAAATGAAACTAGTACAGTGCTCATCAAAGCTGGACAAACAAAGGAAACTCCCATTACCCAGCCTCAAGACTTCAGGTACTGCTTTTTTAGGATTTAGAATAAAATTAAATGGGACAAACTCTATGAAACTAGAAAATTCAATAAATCCCCCTTACAAAACAGGACAGTCTGAATAAAACATGGCCCTGAGCAAGGGGATTGCCTACTTTTATATTACTCCTTCAAGAATAATTTCATTTTCAACAGCAACTGTAGATCTCTTTGACTGGGTTTTTGATGAGTGCACAGTCAAGCAGTCCAGATTTGCTGTCCTTGCTGTGGCACAGCTGTTCCCTGTGCCAGGAACATGGCCATGCTCTAGGGAAGGGCTCTCTATGCTGCCATTTAGCATGTGAATTTCTTTATTTTGTTGTGCTCAGCATTGACACGCGTGTGTCGAGGCCTGTGCAACAGGATGAGGGAGGAAAACTGCCCATGAGAAGATACAGACTGTGTCTTCTCATGTGATTTCCTCCCTGTAGATCCCTGATAACCCATTTAGGGGAGAAGCAGAAGAGTTTTGCGTGTTAAAAAGGGTCCACAGAACTGAAAGGATGCACTGACTTGGCAATTGCCTGTAGTGTGATCCAGCCCCTGTCAGCTCCTGTGCAATGAGAGCTAAGAAACCCTGCCCTGCACCCAAAACCTCAGTTAATAATTCCCTGGAAGTAAGGTGTGTAACCATAGCCCAAGCACCAATGTGATGCAACTCTTCAAGGAGATAGGAGCAAGTTAGAAAATTGAATGTAGAACTTTAAAAAAGAAACATTTCAACTATTTGTGTTAGAGTTTTACCCTTAAAAATGAGACCTAAGACCTGAGGCTTCAAAAATCCAGCCTTAAAGCCCAAATCCTCAAAGGTCTTTAGACAGCCAATTCTCAGTGGCATAAATTGCTTTTGAAAATATATTTTATGCATCTAGTACACACAAGTATTTTTTTAAAAGAGCTTGCAAAGGCAGCATTTCTGCTGTTGATAATGGAGCTTCTGCATGTTTAAATTTCATAGCAATTATCTTTCTGAATGAGGAAATAATGTGTTTGCTAAAAAAACCCCAAACAAATCAACCCAAACCCTAATGTTTTGTCTTATTTATTTGTGTATTTATTTATGTCAATTATTGAAAAGTGGATTTCAGTCCAGGCCTACAGTATTTATCTAATTACACACATAGCTGTAGGATGCTGTCGACAAATTATAGGCTTTGGTCTGCTCACCCAGAGTAGTTATGATAAATTTGGCTGGCTTACCTGGAAACATTTTATTTGAATTTTGGACTCCTTTCAGACAGCTGCATGATTTTCCTCCTCTGGGTACCATTCACTAATAGGTAGCTTTGAACTGCAAATTAAAATTTTGTTTTCTGTGACCAAAGTTAATTTTTGAACTGTTTCCTCTTACCCAAAAATCTCCTCCTCTGAGAGGTAAATTGCATTTTATGTTAAAAAGAGGGAACAAGAATCAATTTGCACCAGCTCAGTGACTACAAAAGTGTGATGTGTCATGAGAGCTGGCAGCACTGCAGCTGCCTGGACTTCCCTTGCTAAAGCTGCTGCACATAGTGAGTCACTGAAGATACAGGAATATCTGGTCCCTAGTGCTTTCACTCCTTAACCAGGGCATGCTGCTTGTGTTCAGGAGTTGTGCACGGTGCTGTCACAGGAGTTGTCCACTGGTGGTGTCACAGCAGCTCTGCCCTTCTCCCATCAGGACTAAAAGCATGACTGCTTTTGTCTCGAGCAACCGATGTTGAGCAAATTCATTATTTGTGCTCATGTGCCCATGTGCTCTGCACAATACACTGTGGGGAAACTCTGTGTGCCCTTGCAGCTAATTCTGTTGCTAAGGTGGCTGGGAGGGCAGTGAGCTGTAGGCTCACTGGTGGTTTTGCTTTTGTGGATAAAACCGTGATGTATTTTCCCTACTAGATCAAGCCAACTTGTAAGCCCTGGAAAGTTCAGTGAGGCATTACGGACACTGCTTGTTCTGTCATTCCTTGATTCATGATCTCTAAACCAGGAACTCAGTTTGGCATGCTGAAGTCTTGATCCCAGCTGCTCTATCTAGCAAGAACTAGTGCTCTTTCACTGATCTGGCCCTTGATGCTGTTAGGCACTGGAGCTAGTAGGAATCCTTTCACTACACTGACTTTTGTCTTTTCTACCTCTATGGTACTAGAATTTGTAATGAGAAAAAGTGTGTATTATTAGTACCATCTGCATTTTCTTTAGTACCAAATACTTAATATTATTTGATAGTCAAATATATGCCTCTCACTTCATTAAAAGGGTAATTTGTTCATCTTAGAGCTAATTTTCAAGTGTGGGTTGTGATATTTTTAGCTCCAGACAGTGTATTTTCTCATTGCTGTATCATATTACCTCCTTGTACACCTTAGCTGCAAATGTCAGAAGTGAAGGATTAATTCTAATTGATAAGAGAGTTGCTTTAATATAACTTCATTTGTTGAAATAATTTATTATCTGAACCAATGCTTTGTCTTAAGAAATAGACTACACACGCAAGAGTGTAAAAATTTTTTCAAATGGTAGTCTTTGCTTCATCACATGTCAAAAGATAAGGTTTGTTTCTCAGATAAAGTGAATCAAAGAACCCTACAAACTTTCTATTTCTGCCCCTTCTAGACAGCTTAAATTCATGCTAGAATTTTATGCTGCATGGTGCATTTTATTAATTTATATTGTAATTTTGAAATCTCATTGATAATGAGCCTGTTCAGGTCGTGCTGGCATTTCACTCCTTGCCCTAATTGCACTGTTCCCCCAGAATGGCAAGACTAAGCTAGTGATAATTATTCCTCTTTTGTCTTCATACAGTACCTATGGGCACCGACCTACACCTGAGCTTAAAAACCTCTTGAATCTCTGGTTTCTTTATTTTTCTGTGTCACATTTCTGCATTAAAAACAAAATGAAGAACCTTTTAGAGTGAATTATTGTCCAATAAAATATACTGATGAGTATCATCTAGGCTTAAAAAGCTTAAATCAGACCTATTTACATGCCTTCCTTTTCTACCCCACCCTCAACAAGACGAAAAAATTCCTATTCAAAGGCTCCAGTAATGGACTGCCATCATATTTATTTCTGTGCTCCATTTTCTTAGTGACAAAGAATAGTTCCTAATTTTGCCTCTGAATTACTGTTGCAATTGAGACTCACATCTGAACAGACAATAACAAGTTGTTCCCTTCCCTTTTGCAATTGTCTTGTCTGTATTCTAAGGCTTCTTTTAAGATAAACAAAATTATATCAATCACTATTCATTGGTGATGTTTCTTACTTTTCTATGGTGTTCTATGGTGTTCTTTCTCATGCTCTCCAGGTGCTCCAGGTCATTCTCCAAATGTTTGGTCCAAAACTGGACATATCACTGCAGCTGAGATCTATCTTACCAATAGAGCATCTTTCAGGTTTTACTCCTCTTTTTATATTCAAGGTGATTTTTTCAATTTCCAATAGCATTGTCCCATGCAAACATAATTCATTGTAATTATTAGACATTTTTCTAGATCTTGCTGTCCAGCTCAATCTGTACTCATTTGCTTAGTTGACTGTGCTTGTCTGGGTGTAGTTCACTTCACTCACCCCTGCTGAGAATCAACTTGATGTTTGTCCAGAAAGCTTTTCCAATTTATGGAGAGTATTTTGTATTCTAATCATATTCATCCATCAAAAATTTGCCAAATATTTATTCACCTGATTTAGGCTCCCTTTAACAACTCAAATACCTGTTTAAAAGTATCTATGTATTAAAAATTAAAAAGTATCTACAAGATTACATTTTCAAAATGCTGGACATATGAACTAGCATAATTATATATCTTGCTTCCACTTGGCTTGGTGATTTTTCTCAGTTCCATCGCCAGAACCATCCCTTGGGAAGAAGGAAAGTCAGAAAGCATTTCCTAAAGCCCTGATTTGACCCTTAGACCTAAAGGCTGGTTCACACCAGCTTCTGCTGCCAGCAAAACTGCCCCAGTATTTAGCTATGAGTGAGCATCCCCAGAGTGGTTGTGAGTGAGAGGGCACTGGGTAGCAGTGGGGAGAGGATATGGACGAGGTTTGCCTTCAGAGATGTTCTCTGCATTTTGCAAGGGTAAAACAACATGGAGATTCCAAAACTTTGTGCCGTAGTGCAGGAGCAGTGCATGGAAAGCTGCCATGATGAATTGAGCTTTTGTTGCCTCTGACCTACAGCGCAGCTTGCTGTGTGAACATACCCTCAGTTTATGGGCTGGAGGATCAATACAGACCATTTTCCACTTGGCTAGGACATCCTCATCCTTACAGCATCCCTGGAGAAATTTCACTGACTCCAGTGGTATTAATTTTCCCTAGATGACTCGTCCATTCTTTATACCTGAAGTCCTGGCAGAGTTGTACTTAGCAGCTATGTGGTTGCTGGGGGAGAGCAAGTCAGCCCTATTCCTGCCATGGGTTATGGGTCATATGCTCCATCAGCTAGTGTCAACTGTAGTACTCTTCTCTCTTTTCCTTGCTTCTTTGCCATCTTTCTTCCTCTACTCTCCTTTTCTAATTTTTTTTTAATTCCTCTCCCAAAGACAGCAAAGGTAAAAAGTCTAAATAATGAGAAGCCACAAGCATGTCTGGGTAAGAGCTCAGGTTTGTCTCCCTTTCCACACAGCTGTTCAGCAGGAAGTTTAGATTACAGCTCTTTATGTCAATTTTGTCTTCTTGTTATAGACTACTGAATTTGCTTAAAAGGTACCATAAGTAAAGCACAGGTAGAGCTTTATGAATGATGTTCGGAAATTTCTCTTAAACATTGCACAGCTTCCTCCTTCCCTGTCTTCTCTCTGTGTGAAAACAAGCTGTGTTTATGAGCCATTCACCCAAACATTTTTCCTTTTTGCATTCATGGCATAGAGGATCCTGGGGAAAGTGAATGTTCCCACAGCTACTGTGCAAACAGCAGCTAAGACTCAAGTCTGCCAGGATGGGGTATATTGCAGCTTTGAAGCTGCTTGATAGGTTGGTTTGTATATTCACATTTTCATATGCATATTTATTGCCTAGAAGCTTATGTAGTAATTTCTTTGAGGAATCTGGAAGATAAATGTTAAAATGGCACAGTCTCAGCATGTCCCCATGGCAACCCTTACACGTGATGAGTTCAGAGTCAGTGGATCAGAGATGTTACTCTGGAGAAACACCATATGTGGCAGACAGGACTTTGACCCAGGCAAGAAGCTCTCCTCTTTATAGATGCTGGTCCTACTCATGCTGTAGCTAATGCTAAGAAAGTGTTCATAAACACTTTCAAAGCTGGTTTGATTTCCCACCTGAAGATGTTCTAATTTGCACCCAGATCCATCATTTCCTCTAGAATTAGAGCAGCAAAGGACTGCCCTGTCTCCTGTTCCTGACAAGTTCTCCTAGCCTGGTTTGACTCCCATGGAATGCCTGTGCCTTTAAGTACTGCATATGACTCCTCACTTCCCTGCTTTCTCTAGTATTTCTGAAGCTTATTTTGTGCTGGTCTCTGCAATGGAGAGCAGGGTAGCTGGGGAGCAGTGGGAAGTGCTATGTCCTATCACTGGTAGGGACTGAACTTCTAGTAATCAAATATATACTGAAATCCCTTATTAATACAGGACCACTCTCTTCTGTCTCCAAATTCTTCTGCTATCAGCTCGATCAGAACAGATGCCCAGTAACATCTGTTGAATACAGAGATTTCTTGCCAGCACTGTACAAAGTGTCTGTGCTGTGTTAAATGCCCTGGCTTTGGAAAGGATAGCATGAAAGTGCAGGGTGCCAAAGGAAATTACACATTACAGACACACTCTGTATTCTCCTGCTGTCCTTGCCATTGCAACAGCTGTAGCCAGCAGCAGTACCTGTGCTGGAGCAGTTTGAAATGTGAAAGTGTGGGCGTATGGTGCTGTTTCCTTACAGATCCTAAAGAAATTGTCCTCATCCTCATCCTCAGGAGGTGGGCAGAGTAAAGAGAGTGAAGAGAGCTGCACTGGAAAAGGCTTAAATGGGGAACCTGTACAAGGCTGACTTCACTATTGGGTTGTTTGATCTAATTGGAACTGGTGTTTTTGTCAAAGTATCTTAAAGGACAGTACCTGGAGTCCTCTCGTCAGATACTTAAAAAACCTGGGGAACAAATAGATAAATAACAGCAGGACCAAGGAACACTTTAACAAACATAAGAAATCTGGTGCCATCAAACCCTTTGTATGAATTCAAATAGAATTAATGGGAAAACAGCACATTAGCCCATCAGAATTAAAGGACAATTGCAACTGCTGTGAAACAAAATAAAACAAGATGGCCAAGCCTCAAAGCACAACAAACACCATCCAACTCTAGTTCTAGATAAAAACTGGGTATTTATGAAATTCATAGCCTTTTTCTTCTTTCCTGGAGATCTCCTTTGATGTTGAAAGCTAATTTTGTTTGCCGTGAACCATGTCTTTTGTTACACTTATGCATCTGCTTATAGGGAGCAGCTGTTCCATATCCTGGGGTGTTGAGCTAACCAGATGAAGCAGTTAAGTAGGCCTTTATAAAATGATGAGATGTCACAGGAAGTCATTGCTCACCAGGCATCCTGTCAGCAACGAACCTGTGGATCTGGGGAGGGTTCCCTAAGGCAGGTAGAAAAGGCAAAGTTTTGGGAATTGCTCTCCGAAATGGTTGTGTGAGGAAAAAAAAAAAAAAAAAGAACAGATATGAAAAACAAAATAGAGAAATCAGAGGAAATGAAAGCAGTGATATTTAATACAAACCCCTTTGGAAAGGTAGAATCAGGGATCTCAGCATATAGTGATTGATTCTGTTTTGCTCCTGCCACTTTCATGGAAATAGTGCCCTCAATGCAGTCTTTGTAAATAGAGGAGGGCAGCAAAGGAAGTACTTGGCAAGCATCATCCGTTTATCTTTGCCATGAAAAAAAGAGAGCTAGATCCAAAATATTGTCCACAGCCTCAGGCAAAAGGTATGACAAAAATACATGTGTAATTATGTTCCTCACTTTGGGCTTTGCTATTATCAGAAGACATACAACTGCCTCTCCCTGCCCATAAGCTCTTTCTGAGATGAAGATAGAGATTATGTATCACCAGCACTCATAGTTAATAGTCTCACCTCTTCTTCATATGTAAATACTGTGCAAACAATATCTAATTCATAGTTATTCAATAAGTAGATAATATTTTCATTTTGATGATAGAACAGAGGAGCAACTTCTTTCTTAATGTCATGTATTAAGTCATTTTCTTGGCAATGCTCGGGCATGGCTGGCTGGAAAGGGGGTTAAGTGCTGGATTGTGCCATGAACTAAACAACCTGAGCTTAGTCTTCCTGAGTAGCAGCACAGCAGAGAGAGAACATGTGTTTGTTCTCAAAATGAGAAGAACAGAAGTGAATCAGGCCTGGCCACCCCTCTCCAAAATACTGGCTACCATCTGGCCTAACAAGATCAGACCACAGTGATGATACAGTCCAGTTAACAAGACTACTCCCACAAGGAAGCAGGGGAGGACCTGCCCTAATCCTGGCTAACAGGGTCTTTCAGAGGCTCTTCTTGCTTGTTACATTTTGGGTACATTGTCTTGGTCCTGAACCCTGCTTGATCCATAAGGTAAGCCCCTAAACAAATTGACATAAGTCAAAAAGCAGGCTTGTACTGTAGGGCTGTAATAGGCATGCGTGGCATCTGGGGGCTCCTAGGTTAGATGATTAGTGTTAACTCATTAAATTAGGATATTACCACAGAAATATGTGCCTGTCTTTTTGGTGGATATTGTAACAAGACTAGGCACCTCCACAGAAACTATTCAGTGCTCCCAGGAGTGAAGAACAAGATGCTTGGTCTGCCAAAGAGAAACAGCAAGACAGGTGTGTGTCTTAATGGGCATCTAAATCAGGTTTTCTCATTGAATACGTCCATCCTTAAATCCATCCTTTCAGTACTTAGTCTATGCCAGAGGGTGGCTGTTGCTGGAAGGGGAGGAGACACCAATAACTTGTAGAGCTCACCTGGGAAGTATGGGTTCTTCTCAGCCTGAGGGCTTCTGTGCAACAGCTCCCTTTTCTAAAAAAAGCTGAGTCTTTCCCACGAGGCTGAAATAGAGTTTCTTGCCATTTCTGTGCAGCTTGGCCACTGTGCAGGAAGGCAAGATGAAGCAATGAGGAAGGTCCTACAGCAGCACAGGGCTAGGCAGGGGACCAACTAGAGAACAGCAAAGAGAATATCATTATAATGGTAATTTTCTTGACCTACTTTATTCAACTTTGGTACTTTGAAAACAGGATCCCTAGCAACAGCATTGCAGTCCTGAGACTTCCTGATAGGGGCTTGGTGTTTGGTTGTTTTCAGCTGCTGTTCCACATCCTGAGCAAGGCAACTTGCCAGCAGCTTAACAAGGACATTGCCAAAGAACCTGTCTCTCTTGCCCATGCTCTCTCACCCTTTCATTACTTTATATTGTTACAGTCGTCATGTTTGGAATAAAAAAATCAAACAAAACTTTATGCTACATGAAAAAAAAAATGGTAAGGAAAAGAATGCTTTAGGCTACTTGTGCTGATATGAGGATTGCTCTGTGTATTTGAGTTCATGATCCTATGGCTAGATATGGATAATGAGTCAGAGCTGAGTGCTTCCCATAGAAGCATTACAATTTCAACAACACACTGCTGGGGTGGTTTTATTAAGTTAAAAGCACACACAGACATACACTGTTGAATAGACACTCTTGGGGGAATAGGGAGGGCCCTAAAAGCATTTCATGTCTTTGAGAGTATGTTTAAGTAATGGCATTTGCCTAGCAAAAAAAATCATAAATACTACTTGGATTTATTTTATTCAGACATTCTCCTCCTTGTTTCTTTATAAGTTTCTAGGAACTCAGGGACAAAATAAAACATTACCAAAACTTTTACTGTTGGGGTTCTGCTGGCCGTCATATTGCTCAGATGTGATGTCTATATTGTATAGATCATATGAAATAAGTTAGTGTCGTCAGTACAGACTGTAATGGACTGAAGTGATGTTGAATTAGGGTACAGACATCCTTGTTGCCATCAGATTTGACCATACCTCAAAACATTGGTAATTCAGATGCAGGAAAAAGCTGTCATCCCCATCTGCTCTCTCCCACTGTTCCACGGCCTTTCCTTCCTCCTCTAGTACCCAGAGCAGGATTTGTATCTCTCATCCATGCTTCAGTCTCTAATGGGTCTCTGCAAGCAACACCAAAAGCATCTCAGGCCCTGAGGGATGTCAACTCTTAAAGGAATGGGCCCATACCATCCCTCTTTTAATAAATCCAAACAGTTACTTAAATTTTCCTCTCTGTTAAACTGTTCCTTTGAAGCCATTAATCTAACAACCTTTTAGTACTACAAATGCCACAAATGCTACCACCATTTCAACTCTGTTTTCAGTTCTCCTGGCTGTAATAGTTGCCAGGTCTAGAGCCAGTCTCAGAAAGAAGAGGGTTTCAAAGACTGCCTTGTTCTTCCTGAGATGTAATCCATTTTTTTACTGCTGGCCAGCAGCCTGAAGTATATATTACTGCTCCTGGAGATAAACACATTGTGGGTGAAAAGAAAGACAAGCAGCATTACCTTCTATGAACAGCACAATGTAGAATGTGAATCTTATAGCACCTAAGGAAACTGAATCCCAAAATATCGATGTTTTATGGTCCTACATATTTATAATCCTGCCCATACCTTTGACTTGAAGTGGTGAACTGAGACTTTGCAATAAAATGTTCAAACAGGAATGTTAAAATTTTCTTCTCCAGCATGGCTCAGAATCACAGAATATGCTGAGTTGGAAGGGACCAACAGGGACCATTGAGTCCAGCTCCTGTCCATCCAGAACTAAAACAGTTTGTATGGTTCATGTGGGTTTTTTGAGTAGTTATTAATAATTTGTTTATACTTATCCAAGTCAAATGCCAGGGGCACTGGGCTTGATGCTTTCTGAGTTGTTCCAGACCTGAGGCCACTGAGCACACAGCTGGGACACAGCACAGCAGGCTATCACACTCTGTTGGCTCTTTATGAGGCACTGTGTTGCCTCCTGGGTTGGTATCCAGCTTGATTTGCTAATCCTCTGAGCCAGAGGAAGGAAAGGAAGCATTGCCTGAGGCATGCAAGCAGAAGCAGCTGTGTGTGAGTGAAGACAGAGAGGTGGAGCTGGCAGCCAAGGGGTGTCACAGAGGCAGACCAGCACTGTGGCCACCAGAGCTGGGGCTGGAGGCACACACAGCCTGGTAGGGTGCCAGCAGTAGTTACAAGCTGCAGGCCAAACAGCAGACTAAGGGGGTTACATCATTCCATTGCTTTTGCCCAGACTGCCTTTGGAGGCTGTTTTAGAGACAGGTGGCATTTCATCCTTGCTGTGATCTATCAAAGTCACCCATCAAAACTCTGGCTACAGGGAAAATAAGGAATGATGCATCATGAAGGGGAGCCAGGATTTCATCCACTGCTATCAGGATATCACACTCCCTGCTTGCAGCAGCACTGTGGCATTTCTTCCAGAATGCTGTGAGTGTGCTTGTAGGAATCCCCTAAAAGAGGGGCAGAGGATGCTTAACTGCTTGTCTGGATGCCCTGGTCTCACCACATAGCTGTTAAGACCCTGATGCTCTAGCAGAGCTTTAACAGGGACTGAAACCACCCCTCTGAGTACAAGTATTTACAGAAAACACCCCTGCTCAAAACATACTGTGAATAATATATATATTGAGTTAGTCTCTCTATATGCATATATGTAACAGGGATCTTGACCTATTAAGTGAGACAGGTTCTCAGCTACCTGTTGGTAAAAGGATCTGGATGTGTGCTACAACCACTTCTCTTTGTCTGTTTTATATGGCTTGTAGGTGTGTAAAGCCTTGGCTGGCTTTGCTTGTGCATAAGGAAAACTTTTTCGTTTTTTTTTTTTCTTTCTAAATAAGAGTAAAGAAATCATAGCATTTTATTTTTTTTTAAACAGATAAACAGCTATTTGAATCTGTGTTTTACCTTCCAGAATTCGCTTCTTTCAACTGCAGCACTTGAAAATGCTTTGTTATAAATCATGCAACAGTGGATGTATTTTATTTGGGCTGATACAGATCATGCTGCTTTAAGCTTCTACTACACGACGAGCTGTGCATTTTTGCATGTCCTGAGGTATTTTACCCAGTTTCAGAAGTTCACAGCAGAACCTTGATTGATTTGAAGGTGCAGAGAATTGCAGTATAATGAAAAATTACCTGAGGTTTTTGCTGAGCTCATGGGTCTGTGAGCATTAATGTACTCATCGCTATTCATAAACTGTGAGATACTGCATGCTACTTTTCAAGGATTTAATTGCAGTTGGCATTATAGACCTATTGCTGGTAGCAGACATCTTGATGAAATGGGGTGTTTCTGGGGATATCTGCTGTGTGAAAACTTCCCAGGAATCATTGTCATGTTGTTTCCAGCAGGGCTAAAAAGAAGTTATCTGCAGGTACAAGAAAATTTTACATTTTGTTTCTAGTGATGCATTTAAACTAGAATGTTAAATTCGAGCCTAGCTTCTGTTAGAGGGACTTTGGAGGTTCTGATGCCTGCCACTGAGGTGCTGAAAGCCAAGAGGTGTTTTGATGCATGAGCTTGGGTCTGGGTAAGTCCACATACAAAAATATGTGGAAGTCGTAACCTGATGTGCAGACAATCCTCATCTCCTGTTATCAGGCCTTCTGAAGAGATGGTTTCCCAGCATTTCACTTCAATCAATGCTTCTTTTGATAGTTTTCTTTGTTGTCTCTTTCTTTCTTTCTGTTCATCTCCTTGTGAACACTACTTCTTCAACTGTTTACCCAGGGTTGTTTGTTGCTTTGAAAGGACATGTAAAACTAAAAGTTGCCTGGGGTCACCCAGTTTGAATGTAGACCTCCTTGGTATTGCTTTGATGACCTTGAAGGGTGGCATAACCAAATGCAAAGTTAGGCATGACTTGCACTTCCTCCTCTGCTGGCAGAAATGCTGCATGAACATGATGATTTGCATTGGCTGGATCAGGCAAGAGTGAGAAACAAATGCAGAATAGTAACTCCACATACAAGGTCCTGTTGGCAGAGAGATTCAGTTTGTGGTGAATCTTTGGGGAATCTTTGGATATTTCCAATAAACAAATGAGACATAATCTCTGAGGTTAGGCAGAGGAGGAAGGAAAGTGCTGTCAGCCATAGTCATGTCCAATTAGTGGTTGTAAAAGTTACATTTGCTCAGTGTATTCTTCTTAGGACCAGTGCTGAAAATACATCTCATCTATTAGCATATCTGACAAGCCACAGTGTTTAGCCCCCTTTCTCAAAATCTTGCCCAGGAGAATAGGTAAGTCTGTTTACTGAGATATTTTTTCAGCATATTTTTTTACCATTACTGAGAAAATGGTCATATTTCAAACAGTGAAATTTCATAATATTTCAGAATATGCAGAGCACTGCCTGTCATGTTGGCCATGGATGGATGGTTCACTCCTCAGCTAGTGTAGGATGGCACTACTTGTGCCACAGCTATGAAATAACTTGTGATGGGTAGAAAGGAGAAGCTCTTCCTATTTGGAGGCTTATTCACATGAGATATAACCAAAAAAGAAATCTCTTCTGTTCTTTAGATAGCTACATAAACAGTTAAAATTACCTTTTTGTGCAGGAGTTCTGAAGGTCTCATTGAAGTTCTGATTTACTCAAGCTTTCCTGGATAATATACTTTATTACTGCAGAATTTTTGAGTTTAATCAGATGAGAAACAAAAACTTTGTTAGAGCTCTTAGGAAAACTGTGGTTGAGATTTGAACCAGATAGAAGGGGTAAATTGCTGAACTGAATGGTGATATGATATGAAGGCAATGGGAGAATATAAAGTTGCTGTGTCATGAATGCAGCAACAAAAGTATTTTAAGGGGGTGATTTCTGCTAATTGCCTTGAGCCCTTTGCTCATATCTGGTGTCCCTTACCACTGTTCCAACAAGATCTTTCCTATTTTGGCTTGTGTTCTGTAGGGAGAGATTAGTGTCTTCATGTTATTTGGAAAGCACCCCGCCTGGGACTGGGCAGCCAATAATGAGTAAATAACTCATGTATTTTGGGAGCCTGTAACAGTAGCTGTGTGGAAAATGGCAAGTCTGTCTGGCTTGCTCTGCTCTGTGTGTGCCCTGAGAGAGTGTCTGTACACAGCACGTGTCTCTCTGGCTGATATGACTACCAGTGACTGTGCAGATTGTGCAGAGTGAACTCTACAAAACCAGAAGTGAACTGCTGGGAAATAAGCGAGCATTTAGCACAAAGCAGATCTGAGAGGACATTGTGGCCTCTGCAGCCACCAAAGCTGGTGTGTTGTGTTTCTCTGTCCCTATTTTCAGCCCTGGCCACAACAGCACGATAGCATCCTGACTTGTTGGGTCAGGACGAGCTGCTCTCATACATGACAAGGGTTATAAACATGCTGCTTCTTCCTCCCTTCCTCCCTGTCATGTCTGGATGATAGGTCTTCCAGACTTCTCTCAGGGGCTCCTTTTGTGCCCCATTTCCTATTCCTTTCACTTTGGAAACCCTTTGGTTCAACCCATACAGCCAGCCCAAGGAAGGATATTAAAATGAAAGTGTGATACCATCAACTAAGCCAAAAATCTCCTGACATAGTTTATCTAACAGAATGGTGTGTGCCTTCAACCTCCTGCTGCCAAAGTCATAATTTCTTTACTTTCAGCAACGTGAGGATGCTAAAGCCAAGTGTATAAACTGGGTCACTTCACTTCATCACCTTCAAAAATTCAAAGGTATGGGAAGGCAGTGCTTCCGCTTCCAGCACTATACCTGGGACAGGCAGCAGATATCTTTCTTGTACTGGGCTGTAAAATAGTTTTTCCTTGGTTCAAACTGGTAAGGTTGTCCTATTTTTTAAAAAATTGATTTTGAATTTAAAATAATTCTTTACATTTTGAGGAAAAAAAGGCACAGTCCCCAAATCCCATGCTGTATTAGTTCAGCATGTATATTAAAAAATTTCCTTTTACAGAGGGCTGGAAGGCTAGGAATGGGAGTAGTTCTGCTAGGATTGGCTATGGGAAATGGGAAAGGCTAAGTGTGTCATTGCCTGATGTGCTTAAAATAAGGCTGACTGCCCAGTACCAAGCCCTGCAATGGATGGGTGAAGAGCAGACCCAGTCACCAGGGAGAAGCAGACTCTCTGATCTGTTGGCTCTTCTGCATCTTCTGCGACTTAAAATCCATGAGAAAAATTTATGTATAACTTGGTTTTACTGGGATATATTTTGCTTCTAACACATTGCCTAATTGCCCTAATCCCTTAATCACAGTTTAGTTACTTAGGTGAAGGCTCCTAATTTCAGGGGCTGACAAGGCCCCTAGTCCAAAAGGGCACATTGCTGCTTACATTTGTAGTCATGATCTGGCCATATGACCTTTGTTTTTTCTCTGGTCTGCTACAGAAGTACAGCCTGCTGGCCAGTTGCTGTTAGCATTTAATATTAACACTGCAGTGAGAGTGCACTTTCCCAGAGCCCATCTTTGCTAGATTCCCAGTTACAGGAACTAAGGCCAACTCTGGTGCTTTAATACTTGTTCTCTGCTTTTCTCATGTCCTCTGTGGATCTTCTTTTACCTTCAGCAGAGAAATCTGCAGATAAAAACTGGTTTTCCAGCCACCTTGGATATTCAGTCATCTTTTGGTGTATTAATGCTGGTTCTTACAGAAATCTTGCTGAAGTTTTAGAAAAATCTTCCTTTTCCTTTTGAACTTCTTGGTGTTTTATCTGAACCATTACAACTAAATCAGGGTTTGATCTGTAACACAATATTTAACTAGAAACTCACTGCAGGGTATTGTTTTGGTTTATTACGTGCAACAACAAAAAATACTCCGGCAACTTCCACACAGAAGAATTTGCAGGATGAGACAAAAATGAATTACTGTAAGTAATGCAGCCACTGTACACATTGGTTTTATAAAAAGAAGAAATAACCATCAGATGGACACTGAGCTTATCTAGAGTATTGCAATCAGAGAATTCAACTGAACAGAGATATTTCTCATGCAACACATCCTATGCTTTCTGAAAATATTAATCACAGCAAATGAACTGGGAAAGGCATGGCACTGACACACATAAAATTACAGTAAAATTACAGAACAAAAGAAATCTCTCTTGCTTTTCTTTGTTTGATTACAAAAAGCTGAAAGGTAAAGATTTGCTTACCTTTTCTTTGTTAGAAAGAAAGATTAATCTGTCAGGTCTTTCTGCTCAGGGCTGTTTCATGTATGTAGTCATGGCTAACTAACATTTTAGGCACACTATTATTTCTTATAAATACTTTTTAGGGACCTATGGTTGTACTCAGGTAAGATCAACACACAAGGAACTCAGCAGTGATTGACTTAAAAGGTCAATACCTGTGAGGGCAACCTCAAAAACTAAATGTTCCCATCAGAAACTGATTTGGAGGCTTGGAGAGGGATTTTGTAGCTACTGAATAAGTCTTGCAAGTAAGTTTTAAAGCTTTTTTTGGTTCAAGTGGCAATAGTTAGTAGTTCAAAACATGGCTCAAGGCAGCAATTTCATTTCTCTGGATTTCAGCATGAGAAAAATGTAATAGTTCACACAGTTGTACTCGACTGGCAATTGAAAAGGAGCTTGTGTGCTGTAAATGTATTTCAAATGCTGAGACAAAGCAGATGTGTTCTTATAAACAGCTTTGTAAAGTCAGGTAATCTAGTCTCTGTATGTATTACACCCTCCTGGTCTCATAAGTCATGAGATATGCATAGAGAGTAGTTTATAATGTGAACATTCAGAACTTATCTGTCAGATATTTACAGATTGGCACTTTTTTTTTTTTCATTTGTTGTATTAATTTCTTGTATCTGTTTCATCTCTCTTAATTTGAGAGACAGATTTTAAAGGAATTCCAGATGTAAGGCAAATTGTAAAAACTCCAAAGTCTGTCGGCACCTAATTTTGCATGGAAATGTCCAACGATATTTCCAAAACACCAGGTCTGTTTGACATCTAATATGCATTACTTCTCAAAATCAATTAGTCCTATATCCTGTCTAGGCTTTTTTACAAATCCTATCTGATGCCTATCTGCACGTTTAAGTATCTAAATGCCTTTGCAAATCTGGATTCAAACTCTTGAATATTATCTCAGAATTTAATGATACAGACAGTTTTGCCTAAGAAAGCATTTCAGCATTAAGCCTTGGAATTAATCAGGTGCAAACCAGGGAAGGTTAGGTTCTAGATAATCCTTCCAAAAATTAGTATCTTAACATTCTCTGTGAGTGCTTAGTCCATACATTCTAACACAACAAGGCAAAGATATACTCTACATCTTTTCGGCAACTCAGTTGTTTTTTTTTTAACAAAGTGCAAAAGATCAGCTTCTGCCTAAGTCAACTGAGAACCTAGTATCAGATTATGTTTAATTGGACTGAAGTTCCAGAAATGTCTAAATAGAAACATACTTCAATGAGAAATCTTTTTATATTACATTTTCTTTCAGATACTTGAGTTTAAGTTTAATGTAAAAATCTTGTACTGCGATCCATTTTGCTAGAAAGTGCTTTGGAGAGATACTTACTTTTTAGGGTTTTTTCTTTGCTCTAAGAAGCACTTGAAAATCAGCACATGTCAAATGCAAACCAATAGAAAAGTAATCTCAGTTTTCAAAATGAGGAGAAAGATCAGAATTCTTATCGTTTATCTTGCTCGCTCCATAGCATCTGATTTTGTAGTTGATATCAGAAAGAAAAGCAAAACAAAAATCAATTTTAGAAGTGAAGGAAGACATTGAAAGGAATACTGCAATATGTTAAGACCATAATGACCCCAGCTCTCCTTGTCTTCCCAAATGCTATTATTTTCAGTACTACACAGATTGCAGCATTAAAAAATAGAAAGTGGCACATACACATGGTTTTATGACCTCTTGCTGTTTTCTACATAAACAAATAAAGGTCAGAATCTTCTTTTGATATAAAAGTTATGGATGAAGTGCTGGCAGGTAGCCTTTATATATTATTTACACATAATATATAATTGAATA
>WBNO01020314.1:0-175326 GCA_013400575.1 Peucedramus taeniatus
ACATAATTTAAGATATCTGATCCAGACAAGATCATGACAGCCCCTTTGAAGATGGAAGAAGATACATTTCCAGATTCCAATTAGATGACTGACTGTAATATGGTTTCCTAGTGAGATTTATACACAACAGTAAACAAGGATTGATTATTCTGTCATATTAGCATGGTGATATAACTAATCAAGCACTGAAACTAATTTGCTTACTTTGTTGATTTTGACACAGACAGTGTTTCAGTATTAGTTATTACAAATTTTGCTAGCTTAGTTGAATAATGGGAGCTACTCAGTTTTAGTGACAAACTTTCTTGTTTTAGTGAAGATTTATAATCTGGAAGTTCTAAATGGAAGCTGATGTTTGCTTGTTTTTTGGAAGGCAGCATGCGTCTACATCTTCTGCCAGTGAATACCCAGGATAGATAGCAAGGGGTTGGCCTGACATCCTGAGCTCTGCTAACGAGTTTGTTTCTCACTCCACACTAACAGGAAAGCATCCAGCACACTAATCACACTGTTTTTTTCAGTAGCAACTATTTTTTTCACAAATCTGCCTCTGGCTTTGAGTGCTACTGAAGGGAAAGAGACAGGAAAGAATAAGGAACATTTTATCCTCAAAAAGCCCATCCAAGATACTCTGAGGAGCAGCACTATTTTTAAAAGGGTAAAAAAGCCCCCCAAAGAAAACACAAGCTATAGCATGTGATATCACAGCTTCCCATTATTCTTTTTTCTACCATGTGTCACTGACCAAAAGACTGACCAATACTAGTACAAAATAAATTCATTTGAAAGAGCAATAATAATAACAATCACCCCTAGATGATCTCAACTGATTGCGAATACAGCCCCAACAATAATACTTCTGTGTGTGTGTGTGTGTGTGTGTGTGTGTGTGTGTGTGTGTGCGCACAAATATTTTAATTTCTGTGCACTAGCTCCAGCATCTTCCTTAACACCATAGGTTACCATCCAGCTAAAAGTTGTGTTTTCAAGGACTACCACTAGTGCCTGGGCTACACCAGTGCCACAGCTATGCCAATGATCCCTGGTAGATTTGCCATGTTGGGAGGGAGTAGGGAGAAGTCAAACCTCTGAACAACCTCTGGAACTCCATTTTGCCTCACTCAAGGTGACAGTAGACAATGAGCATTTTTCTGTATGACACTTGTACACACTCAAGCAATATCTGAAACATTTGGCACTTTTTCTGCGCATTATTTCTGCATGGCAATATAATCACAGTCAGACCCTCACCCTTTTGCAACCTTGGCAGGATCTGAAGTATGCTGCTTCCCAGGGCACCATTAGCCTTTCAGACAGAGTGAGTATCAGATTTGTTTCATGAAAAGCTCTGAGGGAAACCAGCTGTCTCACCATAAGGATTACTTCTCAGGTGGAAATATTCTCTATATCTATAAAAATCTGACCAAGAAAATTGATTTAATCTTGTATAAAGCATATCAGGAATCACAAAAAGGAAATTAGCTGCTGTTCAAAACCCCCATATATAATCTTCTACATGGTACCCACATGATGCAAATGTGTGATTGTCATTGCATCCCTCAGTTGTGGGGAGAGCAGCAATGCAATTAACTTATTTTCAAATCTTTACTAATTGGCACAGTGCAATCCAATTAAGGATCTTTCTATAGAGAAAGTCTAAAAATTTTCATTCAAGCCTTAAGAACATGGGAAAACACAGAAAGCAACACTAATACACCCTTTTAAAATAAATGCAAACTAATTAGCAACTTATTGAGGTAGCCAATCTGTTATTTAGATAATTCTTGTTAGAATAATTGTGATAAATGTCTAGTGGCAGTACAAGCTCTTTAAGACAAAGTATTCATTCACTACCAATAAAGTTAGGACTTGTTTCTTCCCATGTAATTAGGGATAAGTCTTTAATAGCAGTAGCTAATTTATAAGGAAATGAGGAAACAACATTTTACAACCTGAAAATGTTGCAAACGTGTCCTTTTTCAGGACAAATCATACAGTGCTTCCCTTTGCCCTGTGTCTGCAGGTACAGTGAAAAGAACATGAAGTCAACAACATCTCTGGCATTTCATGGGGGAATAGGGCAGAGACCAAGGAAGGAGTCTCTTCCCTCACCCACCAATGCACTACACATTGCTACTTTTCAGGCTAACATCAGTGTTTTGTGTCCCAGGTACTCACTGTGGTTATTAATCCCTAAAACTCACTTCAGTAGGAAAGAGAGAAGACAATTTAGCTGAATATGAGGACTAGTTTGCATGTGCAGCTCTCTCCTCTTCTGCATATCTATGGGGCTCTCCCTCTGAACATCCCAGTCTGCTTTCATTAACAGCATTTTTCAAGAGCAAGAGAACAAATATTAAGGAAAAAAGTGTGGAAAACATTCTTTAGCATGTCTGTTTTAGCT
Source organism: Peucedramus taeniatus (assembly GCA_013400575.1). Classification (NCBI taxonomy): domain Eukaryota; kingdom Metazoa; phylum Chordata; class Aves; order Passeriformes; family Fringillidae; genus Peucedramus; species Peucedramus taeniatus. The sequence goes on from WBNO01020314.1 coordinate 2,405, forward strand.
ATCTCTGGAGTATGAATGCTCTGTAGAAGTCCTAGAGAGAAACTCTACTTATTTTAATGGAATGAAAATTTTATTTAGTGAAAATAAGTGGTATTTAACAAGTTAAAGATCCTACTTATTCATCCACAGTGGGAAAGATCTCTACATATGCCATGGCCTACACACACTTTATTAGACAACAGAAAATCAACTCAGGGTTTTAGAGGAGGTGGGAAGGAAACTGAAACTTGAAATATTGTTAATCAAATGCTGGCAATAGGAAAAAGATAATTACAGAGCATTGCAGTAATGAAGACAAATAATTTCAAATGCACTCACAGTTAACAAATGCATTGTCACCTGTTTTACTTCAACTAAACTGATTTTCCATAGTGTCAGAGGAAAACAAACTCACATCCATAAAGCATAACTATGGAAGGATGATATGCTGCAATATTTAAAAGCAGCCCTGCTAAAAAGGACAGAATGGTTACACACCACCATCTACACTAAACTGAAGACCTCTAAATGTAAGGTTGATTACTGTTACCTGTCTTTGACATGCTGATGTCCCATATTAAAAAACAAACCTAGTAACCTTTCTGGAGGCATATTGACTCAGTATCTGAAGAAATCTTTCAAATAATGAGTGGGTTAATTTTGTGCCCAACAGAGAACCTTAAAATACTCCCATTACTCAGGTATGTCCCCCCAGAGCTTTTTTTTTTTTTTTTTGGTGGTCTTTTAGCTTTCATTAAGTTTCAGAGCCACAAAGCCTCTCCCTGTCAAAGACACTCAGATTAAATCACAGCACCAGGCAGTAAATGGTCCTTCAGTGAAAAGTCCTCTCAGACTAGTCAGAAGAATAAAGCAGGCTTGAGAACACTACATAGTGTTTGTAGGTTTTTTTAACAGTACTAGATGTAGATGAGGAAATTATAGTGTTGGATTAGATGAGAATGCACTGTGGATTTCCTGCAGCAATCATTTGCTGGGTGACTGACAGCTCCTGTATAGCTGGGGGCTGGCAGGAGAGGTGGGAAGTAAGGAAACCACAAACTAATGAGAGACTTGTGGCTGTGACAGGTAGCAGGAGAAACCATGAAGATAACTATCAGCCAGGGAATAGTGTTACCTATACTAACAGCTATTTTACTATCAAATGAGACAGTAGTTATAAAACAAATGTTATAGAAAACTTGGAAGGTAGAAACCCAGACACGATAAGCATAAAAGACAGTTCCTCTGAAAAAGAGGGGGATTTTAATTAGCAACAAGAGGAAGAACAGATCAATTTAATTCGTGAGTAGGTGGAAATAGCACAGAAGTGTGCTGAGGAAGTAGTTTGATTCAAATGACAGAGACTTGAAAGATGTATGCCATATTTGAATACGGAGGTATTAATTGGAAACAAATAGTAGCCTCTTCCTTCAATGTCACACTTCAACAAAAATAACCTGAAATATTGTATCAGAAGACATGAAAATAGATAAAAGGTCAATCTTATACACTGTTTGGAAAAAGCAAATACTACTTTACCAGCCTGTCTAGCAAACCAAATTAAATAACAAAACCCATAAAATAATACATGAATTTATTGGAAACATGCATTGAAAATCTCTGTTGATTTGCCTTCAAGGAAAGAAACATCAACTCACAGTAAAACTTTTCAAAATAAATATTAAGACAACTGTTTTAAGAATCAGAATCCACAAAACAAGGTTGCCTATTATTGATTATTTGAATACAGAATCAATGATAAATCCCATGCAGCACAACTGGCATTTTCAGAGGCCACTAGGAAACATACTTGAAATTTCTATAGCTACCAGTTTTGTTATTAAAAATGAAATTTGCATTTAAACATACTGGTTACATTTGTCATTCCTCCTCCTTTGCAGTATCTTTGACCTGACCTGGTCAGGTTTTAAAGGAACACATTGATCCAGTGAATTTCACTTTCACATAGCTTTGTTTTTAAACCGTACCTTTATCCCAAATAATGTGACTCAAAAATGAAAACTGAAAACCAATACCATCTACTGATATCTCACACTTCCAGTAAAAGAAGCAGTGTGGCTTAAGTACACAGTACTAGATTATTTTGGTTTGCTGTCCACACGGGAGAAAACTCTGGAAATACGAAAGAGAGCAAAAGAGGACTGCAGAACTGCTGTTTTGCAAATCAAGAAGTTTAATCTATTCAGCCTATCAAAGTGAAGACTGAGAAGTAATTTGATCACTGTGTGCCAGTGCTTTCACTTGGTGAAAATGTTTAATGGCAGGGGACTTGCTGACTGTGTTCATGATAAGGTAAGAAAATTAAATTTGCTGTATGCTAGAGCTAAGTCATTGAAGCTTGAAAGATGGTGCAGTCCCCCAGCAGCCAGGGCAATTGAACATTTTAGTCAGGGAGGCAACATCACAGGTTTTGAATTCAGCTATGGCACAGCTGTGAAGTTTTCATATTTTGTCCCATTTGAGTTTAAGACTTAAAAAATATCAGTTTGATTTCAGAAATTGCTCAAACCTATTTTAATTTTGAGCTACAGTAATGCCACTGATCAAAGGCTACATGTTTGAAAATGGGGAAGATTTACCACCATCATGGGAGAAAAGTTATTCTGCTTTAAAGGAAGAAAACATAACTGAACCAAGCTTTTGTGGGAAACTAGGCTGAGAGTATGAGGCAAGGAAACCTGCATCGCCTCACGCATATTCTAGTGTCCACATGAACACCATAACTCTAATAAAACATTAAGCTTCTGTGCTTTAAACTGACAACTCTAAGATTCAGGGGAAAAACTTTCCTTCAGGGAAGATGGTCAGCTTCTTGGAGAGCTGCGTGATCTTTCTTATTTTAGGATCATTTATGCTTCCTTAGCATAAGTAGATCTCTGTCTCTCATCAATCCTTGTGTCATACAGTTCAGCTGTCCTGAGAAATGAAGGATTTGCCAAAACAAAAATCTTTGACTAAAAGAGGACCAGCTAAGGAGAAAAAAACAAAACAAAACAAAACAAAAACAAAAACAAACAAACAAAAAAAAAAAACCAACCAAACAAACAAAAAAAAACCAAAACCAAAACCAAACCAAAACAAAAAAAAAACCCAAAAAACAAAACAAACAAACAAACAAACCAACCAAACAAAAACCACGGATTAAGGCAGTACAGACCAAATTTTACAGTTTCCACACCTTCCAGTTTTCACTTCCTTCCCCAGCAGCAATACAATATGCTCCCACAACACATGTGAACATCTACTATCTACTTCCCTCCTGTGCTCATTGTAGGAGTTCAGACAGTTTGTAATGTATATCTGCCCTTACCCAGCTTAATAGCAGCAGCAAGAGATCTGCTTTCAATCAGATATTTTCTTGCATTCATGAACCACACAAGCTGGAGACCTTCATTGTTGGTAACTTGGATGATCAACAAAATCTTGGCTGTTTTGGCTTGCTGAGATACTTTCTCCCCTGCAGCTGGGAAATAGGAACAGGAAATTGGATATTTCAAAATATCCTGAAAATACACACTCTATTTCTTACTCTGTGATACCACTTTTGAGGGTGTGCCAGGATATGTCAAATTACCTGGTGAATATTTACAAAATATAAGTTCATTTGTCAGCATCTTTACTGGTGGAAGCAGGGACTGAAAATAGTTTTCTGGGAGAAAAGTAAGTCTGGTATTCTCTTTGCTGTTTCCTCTTATTATTAATACTCATTGAGTTTGCAAAAAAATATGTATTCATCATCTCCTCAAATATTTTTTTACAGTTAACTGAACTAACTCTAATGAATAATGCTGACACTGCGCATGCTCTGCTACTCAAACTGATTTCAGACGGCTTTTTTTAAAAACTACCCAGATACTGAGGACTGCTTCCCAAGTTAATGCCTCATTAACTCAAGGCATTAAAAACCCCAAACAACAACAAATTCATGGTAAATACAAGATCCATAATTGCATAGGTTTTGTACCCTACATTTAACTGATGTGTGAGAAAATGCAACCTTAAAATGTTTTCATTAACTATCCCTTCCCTTTAGCTTTAGCTTATTTTAGAACATAAATGTTCTCAGTTGTACGAGAATTTTGGTTAAATTCTTTTTGAAAGGATATGAATGAACCAGACACTTGAAAAGGTAGTTAGTTATCTGGGCTCAGGATAAACAAACAGAGGTCTAGCTATATTATGCAGGCAAAGCCTGAATAGTGCCAAACTCCATACAAAAATATATCCTTTGTCCCCACCACAAATTGAATAAGAAGGCCTCCAGTAATGTTTGAAGACTGGTCTTTAGTTTAATGACACTGAGGCTTACAGGATATGAAAAGACTGCTTCGTATTCACGTAGATGAGATGTGAACTACTCTTGTTATATTTGTCAAGTGTTTGGAGTATTGTAGCCAGAATCAATTAATGGCAGAAAATAGATTTGGGAATGGTGCTGAACAGTCACAATGGTGGGTGAGGCAGCCTGTGGGAAATATCAAGGGCTAAGAATGCTTCTGCACTGACAAGCTGGGAGGAAGGACACATCCAAAAAACCAGAACATTTCCTAACTTTATAACTGAGATGACCACATGGAAATTGCAAAAAAGAGCAACCCATGTTTCCCAATGGAAAACAAATTCATCAAACTACCTGGCATTTTCCTCTTTTTATTCTGTCACACAGGTACACAAAGTAAACTAATAACTCCTTTCATATCTCCTAGCTCAGCTCCCCAGGGAGAGGAGCCTAGCAAGGCTGATCTTTCCCAGCAGATGGAGAAATATGCCTACCTGGAGCATTTCCTTTGGCCAGATCCCAAATTCCACAAACCTACGTGTCTTTGCATTCCTGAGCCAAAGCGTGCTCAGGGCAGAAACCAGAAATGTGCTATTTGCAGGATGACTTGGGATGGCAGCTACAAGGAGAGCAGCAATGCCAAGAGATATCTCCATGTCCGACAAGAACAATGAGTACCCTGCAGTAAAGCACAATGACGACAAGAAAAGGAAAATAAATCTGTGCTAGACATTGCTCTTCTTTTGTTCACAGATCAGGTAAAGCCCACAGGGGCTTTGGAAGAAGGGAGAAAGATAATCTAAGAAATTATTTCAGGGTCTGTGCATCTGGTCCCAGGAATAACAGAGATGGCATAGGATAGCTATATGTTAACAGATTTGCTTACTTCTTAGGCTTTTCTGCTTCCAGGCAAACTGGAAATGACAGTCTCCCTTTTTACTACTCTGTTCCCATTTCCTGCCAAAACCAGAAAGTACAGAGAATGATTTATTTCTTTGGAAACATCCAAGCAAGCAAACAAACAAAAACAACAAACCCCCAAATTAACTGTTGATTCTGTTTCAGCTTTTTCTCCCAAAACAACCTTAAAATTCTTTACATAAACATAAAACATATTTACTTCACTTGGTTTTTATATGCCTTGAGTGAAAATAAACAAACAAAAAGCATTCCACGGATAGCAAAACCAAGGAAGTGAGTATTCCAAGAGATGCGTATTTCCGAGTGTATTTCCTCATGTTTGCCAACAGAGGAATGCTGACTCTTTCTCCTCCATAAGAATGTTAACAGGGTTCCTCTCCATCAAGCAGCTGTCAATTTCTGTGCCATTTGCAGGAATGTTATTGTTTTCAAGACCTTTGCCCCTCTGCCAAATGCCACTAGAATTGACCAGTGGTTCAAAAAAATGCAACAATCTGACAGACATATAGAGAGGGAACATGACTCCAAAAGCCTCATTTCCTTAGGAAAATAAACGAAAAAACCCAGTTAAATTTAATTTAGATACCTGAGGATAAATATATGATCTTGTGTAAAAGAAGACTAGGAATAAAACAGAAAATTATTTCAAGAATAGTTCATATTTAGCCTGGTAGCTGAAATGGACACACAACTGTGTCCATATATAAATATGAGCCTTATAAATAATCTCTTTCACCTCAAAACAAGAAGTTTGCACCTCTGAGAGCTGCTTACCCCACCAACCTAAACAAAGTATTGCTGGTTACTGATTCCATTAACCACAAATCCAGATTGTGAATAAAATGTCATATTGATGTGATGGCAGCTACTACTGAGCTTTGAAAAAGAGGGTTTGGAGGGGGAGTGCAATCATTATAATGTAAGAACTGTATCAAGGACAACACACAACTACTGCCAGTGCTTAACTAAACTGCAAAATGTCTCATGCTAGGAAATAGCTCCATCTCCTGTTCTACATACAGAAGTCCTCAAAATCCTAATTTAAACAAATAACTAAGAAAAACCCACTCCACAGCAGCTCTTTAAAAGTCTTCAAAGAGAAAATGAAATGGAAGCTTATGTCTACAAAACTAAATCACTCTCATATACAGATTTAAATACCCTTTTTATCTTGCTGGGATGAAGCATTAGCAAAAAATATTCAAGTAGCTGCTAAGAGAAAGAAGTTCCTATTTGTCAAAGCATCTTAAGAAATGATGATGTGTGATGGTGTCAGCTCCCCCCTAAAAAGTGTCATATGGCTGGAAGATAAATCTGTCCTACGTACTGTGCAGCAGGCTTTGTTCACAATTTTGGAATGCGTTTTAAAGCTTTTGGTCCACAACGTGGTAAATCTTGTTTGCTTTTCCAATCTCTCCAGTCACATAGTTATCCCACTGGATGCTTAGATGGAGTCAATAGGAGTGTTGTCATAAATCTTATTGCCAAGTTTTCCCTTGAGGTCGAGCGAAAAGAGTTGGGAAACTGGGGTGCAATAGTTTCTCTATTCCCAATATATATTTTTACACTAGCAAGTAGGGAGAGCTCTGCTACCCACCAAGCAGCCTGTGCTATATCAGTAACAAAAGTGGCATAGAAGCCATGCAGGACAGCATCGTTTTGTTCTTCTACCGATTCACCCACCTTAGAGGACTTGTTCTGCCACTGAAAGCAGTGGGGAAATTCTCCTTCTACCCATCCCAGAAGGCAGAAAGGAGTCTCTATCCACAGCTCCGGCAGGGAACATAAAACAAGCATGTTTACACAAAATTAATTGACAGTCTACTTCCAGGAGTGGGAAGATGAGAATCAAATCACATGCAGAATTCAAGAAAATGATAGCAAACTGAGATTGTACCAAAGGAATAAAGGCACTCAAGCATATATTACAGAATGGCATGTCAACTGAGTTGGCTCAGAATGATTCAGGCAATATCTTTCATACCCATTAAGAAATTTTAAAGCTGCACATTTCCTTGAACAAGTCAGTGTTTTGCAGTCCTGCAAATGCAAGTGGAGAAGGAAAATTCAATCTTTCCTATATTTCTGTGCTGTGAAGCCATCAGATTTATCATTCTTTGCAGTGCAGGAATTTGCAAGGAATTTTGACCCTGTTCCTATTCAGTACAAAGTCTGCACTTCTCTGGTGCCTGTAAGACATCTTCACTTTCAGAGCATTAGGTAACAACCGTGATATATGTTTCAAATATTGACAGAAGTAAATTTACACAAGTAGGCTTTTATTGAAGTCCATTGATAAAGAAATAGCTATTTTGATGAGGTACAGACCTCATCACTTATTTTTATCTGCTTATTGAAAAAAAGTAAGAGTAAATACAACTTCCTCTAAGTGTGTACAACCAAGCATAGACTTTCCTCCGGTTAACACCTAACCACAGAGGAGCACAAGCCCCAGATACTTGACTTCCAAGATCACAGTGAAAGGTTTCACAGCTATTGAATAGCTCCTTTTGCTACTTATTTATTAACTGCCTTTATCATCTGCCATTTACAGCCTCTTTGGATGTCTTTAAATCTGCATTTAACCTATACCAGAATAACCTAGCATTCAAATAGAAAGCAGAGTTATGAATGGGAGAAGTTGGCAGAGGCTGGCAGAAAGAAAAAGGGCCCTAAAAATTTATTTGTCCATAAATTACAATGGAGATGGAGGCATTCCAGTCATTCTATACCACTCTATCAGCCTGCTGGCAGAGGCAAGAAAACTTACGCTGAGCATCTTAAATCTTTCAAGAGAGGCAGGTGGTGCATTGCTTGCACTTGAATGCTGGCAACCAAGTATTCCCCTGCTGGGATTTCATACCCTCATACCCTTGAGGAGCTCTATCTCAAGATACAGTCTGCTTGCTAGACAAGAAGTAGACTTCTCATCTCCTCCTGGGAGTAAGGCAGGCTGAAATCCTGCTTGCACCCTTACAGCAGTCATACTAAAGTTCTGTATGTAGCATGGGATCACATATTTATATATGGGATACAATGAGTCTGTTCTGTACCTTTCTGTAAGGCTCAGTGTGGTTATCAGTCTATTATTTCACATCAGATGAGTTAGCAAGACAAAAACTCAACTCTGCAGAGCTAGGAGGTATGCAATTCTCATAACTCATACAATTCATTCAAACTTTGACACTGAAAATAGTTAGGACTATTTCAGAACCTGAGAAGGTAGAAACCACTGTTGTCTACTTTTAAATGCCCAGCACTCAGAATAAGACTGGTAGATCTGTAGGGAGCATCTGTCAAGTATGTGCCCTCTGAAAATGTACGAAAACCCAGCAGTTTTGATCATCCACCTGTAAAACTGCAGTATCAGTTGATTGTATTCCACTCCAGAACGTAACATTTCTCCTCACTTTATTTCTACTGCAAGTATCAGTCTTCTCAGCTAAGAGCTCCTCAGCAAGGAAAGCAGAGCAGTACAACAGCAATTTATGAGCAATTTCCAATTTCTGTAAGCTTGTGAAGGAGCACCTTGACACGTGTTGCCTACCTTAGCCTGTGCCATTCCAGATGTTACAGGGCTAGCAGGATGTCTCCATCCAGTCTCAATCCAAATATCACTGTCCAAAGTCTCTGGGAGGAAAACAGTTTTAAGGGCTGGATTTAGAGTGGATTAAAGGAGAAGGAAATATTTGCAGCTCCTGACAGCTTCCTCTAAGAGCGCTATAATAAAAAAAAACAGTTGTACGAGAATTCCCTCAAACAAAAATCATTGCAGCACATAAAGCAAAAGAATATATAAAATTAAGCCTGTTTAGAATAGTAGCATGGCCTGTCTGGACTCTTTTCTGTTGAGGCATTGGTTTTCACATAATTTTGATGTCTCTTCTTGAAGGCAGCAAGGCTGAACAAAGGCCAGTCAGGAATAAACTCAGGGAGAGGGGAAAGAAAAGGGCTGCAGTTGCATTGCTTGTTAGTATTTACCAGAGCAGCACACAGAGCTGTATTGCAGGAGGAGGAGGTCTGTCTCCTGGGTGGTACAGCCTATGCCAAGGCAGAATAGGCAGATATCAGGCTGAGCACTTCTCTCTGGCATCATCACACTGAGCTCTAACCAGCTTTCTTCCAGCATCTCCGGAGCACTGCAGAGTCACGGTCTGGTCCAAGGGGCTCACCCCACCTCTCCCATGTGGACTGTACTGCAGTGTATTATGCTGCTCCAAAAGTAATGCTGAGCTTTCAGCATTCCAAACCAAGATTCTAAAGGTAACCCAAATTTGCATGCTTCCTACGAGATTTTGGGTAAATCACTTCATGCCTTTGGCTTTATCCTCTACTGTGATTATTTTTATTTACCTTCTCTGCCCAAAAACTGGCCAAGCAGCAAGCACACCTGACCTCTGTGACTACTGCTGCCTCACAGTATGCACAACACCAAACTAGCTGTGCACAAAACTCCCACAAAGTGATCATGTCCTCATTAGATCAATTCTGTAACAATACCCCTGCTGATTATCTATGCCTCTTCCTGGGTAGATCACTCAATTCCAGCAGGTGAAGCCTTCACTATATAACAGTTATTCTCTTGCAGGTGAGATTTTGAAAGAGCTGCTATTAAGAGATGGTGTATGAAGCAGAGCAAGAGAAGAGATCACTTTGAATGACAGCTGGGAATACACAGGGGTATAGCCCTATCCCAAAAGTGTGGTGAAAATGTTCTCACCTACAGAAATAACAATTCTTGCAGCTTCAGGTTTTTAAATATGAAATATATATATTAGAAGTAGAGTTGGTTAAGTAGTTCAAATAGCTAAACTCTCCAGTGTACAAGGCTATCATTTTAGATAATGAGACATTTCTCCATTTTCCAAAAGGTTAAAGACAGACTCTATAAATTCTGCATCTAGCAGCCCAGGGAGGCTTCTCCTAATGGCCCCCACAGATATAATTTCATTGTCTGGAATACATCAGGATCAGTTAATGCTGATGAAGTGCAAGGCTTTGTGTTCAGAATAAAAGTAGGAGCAGATAAGGCTTCATGACTTGAAACTGCAAAACAGTTTTTCTGCAAACAAGCTGCAGAAGGGGAGAAGAAATTAACTGTCACTAAGTACAATGACACCAGAAAACAACTACTATAAAAAAGTCACTGAGAGAGGAACATACAAGGTCATCTTCATACTCTGCATTGCACAAAAGTTGATATCTGAAAACCAGACTCCCTGGGCCAACCTGTGTTTCACAGAACAGGTGGCAATGCTGCCCTTTAGGTACCAGCAAGCCAGAGGACGTGTCCCTCAGCCATCTGGAACTGTGTCAGCACACACTCATGCTGGAAACAAAATGCAAAAAGACTTGCATGACTGATTTTCTGCTCCATGCACTGCGGAGGACAGCAGAGACGAGCAGCCTTGACCTGCTGACCACTTGTGACAAGAATTTACTTGGCAACAGAGACCCTCAGGTAGCCAGATGAAACCAGCCATCTGTCAGCTGTGAATCTTCAGCCAGTCACTGCATGAAAAGGTAAAACTCAAAAGGGAGGAAAAAAAGGAAAACAAAGCAAACCCACAAAAGAAAAGAAGTCAAAGAAAGGACAGAGAAAGAACAGTACTATCTGTGCTGCAGATATTTATTTTTCCTTACAACAACAGAGGGCGGCAATCCTCCATGCTGTCCACAGTCCTGGCCTGCTTCAAGCCCAACGTGATACCCTGGAGGTGCTCAGCTCTCCCTTCAGCAAAAAGCAGCAATTTTATTTCTAGGGAACAACACATATTTTATGTGTTCTAGCTTACCAGAAGCAAGAGGCAAGAGGACTAATGGTGGCTTCAGGCAGTAAAACAGACACCGCTTCTCCCCTGTTAAATGATGAATTTTTTCAGGTGGAAATGCAGAACTATTTTTACACTAGCATACATTCACAGAAAAGCAATTAAAGAAAAAACCACACCAGGCCTCTAAGCAGGCTTTGAGGTCTGCTGGAGTAGCAATCTTCTCCCATGGGACACAAAGGCTCTTTCTGCTCACCTCCCTCTAGGCACTGAGCCCCCTAAGAGGGCTCTGCATGCTTCCTGAATGAGAGATCATGCTACTGCCAAGGGCACCAGGAACATTGTCAGCTCTGGACCACAAAAATTCCACATTGCTCTAGCTGATCACCTCTGTCTGGGACCTAGTTGGGTGCCCTAAGGGGAACCCAAGCATTGGACTCAAAATGCCATCAGGATGGAACAAGGGAAAAGACACTACATTCTGAAAGTCTTTAGGGTTTACGAAAGAAGAAGCAGATAAGACTTGGCCATTCATGACGTAGTGTTGGCACACAGCCCACCTTGAAGAAAGCCTCTCAAGTGCTTAATTTCTTGATCTGGAGACAAAAATATCATCAGGTTATGTGCTGCAAGTTGCATCTGGTGTTGATGGAAAAAATGGGGAAGGGCAATAAATCCAGACAGATCTCCTGCAGCCCCTCTGTTTAGAGGCACTCTGACCCAAGTGTAAGCACCTCCTACAATGCAGATTAGGCTATCTGCCCTCTGTAAGATGCACCTGGGGCCAGGGAGCAGAAAAGAAACAACTGTATGAAGTGCAGAGGGGCAGTGTGTATTCCCACATCTGCCATGTAAAGCCAGAGTCCACCTAAACAATCAGTGCAACAAAATAGCGATGTTGGACAGTCCCCATTAGAGAGGGGAGTCTTTATATTCAGTATGTAAAGGCTGTGGAGATCATGTGACTTGTCCAAAGCCACAAGGTAAGTCCAGGACAACACCAGGAACAAAACCTGCACCTCCAGAGTCCCTGGGGCTAATGCCATACCGCCACATCCACTGTCCAAGAACTTAATCTCTGAACTATGAAAGGATAATCAAACATTTTCTGCTCAAAGCATAGGTCATATTTCTGAGAATTTTTGTGGCTCAGATTTCCACGTGGCCATTTCTGCCCCCAAAATTTGACTCTGAAAGGCAGATCAATAAAAAAAAGAAGTGTTTTACATCAGTTCATATTAGCCCCCCAGCTCAGATATTCAGGAAAATATTAAAAGACAACAGTCTGGATCTTAGTTTCAGCAACATTAATGTTTCCTCTGTGAGCTCCAGAAAGTAGTCACAAATGCAGTCAAGCACTGTCACTGTCAGGTGCTCAAGTTCTAGCTCAAGAGAAACAGGTCAAACACATAGTCCTTGGAAAAGAAGAAACTTTGTTTCAAAGTGGCAGAGGGACTGAGATCACAATGAGCTCAGAATAGAAAAACACAACTCATAATCCTGTGTTGCATAAAAAGATCAGTAGCTGCTGAATTATACATATATAATTTATGCTGCTGAATCAGCCATGTACCAAATTTGCAGTTTTAACTATTAATGCAAATGTAAAAAAACCCCCACATTTAAACTAAATGCATATATCTACAAACTATACCAGTCACTGACTAAACAGATCATTTGGGCAAAGCTCTGAAGTGGTCAGAATTATTAGGTCCTATTTTTTTTTTTTTTTTCTGACAGGAACTGTATTTGAAATCAATTGTATTCCTGTTCTGACAGGAACTGTATTTGAAATCAGCCAAAGTTTTGTTGAAATAACTGTCGTAGCTGTTTTCCTTTTTCAGTTAGTAATCTAGTTATGAATAAATAATGAAGGTTCCATTTATTTAAAAACATATTCAACATCTCTCCCTTGGAAGCCCCACAGGGTGAACATACAGCTCTACTTGTCTGTTCACCCTGCACTCAAAAACATGGTGCCAGAATACAAAGATTGGGGTGGTGACCAAAGTATATCTGTACCTCCCCACCCCACAATCCCCCTGCCAAAGACATAGCATGGCAATAAAAACTACCATTTATTCACATTGTCTTCACAAGATTAAGTGTGCTGAAACTTTCAGTGTTGAAATCAAGCAACTACACAGAAAACATGATTTTTTCTCCCAATCAAGTCTACACTTTTGAATTTTGTTGAACCTAGGTTTTCAATTAAAGTGCAAGAAATGCTTTTGTAAGGGGAGAGTATTCATCTGCTATGGGCTTTTATTTTTATTAACTGTTTGAAGAGAAAAGTTCTGCCTATCTGTGCCAGACAATGTGTGGCCAGTGCAGTGTGTTGACATTTGCAGCTGGCCAGTCTGGTTGCATAGCATGGCAGACATGCCCCAAGCGCTTCCTTTCTTGCTATTTCAAGACATTAAAGGAAATCCACCATTACAGTTGTTCACAACCAGGGGCTGATCTGAGCACTGTGTACTCTGTATATAATGGGAGGGGAGCAGATAGGTGCAGGAGAGCACCAGCTCTTTTCCTGGAACCCATACAAGGGCCTTTGCAAGTCATCTGACACATCTGCAGAATCAGATATGGGATCTTTTTGTTTCTGCTCCCTGTATCAGCTGGTGCAGAAGCTTAATCTGACCACTGTATCAATACAGAAAAGCAAAATTTGGAGTCTTCCCGTTCAACCTCACTTTTAACCATGAATTACCACTCAACATTGATTAGAACAGCAAAATACTATTGCTGAAAATTATGCCCATATTTATACAGAGAGAAAAATATTTTTAAGGGAATGTTTTCTCATACAGAGGAAACAACCTGATAATTAAGGTTGAGATTTTCCCTCATAAACAAATTTTTAAACTAGTTATTTGAAGATGTGGCATACTTTAGTTCTGTACACCAGAGTCTGGCCTTCCTATAAGCAAGACCAGGGCAGTTTTTCACGCTGGCTGTCTGTTTGTGTGCACCTCAAAAACCATATTAGTGAGGACTAGCATATTCAGTTTCCACAAGCTTTGTGAGAGCTTGTTATGCTAGTCTGGCAAAACTCTATAGCAGCTCAGGATATACCCTGATCTGAAGGATAAAGACTTTGAAAACAACACCCAGGTTGAGGCCCTGCTCTTTGTGTCAAGGAAAGATATTCCCATATTACAAAAGAAGTAGAAGGGGCCATGAAAGGCCACCCAGTGATGTCACTGGAGAGAAGGATTGAAAGTTTAACTTAAGGAAGTACTATTATCATTATTATTACCACAATATCAAAATAATTTGTGGCCTTGTCACATAAAATGGAGAGTGCCAGCCAAAACAGTCTGGGGAACAAAATAAATCTAACAGGAGCAGGCACCCCCATATGCTTCTAAAACCAGTGGAACTGAAGGAGGAAAACCCCTCTGAGTGCAGGAGTGGCAGGACATCCCTGACAACAGGACTATACCCTACCTGCCAGTGAGCCTGTTAACTGCAAGGACAAGGAGAGATGGGAAAAAGCCTCGACACACCCTAATTATGGGAAATATTCTTCTAAGCAAACAGCTGTGTGGAGTTGATGAAAGCCTCTTTTTAAGAACAGAAAAGATGGGATGCTTAATTTTAGGCTTCAGTAACGAACCATATCTTTGCAGAATAACATCTTTACTTCCCTATGATTTTTTAATGGCTTTTCATTTATTTATTTTAAATTTGAAGCAGATTTTGTTTCTTAAGGTCAAAAGCACTCAGTTTACTCAGCTATTTTTAGCCATGCTGGACAGATTCATTGAATTATTCCGTGAATTATTCATAGTGCCAAGAAACAAGTTGGGCATTCCTATGATATTTGAAGACAATGACAGCTTCTCACATTTTTGCTGTGCAACTGCAAATCAGGCTCCAGCAAGAGTCTCACAGGTTTGTCAAGGGAGGCCAGAAATGAGCCTATCTGTTTTCCCCTGTGCTCAAGTGCTGGAAACATTCTGAAAATCAGTGAGGCCTATTACAGTGAAGACAAAATATCCTGTTGCAGGGGCTTTTTAATTTTATTATGATTTACTGTGTCACTCCTACCTGACATAAATTTTTATTTTTGTATTTTCTGGGCTTAAAATAAAGCCACAGCTACCAAAGCTGACAAAAGGTCCTCAGAGCAGAGAAAGAAACAGCAGACAGGAAATTGCTGATTGTTCTGGAAATATCCTCCACCCAACTTACTAATTACACACTCCATTGATCACGTATAATTATGATCTGAAAAACTTCTACACCCTAGCAATTTAGCTGGTGTTTCTTTTTTAAAGTCAACCATTTCCACTCTAATGAACCTCAGTATGAAGCAGCAAAACCTTGGAGGAAAAGGCTACAGACATGAAAATGAGTGCTTGCTGTCTCATTAACATCTTACTTGCTTGGCTAGGAGTCCTTTTGTTACAGGAAGCTAAGTGGTTTTATGGC
The DNA here is from genome assembly GCA_013400575.1 of Peucedramus taeniatus. NCBI lineage: Eukaryota > Metazoa > Chordata > Aves > Passeriformes > Fringillidae > Peucedramus > Peucedramus taeniatus. The sequence continues at coordinate 17,816 of WBNO01020314.1, forward strand.
CAACTCTCCTGAATCTGTAATAATATCCAATAGGCGTGTAAGTGATTTCTGCTTTTAAGCCACTGAGCCTCTAAATAATCTCCACTAAAGCTAATGTATCCACAGTCAATGTGCAGCTCTTGCTAAAATTCAAGTAATTGCTGCCTTGGCCAGCTCCACAGCACAACTCTAAACCTGTCATTTGGCAGCTGTTAATATTTATAAATGGATGGATCCAACCTGTCACATATGGTCTTCCCGAAAGCAAGTGTATGTCTGGAGCTAAAGTTTTCTTTACAGTCAGTAAAAAGTTAATGCCAGGCTGAGATGCCCCAACACAGATCTAAGTCCACAGGAGCCACAGAAGAGAGATTTCCCGCACACATAGACCAGAACACACCCAGAACACACATTTCTGGTCTTTTCTTCAAGAAAACTAAAGCCTGGGTTTAACACATCTTGTAAAGAAGAGTTGTAGGGGACCACAAGAAGTAGTAAGCACTAAAACCTACATTTAATACAATTCTGTGAAATTAATATAGCAGATATTTAACTGAAATAAATCACAGTTAAAACTCCTGTTGCAGTGGGATCCTTCGTGACTGCAAAACCAGCCAAAACTGCTGCTTCATGACTCTAGAAATAATTCATGGTATAAAACCAGGTCAAATATGAAAGTGAAAAGAGAGCTACCTCTGAGTGAACAACTGTGTGTGAGAAATGTGCTTCTCTTGAGCCCTGGTCTCACCTTGTCAGTGGGCAATCAGTTCCAAACAAGAACAGATTAAATGAGGGTGAAGAGTGTAGAAGAAAAATGGAGCTACCAATCCTCTTCCCTGGTGCTGCAAGCTGGTGTATGAATAAAAACTACCAGTAGCAAGGACTCAGCCTTCTTCTGAAACTAAGACAAAGCAACGACAAGCTCAGAAGTTAAAACTATATAAGCCAGTAATTAATATTTCTAAATATGACTGTTACCTGTTCTTTCTGTAGTTCCACAGAAACCAACGCCAGTTTGTTTTGTAAAAGCTCTTCAGCATGCATTATTAGATTTCAAAGACAAAAGCAACATGGGACACATCTCTACAATGGATGCCTTTGGGCCTCCATCTCCTCAGATGGCTAGGCCCAGTCATACTCAGAGCTCCTAAGAGGGCAAGGGCTATCTATGACAAGAATCTCTTAAAAAATTTCCTACCACCTTCAATGGTACTGGAAGCCACATTTCACTTAGAAGATTTAATTTTCTGCATGCTGACTCATGCTAAGACAGGAGTAAAAGGGTTTGCAGTAGACAATAATTTTTGCTCCCATTAATGTACATTAGTTTATCTCATTTCCACCACTCCTTATGTTACTATCCCTTTGAAATCTTTTCTGCTTCAGCTGTATTTATACTTCATAGTCTCAAGACTCTTCTGTTTGAAAGTGTGAAGTTTTATGGAAACACAACAGAAGACTGCCTGTCATGGATTCTTAACTGTTCAACTTAAACTTGCCTTAAGAGTTTTGGGTTGAAGTGGATATTGATAGGCTACTAACACAAAAATATTGTCACTGTGAAAACTTATTTTACTCAATAAATCCTTATTCAAATAACAGAGACTGGGTACCAGATTGGTTTCATGTGCCTTTCTATAGACAGACCAGGCATTTGAAACATTGAATGACATTGTGTGCATTACTTCCAACAGCTGGGAAAACAAAGTCTCACAGAGACCAAAGAAAAGACTAACTAGGATCCTGGGATTGTTTCCAGCAGTAGCAAGCAGCAGAAGCTGGGATAAAAGGTAAAAAACTGATGAAAGAGAGTCAATTTGAGAGAGAATCATGCCAATCTGTGGCAGGGTTTTGAGAGCACTGGATGTTCAGAAGGGTTGAAAGATTTGTACAAAAAAGCAAATTTAATTTTCACTGTTTGAAAATCATGTGTCAAAGTTCTATTTGTTATCAAATTTTCAGTTTACTTTGTTTTATAAAAGTAAAAAAATAATGAGAAGCATTTTTCAAAATTTTGATTTTAGACATGCACAGGAACCTTGGCATTGTGGACAAAGTCACGTTGAGTCAAATGTAGAAGTGATGGCAAACATCACACTGAAAAAACACTCTTCCTCTATGAATGTTAGTGCATCTCTTTTCCAGTCTTAAACTGAGCCAAACACTCTTTTTATCATCCAGATAGTTTTCTAAAGTCGCTCCAGATCTTCAAAAACAACTCTTAGAAAGATATTTCTCCAAGACAGACTGAGTGAGGCTCTCCTTCTGCATCTTGACAATCTCAAGAGTGAGATGAGATCTCAAGAGATATGCCTTGTTGCTAGAGTGGTACAAGAGTCTCTCTTGATGCACACCTGCCATAGCTAGATTAGAGTTTTGTATTTTTTTTGCCAGATGATCCAGACCTTGTATTGTACTTCGAGCAACAGGTCTGAAGTTGCAAAAGAGTCCAGCACTACAGAACAAGAATGGAAAGCATATTCAAAGAGTAGAATGCAGTCTTTGTTATTTGATTTCAGCTGTTGCCCTGATACATTAAGCAGCATCACATGAATATGACCTTAAAAAACACTCCATGAGAATATAATTCTGATTCACTCTTTGTCTGTTGGGAGCCAGGAACCTCAATTTCAAAAGCCTGACCACATAAAATTGTGCAGAAATCAATAAACACAACTAGAGTAGTTCTGATATGATGTTATCAGAGGCCAAAAATTTGCCATTCACAGCATATTGTCTCAAACAGATCACATAGGAAGGGTCCCAATGCCAAAAGACCTTCTATTACAGACATCCTACTACAGCATCCCAAATTGTTTTAGCAGTTATATGCTGTAACAGAAACATCTGTGTCATTATTTGTTACTGATAATGACTAATTTCAGATTTCAGTCTTTGGCTTATCTTTCAGAAAGCTTCTTCTTGTTTAATCTGTTGTGGTTCAAACCACAAAAACATTGCAAAACTTAATCCTTCCCAGAGCAAAATCCGTAACTGGGAGTAGAAAGAATTAGCTTCCCTACACGATAGGGGTAGTCTCTTACCCCAGAATGATACAGACGGCTGGTATGCAATAGAAAGCTAATCAGAGGAAATGCCTAGTACAGAGCCACACCTGCATCTCTGATAGCTGGGAATTAGTCACCTCTGGCTTTTGAGGATCCATAACCCCTCACATATCAGGGGAGAATCATCCCCCTAAAGGTAAAAGTCAGTGTCTTCCTGTGGAAGATCTATGGAGGACTCAGCCTGCAAGAGTGGTGATAACTTTTAAATCAGCTCACTGACAGGGCACCCACATGGGAATCTGAAAATTCAAGTTTAGATCCATCCAGGGAGCAGAAAACAGAGGAAGTTCACATTCACAGCAACATTTTCATCTTTAAAACATGTGCCCAACACTGGGTATATATGGAGACCTGTATTCCATTTTGTTTTCTCACTCCCTAGCCTCTCAATTCTTGAATTGTTTCCTGCAAAGCGACACAGTTTCAGACTCTAGGCAAAAAGTGCTTCCCATCTACAGAAACATCTTAACAAAGTCTTGTAATTATGGCACTGTTCTAGGAAATGAAATCACAGTGAACTTCAATCCTGCACTTCCCAGGCAAGTGCACAGCTTAGTAGGAGGTCACACTAACATGAACCTCCCTGCATTTAACATGGAGCCCAATGCTGGGTCCTTAGATCCATCATTCTTACGGCTCTCACCAGTGGAACCTCTGGGGAACAGAGAGAGAGGAGATCAGATGTTGAGGGTGTTAGTCAGGCCAAGACATAGGCTAGGCACCATTCTCTTGCCAAGAGACAGAGAATGCTGATCTGCAGTCCTGAGGAGAGCTTAGAAGCTGAACAGGGAAAGTATCTGTGAAATACAGGCATCTCCAGGCACTGCACCAGGTAAGAGGAAGGTTTACAAGAGTACAGGTTTAGATGCAGAGATCGGAATTCTACATGCATGCTATGTCAGGCATTTTAGGAGCTAGAGATTCTACAGGTTCCATAATCAAGTCATGCCTTTTCTCCTGGATTACATTAAGAGGCTGACTTCAGGTTTAGTCTTCTTTCCCACGCTCCATTCTTGAAGCTGTCTTTTAAATTCAAAACGTGTGAACTTACTGGGAAAAGAGAGGCACACTAGTTCCCCTGTAAAATACATAGCAACAAAATCCTTCAGAGGACACAGTAACATACCTCCAGGTGTTTTGTTGGGTTTTTGTTCGGTTTGGCTTTTTTATTTTTTTTAACCTTTTCCTTCTCTTTTATGTGCCTTTTTTTTTTCAGAAACAAAGAAACCATGAAGGAATAGATACTACTACCTCTAAAAGTATAATAGAAGGACATACCTATAGTTTTCCAGCTAAAAATCAAATGGGAACTCTTAAATACATCTAGTGATAAGAAATTCATTGAGTGTGTTATGTCCTCTGAAGTATTTCATCATTTACTTTGGTAAGATTTGCTATTTTTACCTTTTTTTGTGCCATACACAAATAAAATGTGGTGATCCACAAGAGAATCCAAGCCTACTTTTCTGCTAAGACAATCAACTTAATGAATAATTAGTAGAAGAATATTAGTAACATTAATGCTTAATGAGTTAAATCTTCTTTGCATCATATCATCTAGTTTTCCCAGCTTGCTAAATAAAAGTTTATTGTCTTAAATTAATGGACATTTCTGAAATGAAAGATAATAAAATTGCAAAGAAGAAAAAGTTAATCAAGATAATTAAAATGAAAAATTGTTAGAATCATTTACTTTCACCTGCATTTGCAGTATAGTCGGACTAAGTTTCTAATAAATGAGAAAGTATGCAAAGTGCAGTTCAGCTGATTTGCATTTATGGAACTGGAAGAAAATATTACCTTATTAAAGTGAATTTCAGAGGAAATGTCATAGCACAGAGGTTGGCCTGATTTGACTTTCTAGTAGATTATGCAGTCCTTTATAAATTTGACTGCTTCACAGAGCCAGCTCCTCTGTAGCTCTAAATCAGCATGGTCTCACTGAAGTTAATGAAGCCACATCAATTTACACCAGGGAAGCATTTGCCTACTAACACTTTGAGTGTATATGTTGCTGCACAGAGCAAAATTCAGCTACATCTACCACTGTGTACACCTGAGAAGGATGCCAGTGAAAGGCGGTGTAATGCTGCTGTGCCCAAATAATCAATTTAACCAAATTCTGCTGCCTCGACAAGGGCTGTAGCACACTGCCTCTGAGGATATATTCTGGCAGATACATACATGAAAACAAGCTAGGTGATATTTGCTGGCCTTGACCACCGCTGCTCACAGTTCTATACACAGCACTTGTTAAAACTCCCAATTACCCCAGTTTGTGACAGACTTGAATCTGAGCTGACCTCATATGCTCACAGCTGGGAAGTAGAAGGGGATTTTGTTGCCACTGCATAGTGTGATGTATGTTCTCCTTCATGGTAAGATCTCTGTGCTTTTCTACCTGCAGTCCCAACAGTGAGGTTAACAGAACTGTGTGGTTGCAGGAAAAACAGGGAAACCAAGCCCTCTTTCACTGTCAGGAACCAACAGCTTGTTATTGCTTTAACAAAATGAGGTAGCCTGTGGCTAACCCTGTATTGCCTTTCTGCCTGTGTATATATTCCTGATGCAATACAATTGAGAGTATTCAAGATACTTCATTCTGATTAAGTTAATGTAAGACAAACCTCATATTTTAAACTCCTGAGGCAGGAGGAAAGATTTCAAGATTCGAATAAAGTATTTCATCTCACAGATGGAGCCAAGAAGAACTCTAACTATGGCCATCTGCTACAACACAACTACATTTAGATTATAAAAATGCAATACTTGACATCAGCAGAGTATTCACCACGTCTCTTTAAGAAACCAGGATTCAGTCTATCTAAGAAGCAAATTCTATTCCAGCTATTTACACTTACATTCTCCACAAAAGAAAATACACACTCATTAGGGGCTGTTCAACCTAGTCTTTTTCTCAGCTGCCAGGAGTCAGCAGATATCTAAATGGCCCAGAACACCCTCACTGTTAAACACACATGTCACCAGGTCAAATGACCTTCTGGTCCTACTTGGTTCCAAGTTCATTAATTTGGCTTCCTTTTAATTGTATTTTAAATGTATTTGAGTTTATTGTTAACTATGGAATTATATGTGTATTTGGAAAAGCCATTTCACAAAAACTATGTTTCTTTATTATTAGATATGTAAAACCTATAGTTGACTTCTCTGCTACTTGCCACAGGAACTCTTTTAAGTGCTTTGAGCAACCTTGTTAAGATTAAAGTTGATATTCAGTGCTATCAAACAGATTAATTACAAATAACATGCAGCAACTACCACAAAAACTATTTACTAAAGTGAGGAAGGCAAAGAAACCCATAAGGCAGGTTGAGGGTGGCTACTGACAGCTTCCCCAGGCAGGTGCTGTCGGGGTGCCTGCAGCACCACGAGCGTCTCCACTTTGGGCTGCGATGGCAACTCCCCCAGCCCAGAGACACCTGAGCCCGGATGGTGAAATTGAAGCCTCACCAAAGAGACCAGAGGGCTCTTTGCATGGTAAATCCAGCAGGGTTTATTGAGGGCAGATCAAGGGTCCAGGCAGGGAGACGGTAAGAGGAACAGGTGGGAGCAAACATGAACACAACCTCTGCTGAAGGGAACCAGAGGCAAAGGGCCAAGACGGAGGAGGGCCTGGGTGCCTCACTGGGAGAAGGCAGGAGGGGTCAGGGTACAAGCAGTCCAATGGAGAGAGGGTCTAGGGGAGGAACTGGAGTGGAGTGATGCAGGTGGACCCAATAGTAGAGAAAGGAGGGAATGGTCTTTCGGGGAGAACCAATGGAGAAACTAGGAATACAGAACACACTAGAAGTGGGGAGTGAACAACAGCTGACAGGCAGGAGTTTTTTTGCATAGAGACACAAGGGGTCTTGGGAGATTGTACTCCTTTCTCACCCTGAGTTAAATGAGCGTGTCTTGCCAATGCATTTTTGCCCTGTCGTCTTCAGGCCTGTCTCCCATCTTGGGTCACTTAGTAAGCCGTTCATCCCCCAGAAACTGAGGAAGTGGTGTAGGTAATACTGCTTTTATCTGGCCAACTGTGTCACTGCCATGCAAGCAGTGCTGCAAGGGTGTGGAGAGGAGGAGAGATAAACAAAGAGAAGCAAGAAAAAGAAGTCAAGGAAGAGACAGCTTCCTGCCTGGGCTGGGAACACACATCTTGCCTTCTTCAGCATCTCATTGTGTTACACAGGTTGCAGCTGACACAAAATGTACCAGAGCAGAGAAATTGTTACAGGAGGAGATCAGTAGAGGACACTTTTGGAGTTGTACTGAATGTTGGTAGTGAAGTGCCAGGCAGAGTCGGGGTGGGGTGGTGGAAAGTGAGAGATGCAGCCCTGTGAGCCTGGAGGAGGTGCCACAGCTTGCTAAGGACTTGTCAGCTGGCCAACACAGGCTTGACACACCTGGAGATGCCAGAGGTGCACAACACAAGTCTCCAGACACTGCAGTGGGTGCTTGAAGATGGAGGTCAACAGAAGGATTTGTCATCAGGGCTAGAGAAACTTTTTATCAAGTGGGAGATTTTTTAATCATGTAGGTTTTCACAGGTGGCCATTAAATCTGTGATTACAGTGCTTTGACTGCATTCTTACATTCGCCCTTAGCGTCTATCAAAGTCGCATGAAGTGACTGGTACTACCACTGCTAAAAAAAAAAAAAAAAAAAAAAAGCACCAAAAAGCCCCAATATCCTAAAGCTCCCAGAACTTCAGGTACTCAGACTTGTTATTTTTGGAAAACTAACGCCATCTCAAAATCAGTCGAAACCTAGAAAGTGCACTGGAAATTGATATTACTATAAATATGTATGTATACACTGAAATGAAATTATACCTACAGGAAGATGTTGAAGGAAGAAGATTCCTACGAGGGGGAAAAAAAAAAAAAGGAAAAAAAAGGAAATCTTGTATACACAGAAACAGGTACAGCTGGAAAAAAAAATCAATGCTTTATCCAAGATTGATTTCTCCTCTTTAAAATACAATGCATTATCTTTTTCTAGTCTCACCAGAGATGTTAAAAGAAAAGCTATCTTGAGACCCTTTGTAGCATCATTCTCTATGAAGCAAAGGACCATTCTTCAAAAATCCACATTATTTGGTTGTGTTCAGTCTGTGAAGAAGTTGGAACATAGTAGGCTACAAGTTGATTATCCATGGCCTTGGAGAGAAGGAAGGCATACAGAGAAGCCAAGAGGGCCAAGTTTAGCCTGTACTATTTAATCATGCAACCTCCCATTTGTGATTACCTGACAAGACATGCTCCAACTATTTGATGATATCTAATTATCCCTCTAGCTGCACCTCTACTGGTTTTCAACTGGTTTCACACAGCAGCCCGATTCTTTAAAACTTATAGCACATTCCCATGCAGGCTGCTATGAAATGGAGGAGCTGGAAGAGGAGGAGGTATAAGCATATTATCTCCTTGGCTTTTCTGTACTTCTCTAATCTACGATGTTTACAAAACATCACAGCAATCTCTAAAAAAGACTTACTACTGAAAGGCCATGCTAAAATGGGTGCTATATTCACAGCTGTGAGCTCATGAGGATTTTTTTTAATCTCTTAAAGCACCAAGAAAACTGTACCATAGATCAGATTTAGTGAACTTTTAATTTTTACTGGAAATGGTTATTACATAATTTAATCCTAAATGTAAGATTAAGGAAATCTGCAGTGAATTACTTAGTGTGAGAATTGCATAAATCAGTGGAATACAGCAGCACTTTAATAACTGCACTCAGTTATGCTCTTTTCTTCTTCTTCTCTTACACAGACTCTGCTTTGGTTTCCCAGGGCATGTATCCAAATGTACATGAACTATGCTGAATTTCCTTCTTCCAGAGACATCAGCTGTTCATTCTCTTTCCCATCCCTTTTCAGTAGTTCAGTATTATTATTATTATTAAGATGCCTAATCTTTTTATTTTACTGTTGTAACTACAATAGCAATGAAGGTGAAATTTGAATTCAAGTTGGAAATACTCTGTTTCTAGTGTCTGATGTTTCAGTGCAATTCCCTTGAATGCACTTGGGAATGCACCTGTCTGTCAAGGAAAAGTTCTGTTGACAGGGTGGTACTTATGCTCGTTTCTGAGCATTATCTGTTGAGGTTGAGTTTTAGCAGGACAAAGAAATAGACTTGATTCTATATCTACAAATGCAAGGAATGAGAAAGCAAGAAGAGGGGATTAATTATATACACAAAGGAAATGCTATTAAGAGAACTTCTAGAGTGTGTATCAGAAATAGATTCCTGTTGGAAAGACATGTAGATGTAAAATAGAGAGGTGGTTAAAAAAATCATTGTAATGGAATGTCTAGATAGAGACACATTATCCAACTCTGTTTTTAAAAGTCTTGCCTAGGATAATAGTGCACTGATCATCAAGGTAGCTAGAGGGTTAGACATTTCTGGCCTCTGTTTAAAAGGGTCTGTACTCTACTGCTACTAAAAGCAACAGAAACCTGCAGTGATGTCTTCCATGTGTCAGGGAGGCTGATTCTGGAAGGTAGGGATGTTGGAGAGGAAAACTTCCAGCTGCAAGATAACACTGACAATTGCAAAGTCCAAGCCTTTGCATCGCAATTCCAACCTCTCAGCTCTGCTGATGCCACTGTTTATGGATCCATGCTGAGAATCAGGTGGGGAAATTAGACTGTTCCTGGAGAGGAATGAAAGAAATACTACAGCTTTTCTGCGTCACACTGTTTTTTTCATTTGCTACAGGGGGGATAGACAATTGCAGGGCAAAAAATTGCAATGGCAGGATGAAAAAAAGCAGCAGGGAAAGATGGAAACTCTGAAAGATATCACCAAAAGTAGTCACGTGGAAAAAATTGGAGGAGAGGAGACAGACAAAAGGCATTTAGACGGGGTGAGATAGATGGGTTGATGGATGTTTGTAAAGACAAAGATAGAAAGAAAACTGCAAAAAAAAAAAAAATTGTTTAAAAAGAAACTTGAGGAGACAGTAGTGAGTAGATGTGAAGGACATGAATAGATAAAATGTCCATGGACCTAGAATAATGCTGGCTAGAGCTGAAATGAAGCAGCAAAATTAAAATAAAAAGAGATCCTGGAAGTAGTTGGAGTAAATTTTGTTATATATGTGTGTGCTATTGCACTAAGACATATCTTACACATACCACTATTTATGAAAATGAAAGTGTTAAAGGTCCTTATTCTTCTAATGGTCCCTCTCTCCTCTGAACCCCTCTCTTCTGATTAGCGCTTTTAGACTATCTGTTCTGCTCCAAGTCTTAGCATTTAATCCTGCTTTTAGCACTAAATCATCTTTATTTGATGTGGTCATCTGTGAAGTTCTGACTTGTGGCTTAAAGATTTAATATCCAGCTATTTTGTGAAATACCTATATATCCCTATATATCAAATATATCAAGGGTTCTAGGAAATTATGCAAAGTCTAATGTGTGTGAATTCTTACTGGTGGAAAAATACTGGCTAGAACTTCCTCCTTCATGTATTCAGTATCTACTACTCTCTGGTGGATTTCATCTTCAGGAGCGTCCATGGATAAATTATCATAACTGTCCAGGCAAATGGGAAATTATATTGAAACAGTCATAATACATTGTGTTTGGTGGAGTGCTGCAGCCAGGAAATTCAGTCAGTACATGGCCTCTTGCTCACCATGAAAATATCATTGTAAATGCAGTAGCAGAAATACCTAACAGGTTGGAATATGCTCCTAGAGACAACTTGTCAAATAACTTTGAATATTAACTTCTTCAAACCAGAAGCGTGTGCATCATCCAGGCAATTAAAAAAAAAAAAACTATCCCAAAACTACCTTATTCAGGTAAAGTTTGGATTAGGTGTCTAGCTCATGGAGGCTTCCTTATGCTGTAGAGTTCACAGGCTTACAGATTTAGAAAGATGCTAAAACTTCCTGAGGTAGCACCTAGTTCTTCCTAAGTGTCCAAAAAACAAAGGGAAGGTATGGTAAAAACTCAGAAATCTGGCTATAGCATGCTAACTACAGGTTGAAGAGAGGTTAATGCTGGACATTTTTATTTAATTGATAACTTTGTTTCCAGCCCTGTGCTCAGGAGTACATTGACTTGAATAAAAATAACTTACAGCATCCTAAAGGACTACAGGAGTTTAGGTGAGGCTACCTGATTCTTCCTCAGAGATAAGGAGTAGAAATAGCATGCAGGTACTCTACTCCTGTAAGTTCAGGTCAGTTTGAAAGTGTCAAGAATTAGCATGTGCATCTTGATAAGCTGAAAATTTGCAGGGAAAGTTGATGCTGCAAATGCCAACTTGTGAGGAAAAGCTCTTTGCAGATCCACCTAGGAGGGAACAGGCAGCTAAGAAACAGTTCACAATTTATTTCCTGGATTCTTGCCCTGATACCTTTCTACAACATTTATTTTGGTTGTAGAAAGAAACCCATCACTTCAAACATAATAAAACCACCTAGAATTAAAAGATCACTGATCCTAAAAATCAAACTTTATTACTAGCATCAAATCTAGAATCACAAGTAGGGATGCATTTATGAAAGCTTGACAGTTTGAGCTAGTGACTTACCTGTTTCACCTTTTTTAATAAAAATTTCATCATGTTGAACAAGAACATTTACATTTCACCTAAGCAAACCTACATTGGCTGATACTCCATGTGACAGCAGACCTTACCTAAAATTAATACTATCCCTATATGACCTTGTAACCTAGTAAATGCTGTTGATATCATCTCCCTTGCCCAAATTAATTTACTCATTCTGAACTTCAATATATGTTGAGGTTGTTTTATCAACTGAAATTGCAGGAGAACATAATTAGCCAGGCTTTTCATGGCAGTTTTTTATTGCCTTTAAAGACAGCGTTTCGTTCTTTTTATGACTACAAACACATCTTACACGACTGCCGTATTTGGTAATTGTCTGAGCAAACTGATTTCTTACTAGCAGTACTGCTCAAATGACACAGTTCTGAAGGACACAAAACCAAAACAAATCAAGACAGCAGTGTAGTTTGTTTACTATTCTTTCCACTTCCCCAGTAAGCATAACATTTTATATGCTAATTGATCAATTTCATTTTTTCATACCAATGTAAATAAAGAATAAAAGCCTTTGATATAAATGCAGACCATGAAGAGAATGTGGTTCATAGAATAAAAGAAGTCCTACATGACAAAAGGTGCCAGATAACTGATGCTTAAGTTCCAGTTGACTGAAAAAGCAAAAAGCTGTTAGCATATTCCACAATAAACAGCAGGCAAAAGTTCAAGAGCATCTACAAGGGAAAACAAGGTCATACTTGAGGTGCAAGAACTTGGTTAATTTGCAGGTTTTTAAATACCTAGATAAGGCCCAAAGATCTTCAAATTTGTTAATTCAGTTGACTTTGTGGTGCCTAAAACATATAACCTTGCACACTGTCTTTAGTATATGACACAAAATAGATCTGTGAAATATAGTGAAAAATTCCAAAAACTATTTCTGAAAATGAATGCATTTCCACACCACTGGCTTGATGGAAATACATTGGGAAGTCTGGACATGGTCCTAAATGTTTCATAATCTGTATTTTTTTCTGAAAGAAATAGTTTCTAGGCAGTCATTCACGGACTTCACAATGTACCATCAGATGAACCATATAAATCAAGTAAAGCTTAGGATCTAAATCCACGGAAATAAAATACAGTTCAAGTCATAAGAACTGGCAGGACATCTTTCAAGTACTGATACATTGTGTCTCAATTGTGCTGAAGGATGATAACACATAATGGTGCAGGAATAACATAATTCATTAGTGTCGATACACACTAGTAGGTAGTGAAATTATTCAGAGCTGCAGTGCCATTAATCTCTGCCAAGTGACACAAACGAAACCAAACATCTGAAGACAATATTGCAGGAAAAACCTAAATGGAGAACATCCTGAAGAACATGATCTGCATGCAAAACACATTGTTGTTAGTCCCCTCAACCAAGTATTACTGTCATTTTAATCACGGCATAGCATAGGTTTGTAAACCAGTTGTATGAAGAAAAGGCTATAATCCCACTGTACTGCCATTTAACCTTTTTCCATTTGAATTCCTCGAGTGGCAGAAAGACACAAATGTGGTCAGATGAGCAGACAGCAAGAGGCCACATTTCTCAGGTACACAGATGCAAAATTTGGAGCTGTAGTGAGTCCTGAGCAAAATTCTGCTTAGGCAGTGTCTGCTGGTGGTGAGCACAGAAGAAGAGCTGGTGGATGGGGTAGATTTCACTATAGAAAGGTGGATCCATACAGAAACAGGTTCAGGTGTAAATGGGAAACAACAAAACAAGCCGGAAACTGGAAGTGGTGAGTTGAGGTGGATCCATACTTATTTGCTGTGTGAAAGAGATAGCAGGGGAACAAAAAGGGCAGAAAAACAGCAGAAAAAGCAAAAAATAAAAAACATAATAAGATATCCAGAGAAAGAAAAGAGCAAGCAGAACCTACATTCCAATTATACAGCGTTGGGACCTCAAAGGGTGAATGGGCTTTTATTTCAACATGCCAAAATTTATTCTGCTGGCAGCAAAGAGATTAGCAACACAAAAGATAAATGTTAGACTGTCATTAGTCTTTTGGAACTCATTGCACACATTCCTGCTGTCATATTTCAGCGTCCCATTAGAAATCACTGGTATTAAAGGCCATTTCAAAGTGGGACCTTCCTGAAAGTGTTTTAGAGCAGTACTGATCTTTCATGATGACAGGGGAAAAACCTCAATTTGCTCAGGAGGCTGCTCCTACTTCAGCTTCTAAATTAATCTGGGACCAAATGCCCAGACAGACACACACTGCTAATGACAGAAGCCTTTTGCTTGTAAGAAACAGCATTTTTTTCTAATTAAAAAGAAATCTTACACATGATATAAGGGAGAGTCTGATTACCTAAGAGACTGGTTCAATAGGTAGAGTTGTTGTTGTAGCAGCCATGGGATTCCCAGAAGTGATGCTGCAAAGAACCCCAGTTCAGCATTGATTACTGCACACAGAAACACAGCATACTACCATCCATCCCAGAAAGTGGAGCCTTAGCCAAGGAAGTCTCAGAAATTGAGATTTGATCCCAATGATTGTCACTCTTATTTTTGGTAAAAATGGAAGCACTGAACCCTGACTCTATCTGGCTAGCTTCAAAGAGAACATTTTGCTTTAAGAGGAAAAATAGTGATTAAACACTTGCTGCATTTAGACAATCTAAAACACTGAAGAAAAGCATAAGACACCCAAATTTGGTAACTCAAAAGTTATGGTACCAAATTTGGGTGTCTTATGCTTTTCTTCAGTGTTTTACATATTAATACAATAGAACACCATTGCTCTGAAAATTAGAAGCTGTCTTTGACACAGAGTATGATCCAGTGGCTTAAAGTTTCAGACTGATTGGGTCTTCTGCGCCTCACCATCTGAACCTCAGTATGCTTCTTTGGAGATGCAGAATCAAGCAAGCATGGAGCCTGCCAGACAAGAAACATTAGTCATTATTTTGATTCCATAGCTGTAGTCAGACACTAAAAATGCCTTTTTAAAAAGTGTGCTTCCAGTGGAAATATCCTTTAAAACTTTTGTTGTGATGGGGTAATCCCAGTTTCAACTTCTTGTAGGTTCCCAATGCATAATCACTCTTCTGAATGCCTAGATTCCCACTACCATGAATGGAGCCCAAGAGACTCAGGAAAGATTGATTCAGTACTGGAGGCTGAACTGTGCGACTTGGTCAGTTCTGTTGGAAGTTATCCCAACCCAACCCTTTTATTCTAATCCTGTCACTGCTTACTCCCTGAAGTTTTATGTGCTTCTTTAGGTGCTGCTCTTGGTAGAGATTTCAATTCCAGCCTGTGCACAGAGGTAACACAAGCTCATGTACTGCATGAGTTTTACTTTATAGGCAACCAAGGAGACTTACAGTACCCTCTCTACCACAGACTCTTAGTCCTTCTTGGCAGCAAGAGATCGTTTCCATTATTACATCCACTTTAAACCTTTAAATCCCTTCATTAGGGCACGAGTACAGTTTCTAGGAAAGCACACTGGGCTCAGCCTTACATGGAATTTTTCACTCTAGTATTTAACTACATAATCAGTCTTGCTTAATAAAAACTGACGTATTAAATTCTGTTTCTGCTGAAGTACACTACAGTGATTCTCCTGGAGATTATTTGATTGTAATGTCAATAAATCAGTCACCAGGTTAGAAAAACCAAAAAACAACAACAAATCCCCAGTGAAACGAATAATGTGGTCAAGTGTAGGAATTTTAATATAGGGAAGAAAGAAGCACATCAAAAGGCTTGGAAGGTAAGGTGTTGAGCCTTGTTATAGTAATAATTGCATTCTTACCCTCATTTGCTCACCAACAACAAAGCAAGCCAACCTCTCCCACTACCAGTCAAGACACAAATATGTGGGAAGATGTATTCCCACCTTGGGAATTACTGTAAGACACATAACACCAAAGATTTTCAGCTGGTATAAAATTGGAAGTGACATACACCACTTTGCAGACTATTACAGCCAGGAAAGAGGTAGCCCTTTTCCCCTTGTGTTTGTGGCTTGCTGGCTTTCTGAGCTGCAGCTACTACATTGGTGTATCAGGGTGAAGATGGATGAGACCCAGCCTTTGAAAGCAAACTAAATGTGTGTGAAGGATATTGCCCCTTTAATCAGCAAAGGGTTAACTATCTGTCATTGCAGAGCAGAATGAAGGAATCAGACAACTCCAGGCTTTCTTCACAGTACAGAGTTACAAGAAGAGCTTGGACTTGAAGCCAGTATTGAAAGAAAGAACTCAGATTTCCTAAATTTGCAGCAAACTAATAATTTTTTTTTGAGTTTAATGGGAAATTCTAATTTTGTAATAATAGTCTATGCAAAAGAAGTGTTGATAAGAGGACAAAGAAGAGTTATGATCAGACCTCTGATCTTACATCTTCTAATGAGAAAATAAAGGGCACACATTATGAGTAATCTACCTTGACCACAAGCATCTCTGTAGCTTGAAGGAAAAACAAGGTCGAAAAATTTAAGACAAGGAAAATACTTTCACAGAAGCCAATTGTTATTCAGTTTCTCTTCAAACGGAAACTTGCAGCTTTCAGTTTAGCAAAGCTAAAGTACATTTTTGTATAAAGACTCCTTTTACCACCCAGTGGCTTTTTGTGGTGGACTATAGATATGAACCAGGCTCACCAAACATTGCCAGTCACACTAAATCCCTTGCAAGGGAGTTGACTTAGCCGTATTTTGTCTGGTCTAGCACACCACATCCTCCCAGAGTTTTCTAGCTGAAAATGTCACCACAGTGCTTCTCCACTCTCAGCCTGAAGCCCACCTGGAACCACCTTGCAGCATCTCATCCTGCCCTCACTGATGGTAGGATCTAGTTCTGATGCTACACCTTCAAGGACACTAAGTCAAGAGGGCAGCCATTCAAATCAGTTTTCCCACAGCAGCCACCTTGTTACCCTAAGCCAAGTGTGACAACTGTTTGGGGTTCTACAGCAATATTTCCTATAGTCAGGAACACGCTTGTTCTACAGCAACATTTGCTATATTCAGGTTTGTACTTGCCTGTCAGGAAAGTTTGCTTTGCAAGCTTTGCTTTTGCTTAATAGTTATTTTCTCAGCACCCTCAAGACTTCCTCTAGGAACAAACATGTAGCAGATACCAAAAAGTTTGGCTCACTCATTTCTTTAACGTTGTAGTTCTAGTTTCCCTTTCCTGACAAATTCCAGTTGTGTAGATTCTCCTCCCAAACAAATACAACCAGGCATATCCATTGCCAACTGGCCTTTCTCAGCCAGAGGAATTTCTTCAAGAAGCATCATCTTACTAACAACTTCACCTAATGGACTCCTGAAAGTATTGCCTTGACCTTCAGCTGAAACCTCAACATAAAAGGCAGCTCCTGCACAGCCATTAAAGTACCTTATTCACCTATTTCCCTTGCAGTAGACAACAAAATTATGTTTTTGACCATGGGAAATAATAAAAAAACAAGATGTCTCTCCCAGATATCCATTTAATCATGGAGTACCTAACAGCATGTGGACTAGCCACTCACAGCACCACAGGACACTTTCTATACTTCTGCAGAAAGAGCAGTCACCCTGCTTTGCAATGATATTTGTTGACAGCTGGCTACTTTTCCTATGTCACCACGATTAACATATTCCCCAGTACTGTACACCAATAGCTGTCCTTCTGCCGGGTACCTTGCTGCAGCAGGGGACTCACTGCAACACATTTACAGCATGGAGCTAAGGTTCCTCTTCTGGCTCCGAATCCCTCCTGCAATGACTGATGGCCATTTAGAGCTTGTTCATGAGGAAAGGACTACAGGAGTCTAAGATACATAGGCCATAGGAAACCACACATTGAGAAAGTCTTGCTCAATCAGTACCCTTAGTGCAGTCATCCTAAAGGAAAACAGCCAGTTCAGCAATCTATGGTGACAGATCATGGTGACTAAGTTTTACAACTTTATACCAAACTTATGGGGAAATAACATCCAGTATGACTCCAAATTTCAGTAATCATATTTCTTCAGGTTCAGCATTTGTCTAGCAATTTGTTCCTCTGATAGGGTGTTGGAACTACCTTTACAGATACGTCTGTGACGTGTCACAAAAGCTCTCCAGAACCACTCAAAAGCCTGCTGCTTTGCAGACAACCATATACATCTCAGAAGCACAGCAGACTATTTCTGTACCCTGTCTGTTAGGGGCATACTTTTGCCACTTCTGCTTTCAAATCCATCCCTTTTGGTACTAGGGCAACAGTCTCCGAACTGCTTTCCGTTGCATAAACAAGCTCTGAAAAGACTTGTCCTCAGGACTTTTTCCCAGTAACAGACAGTATTTTAATGAAAAAGCCTGAATAATTTAATGACAATATTTTTATTTAATGCCAATGACAATATTTTAATGACAAAGCCTGGCAAAATGAGGCTGGAAATAATTATGCAGATAAGCCAGCAGTTTTTCTGAGGAAATTTAATGTGCAAAAAGAGATTCAGAGCAGTGAAGTATCAGGTTGGTTATAACCCAGTAATAGAAGCTTCACTCTGTCAGTCCAGTCACTTGTCCATATGACAGAACTGAGCTGGCAGTTCCTATGACTGGGCTGCAGTAGCATGCTCTGGATCTAGGTTTTGAGTGCAACTTCCAGTGAGAGGGACAGCAGCACACACAGACCTGCATTTCATATGGAAGTAACATGGAGCAAAAGATTTGCCTGCCCGAAACTTCTTCTGGAGAAAGAGCCTAAGAGGCACAGTCAAACCTGATAAGTCTCTAAATTTTCCTCAGGAAGAATTTGTATAATTATTTAACTACATCCTTAAGTATGACCTCAATGAACATGGAAAAGCCTGATCAGATGATAATGTACTCTAAGACCTGTGAGGAGGACAAGGAAAATCTCAAGACACCTTTTTTCTGTTTTGCATTAAAAAAGGCCTAGATAATTCTTAGGAAGGGAAAAACCTTTTTCATACCAAGATCTGATAAGCTACGTGTGATATTAGCCCACAGGAGAAGAGAGGCAATACAGCTCAACTCTTCCTTTGCAATTTAGGCAATAGTAAATTACCCCACATTTCCTGGTGACCAGGAGTGCAGGTACAGAGAGTTGCAGTTATAACTCAGGCTGTACACACCAAATGTTTAGTTAGAGCTCAGATGTCTTCTGGTATCTTGAGGTGTTATGGACAGTGTGATATGCCCAAAAGCATTGAAAGTCTCTTGTCATAAAGGGTGGCTTCTTTCCTTAGAACTTACCCCATCTCCAGGCAAATAAATTTCAACTCCCCCCCAAACCCCCCCCAGAAAAAAATCAAAAACCAAAACAAAAAAAACCAAAAAAAACAAAAAAAACCAAAAAAACCAAACAAACAAAACAAAAAAAAAAAGAAAAAAAACCCAACAACCCCCCCAAAACAAACAAACAAACAAAAAAACCCAAAAAAAACAAAACCAAAATACAACCCCCACCCTTCAAAAAAAAAACAACCCAAAACCAAAAATCAAACAAAAACCCCCCAACTTTCTGTCTTCAGGAACAGATTTGGTAGCTTGCTCAGCATTATAAGCCTTACCTAAATCCTTTGCAAGAAGAAAATTCTGTTCTCAAGCCAGTTATGCCGAAGCTAATATTGGCATGCATCATCACAAGCTAGCTTAAACTATAGCTGTGACACTTGGAAAGATAAGCAGGTAGATGCATTACCAAGTACTCCTTATATTTGGATTTTGCACAAAGGAATGCTAATATATTTCTAAACCTGTGAGGGAAAAAAAAAAGGAAACAGAGTACCATGATTTTTCAGTGGTTTTAGGAAAAAAAAATGGGAGCCTTTCAACATTTTTCCTTACTTTGTGTCCTAGAAGATTTCTTTTTTTTTTTTTTTTCCAGGCACTAGATTTAATTCTAAACTACCTCTAATTTCCTTTATGTAAGTGTGAAATAAGTATTTCTATCTTATGAACACTCAAGATAAACACATTATAACAATTCATCATACTGTAATGTATGTTCCATAAATTCCAGGAAACACCATCATCTTAAATGTATGTCTCATTCCAGATCCCAGCTCATTTCCAACATAGGGAAAAAAAAAAAAAGATGAAATCATAAGAACTAATAATCAAAGACACTTTTATGAGTCTCAGTGGTCCTGACTCTCCAAGTTCTGTAACAACAATAGAAACTCACTTAGAGAATAATGATGTTCTCAATATTTTTTTCCTGTAGCTGCCATTTATACAGTCCTAAGGGTGCTGTCTGAGAAAATAACAAGAGCTACTACAGAACAGCTTGTTGTCAGCATTGAATATCAGCCTAAGTGAAATAGAGATCAACATGAAGTGCACTTAAAAAAGTTTATCTTCAGACCTCAGGTATATGCCTAATAGCAGAAATTCCTCAAACAGCTGGAGACATCCCATCCTTCCTGCTCCCACACCACCCCCTGCTTTCTGCAAACTGAATTGAGGCAGCAACATTTTAAGCAGGTGCTGCATCTAAACCGTTAATACTTTCTTTACCTCTTTCTTTCTGATATATGGAAGCTCCAGAATTATTTTTAGAGATAACATGGCTAGAAGAATAAGTGGGTAGTGGACATCTCTACCAAGAGACATCCTTGGTGAATGGGGAGATGATTTTTTTCTCATGTCAAATAAGTCAGACAATTTCATGTTATGTCTGCTGTGTAGGAAGTTGTTTTGTTGGGCATGTCATGAAATAAATATCCTGTCACTTCTTTTATGCAGGTAAAACACCTAAGTTTAGGCATATAGTAAAATTGCACCACTGTACAACTGATAACTGGGAGGAGAAACACCCATTGTATGCTGCCATTGACCTGTTAACCACATGTAGTTAACAGCTATTATCACTATTATTTTGGGATGACCTAATTGTAGCTTTGCAGAATCCTGAAGTGAGCCTACAAGAGAGGGAGAGAGACTTCTTACAATAGCATGTAGTGCCAGGACAAGTGGGAATTGGCTCAAACTGATAGTAGGATTAGGTTAGATATTAGGAAGAAATTCTTTACTGTAAGGGTGGTAAGGCACTGGAACAGGCTGTCCAGAGAATGTGGATGACCCACCCCTGAAAATGTTCAAAGCCAGGCTAGATGAGGCTTTGAGTAACCTGGTCTAGTGGAGGATGTCCCTGCTCATGGCAGGGGCATTGGAACTAGATTATCTTTAGGTCCCTTCCAAACCAAACCATTCTATGATTCCATGATTTTTTTTTTTTTAATGGTTTTTTCTTTCACAGTGAACAAATTATGCATTTCCCTGTGATGAGTACAACTCATCAGGTTTCAGACCTACAGGTTTTTGGACAGTACATGGGAGAAGCTGCTTACTACCACCAGGGATATATTTTGGAGAACAAGCTATTCTCTGCCATTCAGGAAGTGAGGTAAAAACAAAGAAGTCATTCCACTGAATCCCACCCCACAGCCCTCTCTACACAGAGACAATAAATTGTTGCACATACCATAGTCATTCTGATACTGCTCTGGCTTAATCGCTTGGGCGCTTTCTGAAACTTTACATTAACCTTCAGGGGTCAGTTCATTTAATGAGTTGGATAAACTGTTTCATCAATTTGCTTTCAATTGATGAAAATACAAAAATAATCCTTGTGAATTCATGAGTCCTTCTGTGTTCCTCTTTATAAGCTGTAAAATAGATAATTTATGATGCACTTAGAAGTTACAGAATTGTTTAGGTACTGGATTGCTAAAGCACTAAGAAGGGAGGTGGATAAGCACAGAGGAGTGGAGGTGAGTTTATGGACATGAATGATACAGCATTTTCCAGGTTGCCTTTTACTGTCTGTTAAAACATAACAGTAAATTCAATAAGTCAGGCACCCACATTTTTTTTACATGTGTAGGTCCACATCAAAAAGCAATAATTCCAAGCAAAGTCATACACACCAACAGTTGGATACTGGATTCAAATCCCTTTAACTTGAAGACACCATTCCTAGTCTGTGTAAACTTCCAGGCTTGGCCACGCACCTCACCCCTCTTCATGCACCTCTTGCAGCCAACTGCTCTGCCCTCCCTGTCTCCTTGCTCCAGGAGGTGCAGGCTCCTTCCCTGCATTCCCTGCCTCCAACTCTGTGCAGCCATCTTGTACCACAGAGCATTTACACAGTTACAATAAACATGAGATACAAATGGTTCAGTCAGGGTTTAGAGAGCACCCCATTTCTGGCAATTAGTCATGTTAAAAGGGTCACAGCTGGACATGGCATTTTCAGGCAGTATATTTTCCTCACAAAGAGAAGAAGAGAATTAAAAGGCATCATCTCTAAAGAGCAATACAGGTAACTCCTACTGGCTTGTCTCCAGGGGAAACAATACCTCTCTTGACTGCAATATTTACTCCTATAATTTGTGATTTAGCTTTTCATCATCCAAGTGCTGGATGTTTTCTTAGAGTTGTAAACAATTTTGCTTGAATCTCATCTCTTCAATTCTGTCTTAAATTGTAATTCTTTCCAGTTAAATAGGACATCACTTTAAAGTGTACTGTTTGTGTGCCAAAGGTAATCACAGGCATCAGATCAACTAAAACCTTAAAGAGGTAAATATATATGTATATAAATCAACTTTTCTGATATTTCCACTTGACCAAAGCTAGTCCACATAGCCTTTTCTCCAGTACTCAATTATCATGAAATTGAGAAGTTTCCAGGAAATTCTGCTCTTTCATCATTAGCAGTAGAGTAAATTAAGATAAAACTATCACAGAATCACAGAAAATGCTGAGTTGGAAAGGACCCACAAGGATCATCAAAGTGCAATCCCTTACCCTGCACAGGACAGCCCCAAGAATCACACGATGCACTTGAGAACATTGTTCAAACACTTCTTGAACTCTGTCAGGCTTGAAGCTGTGACCACATTCCTGGGGAGCCTGTTCCAGTGCCCTATCACCCTCTGGAGGAATAAACTTTTTTTAATATCCAACCAAAGTGTCTCCTGACACAATTTTAGGCCATTCCCTCAGGTCTGTCTTTCTTCCACATCTACTGTGCTTGACTGTCTCAAGAAGACTGAATAAATTTCAGTTGTGTACTTCCAGTACATGCATTTCATGCTTGTCTCAAAAAATTGGAATGAAAAATTAATGTAAAACAATGGAACCCTGGAGCTCACTTGAGGTATAATATGAATAGTACCTAAGATACCCCTGAAGAACTTTCCCATGCAGTATTCGTCACGTCAAACCTGTGGGCTACTATGGTATCCCATCTTAGGATAGGAACATGGCGCATGCACTGGTCTCATTTATTTATCTGTATAAAAAAGTCTTTACTGCCAAGCTACTGCCTAGACAGTCATTGGGCTGCATTAACACTCAGTAAAGAGTTTTTTTTTATTGCCTGACCAGAAGATGGCCCTATACAGCCATGTCTGGAGGAGAACAGCACTTTTTTCTTCATTCAAAATTAAGCAGGGACAAGAAGTACACCTGGGGACAAAAAGTGCAAGAAACAAGAAGTTTCCTCCCTTCACTCCTCCTGATGCCTTAATTAAATATTGTTTTTATGAATTACAAACTCTGAAAGCTGAAGGCCTCTCCAAGAAGACAGCAGAGGCTTCTCCCCAAACATGGTCATGGAAAATATTATCCAAAACAATATCTGAAGTTTTGTTAGTAACATGGACCCCAATCAGAGAGATGAGTGAAACTAAAGAACTTGCAGAACCATTTTGCTATCAAGCCTGCCTTTTTCTCATTGGTCTCTGCCTGCAGACCTAAGTTTTGTCAATTTTGCCTTACAGCAAATTAAATTTGGTTTTCTCTAGAGCTATGATGTTGATCCATTAATATGTTGTTACAAAACAGCTGATACCAACCACAGGACGTGGAGGGAGGTCCCTGTTCCCAGGAAGGGAACAGGGTCCATACAGAGGCTGAAGTCACCATTCACTCGTTTCATAAACATGAAGAACGTGCCATGGCTCTTTCACTAAGCAATTGCTGACCAGTTTGTGCACTGAGATGTCTGAAAATTGGTATGGGACAATGTTATTAGCCAGGCCATTACTGATAGCAGCAGGTTATCACCAGAGTCCTTTAAGCAACTCTTTTGGATTGAGGCCCCTTTTCAAATCCTGGCTTCAGAAGCTGACTTGGCAAAGACAGGGAGCTCTAAGAGAAGCACATCTGCATTAAGATCTGGCTAGATTTTTTTTTTTACTCTAAGCATGTCAATTACCACTACACACATGCAAAGTATTTGGGTGGAGTAAAGCTCTAAGCTGGGGCAGAGGTGCTACAGGACGCCTAAATGGACTCATTCCCTAATTCAGTGCAACCTTGGGACAGCTTCTTCCTTTTGGCTTTCTTATACAGCCACAGCCCAAACAAAAGCTTTCTTCTCCCCACCACATTTTCATTTCAGATTAATGCTTTAAATTTATGGCTTTATTTCTTACCTACTTCTTGGGAGAAGAGAACAGTAAGAAGCATTGTACTCTCATGGGTCTCAAAATGAAGGACAACCTGTATGCACACACACACAATGTTCCACAAAGGTTGAAACAAGCCATTTCATCAACAGGTTTTATGTGCTTTTCTAAAATGTGGACATCATTAAGGTATTCACTAGCAGTTTATTGGGATGGGGGCAGAAGGGCTTATATCATGGAAACACTGATGCCTGCATTTTTTATTAACACAAGAACAGTGAGGAAACTATAGTCATCAATGGGTTTCTGAACTTTACATTTACTAGTCCACATGAATGCACCACATCTAAGGACAATCTAACTTCTATTTCCATCATTTTCCCATTCTATATAGAGTATTCTTTAAGCTTCTAGAATGGGTACTTTTCAGACTTAAAGGCAATATTGCTTATAACAGTCAAAAGAAGAGAGGAGGCAGATGAGTTCACATATTTCTTAAAAGATCATAACAAGGGGGAATAAAAAATCCTTCAGCTTGATTAAATACATAGCATATAAAAACTAGCTATGTTGGAAATATCTGCCAATTACATGGCCAAATTAAATGCATAGATAATTGGTACTAAGTTAAACTCCCATCTAAAGGATTGTGAAGTCACAGATAGGAGAAGTGAAATGAGGAGGAGCTGTAAAGTTAGCCCTGATTACACCTTGTTTGACTTGACCATTTGCACAGCTAATCCTTTGCTAACATATCTGTTCTCAGAGATATGAACTCATTTTTATAAGGCTGAATCAGTTTTTGTCTAATGTCATATGCAGGATGGTTTTGACTTGATCTCAGGTTTGGGAGGTGGTGGCAGGTTGTTTTACTGTGCTTCAGAATAATGAATCTTTAATCACATTGATGGGGAAAAGTTAATAGAAAAATTAATGAAAACACAACATCAGTGTCTGTGATTTGTAATGAATAATAATAAAGAGAACAACAGATGCAGTCTGGTTGATGGCCCAATTTAAAATACTTCATGCCCAATTACAGACACACTCATTTTCTATAAGGCAGACAGTTGGATAAGAAATAGTCTATAATTTTCTGCTTTATGACTGCTGTATAGAATACCTAAGGTCATAACATGGATGATTCACAGAATACAACACTTCTTATAGGTCAGATGTGTGACAGAGAGCTCCAGTTCTCACCAGGCATGCAAAGCTACAACTAGGAGAACCCTGGGGTAGCCTTGTGAAAGAAAAACAGCAAAAGTGAATCTACTTTTCTAAAAATCACCAAAACCTGAAGAGTTTGTCCTTGAATTGCATCACCCAGATACAGATTTCCTGGCTAAGAAAGAAAGTTGGGATACAATCATGTCCTGCACAGCTACAAGCTCCACATTTTCCACCCTTTCTTCCCTTCAACTATATCTGTCCCTGCTTCACCTTCACTGCTTTCCTTGCATAAGAGAAACTTAGTGCCATAGAAGAGCCAGCAGAATGCCCTTCATTTTGGTGACATCCTCTCTTTGATGTCCTAGATAGCTATTCCTCTCACCTACGCAGAAATACAGGTCTCCTTTACTCAAAGAACTCCAGAATCTACATTTTATCTCTCATTCACAAACCCCCTGATTTAAATGTGAAAAAAGACCACCCCAAAAGGTTTACACCAGTAGTAAAATCAAAAAAGTAATATTAGTAATGACCAAAAAATTCCAACCACCTTATCATAAAACGTCCAGACCAAACTGCTCAGTTCAAAATAGCTAAGCACAACATTGTGATTTCAACTTCCTCAGTCATAAACCACAATTTGAAAGTTTCAGGCGACATGTATCTGAAGACAAAATTCCAAGTGTGTTCCTTAGTCCCATTTTCACAGGGCTCTGTTGAGGCTTCGGAAGGATGGTTGTGGTGTTTGTTTTGGGGGTTTTATTGATCCAACTCAAACTGGAGCTTATTAGTTCAACCTCTGATTAATTGGTATTTTTGGAATGAGAGAACAGTCTGTTGGGAAATTTCTGGCCAGATATACTTCATAAAATTGTTTCAGTTGGAAAAGGCCATTGAAGGTCATCAGGTTCAACCATTAACCTAACACTGCCAAGTCCACCACCAAACCACATCCCTAAGTGCCACATCTACGCATCTTTTACTTGAGGCCTTTGCAAAGCTGAAGTTCAATATTACTTTAGGAAGTGGTTTATGACAGGCTGAGTGCTTTAAAAAAAAGCCCCAAAAATGGCAAAGATCCTACATATTAGTTTCATCCAGTACAAACTTGTATAAAGATGACTTCAGATTGCTGCTGGTATATACTCCCCTCTGCCTGTTGCGATCACAGGGTCAAAACACCTCAGAGAAACAATTGCTTGACTTATTAAACCCGTCTGGATAGCACTGAAGTGCAAGGTCACTAAACAGGATCTTGTTTAGTGATTCTCTCTTATTGATTTGGGTAGAACATAAGGGCTAGGAGTGAAGTTTAAAAAAAGACAATATGAAGTTAAACTAAACTACTTTTGCTTGCTACCCAGGGCAAAAATACAGTGAGGTCTGAAATAAGTCCTGTTTTATCAGCTGCTGCCTTAATTGGTCTGGATATATAAAGATATTAACCATCCCTATGGTTATTTTATCTAAATTAAATATTCTGTATTATTGGGAGGATAATTTTCAGATTCATGAACTTGTAAATAAACACTTTTGAAAGGACCTAGTTAGAAATAGGGTTTCATATCTTTTTACTAGGTGTCCTATAGACACAGAAAATAACAATAATAAAGTCTCAAAAATATACATTATCAAAGATAGGAACATAACAAGAATCCTATCATATTATCACACGTAGAACAAAGGTTGTACTGACAGTTAAACAATAATCTGCAGAGAGCAAAGGAGATAATAGGCTTTAGTGAATCAGAGCAAAGTCAGTCCAACACTTAGTTCTCTCTCTGACTGCACCCAGAAAGAAACATCTTAGGAAGAGTCATTTGACTCTTGTGGACTCTGACTGAGTCCACAAAGAAACATTTGAGGAAAACATATCCTGTCCTTCCCCATGATACTCTTCAAGCCTCTCAGGATCTGAGTCTCAGAGGACTTTTCAAGCCAGAGACAATGCCTTTGGCTAAATATTATCAAATTTTTCTTTCATAATTTTTCCCTATAAATTGGGGTCATAAAGGGGAGCATGTGGCAAAGAATGCCAGAGTTTCAATGATTATTATTTAAAACAAAAATAAATTTTAAAAAATCTTTCTGGGCCAAACCAGAAATAAACCAAGCAAGAAATCTCCAAAAATTATTCTTAGACAAGAAGCTGTTTATTGTCAACCTCCCACTACATCATAAAGCTATAGAATTTTCTGCTGTGTAAAGAAATTATTGATTGCAAAGAAAAGACAATGTTAGCAAAAATGTTGCCAAAATACCTCCTATTTATGGGTACTTGATACCTTTTACTGGTACTTGCCTGTAAGACACTGTGAAACATGCATGACTTGCATAATCAATCCACAGACACGTGGCAGCAGAACATGCCATGGGATGCCATGCCACAACAGCACATGTGCAAGAAATAAGTGAATATAGATTTGCAATCTCAATCCTGTAACCCTTCATGAATTCTCATGCATACAAGAAGCAGCCAGCTATCTCAAAGAATATTATTTCTGCTGCTCCTAGCTGAGATGTCATCTCTGACATCAGCTTTGCACTGTTTCACTACAGAAGCTTGTCCCCATCAGGAAAAGCTGAGACTCTCCAACAGCAAAGGCATGAGCTAGCAGGGCATAGGTGACAGGATGGTACTTGGTGTGCCAAAGAGCACAATTACTGAGGTCTTTATCGGTAACAGAAGCGGGGCGGTGGTTGATGAAGAACACCTTGCTTTCGGGGTAAGCAAACTCTTATGTCATGGACAACACATGAAATAGAAATGATAAAAACACAGCATAGAAAACAAACCCACAAAGTTTATTTGACCCAGATAATCTTTCCAACGTTCTATCAGACAGTCATGAGCAGGTTGTACAACTGGCATACAACTACTGTAGCATTCACTAAGCCATCTCGAGCAACAGGGTAAAACTACAACAAGCAGAACTTTCCTACACTTAAAAGAAAGTATTGCTGCTTTCCCTTGCTGCTTTTAAGGGAAGCAATACTTCCCTAAGCTAACATTACATTTAAGTGATCTTGTTGAAGAAACAATGTGAAAGAAGTATTAATAACTTTTGTGTTGCCAAGTCCCTCAAAGCTGGAGCGTATTTACCCTCTGTGCAGATATCATCAACCTTCTGCAGTGGGCTCCTCTTCCAAGCAGCTGGACTGAGGCAATATAAATGAGAGCAAGCACTTCTTGAGCCAAGAACTTCAGTTTGTCACAGCTGAAGGCCTTAGGAAAGGAGCTGATCTGAGATTCAGGCTACACAAAAGTAGGGTTAGAACCTCTGTATTGAGGTGTCGTAAAAGTGTAATAGGAGGATTGGGGACCTAGGAGAAAAAGGCAGGGCCACAACTTTGGGGAGATGCAAAGAGGGGAGGTCTCTCTCTTAGAGGAGGTCTGCAATATGCAGGAACTTTGTACCACTACCGCTCACACTTTGGTTTCCCCAACACACATGTTACACCCTTCAAAGCATTTCACAATATTTATGAATTGATTTATGCATTTCCCCTGTTCATTACAGTAGGAAATACATATTTCTGTTTATCAACATGGAAACCAATCCAAAACAATCACCATTTC
This sequence comes from Peucedramus taeniatus, assembly GCA_013400575.1. Taxonomy (NCBI): domain Eukaryota; kingdom Metazoa; phylum Chordata; class Aves; order Passeriformes; family Fringillidae; genus Peucedramus; species Peucedramus taeniatus. The sequence continues at coordinate 46,592 of WBNO01020314.1, forward strand.
TCAGATACCAGAACCACATAATGGAGTAACAACTAGAATTGGTACTCATCAGTATTGACTCCCAGCAGTCTTTGCCCACGATGTTTTTCCTTCCCAAGGAAGGAACACAAACCATCAGGAAGATCAATTATACTCAGCTGACCCAGCACTACCACCAATGACTGTAAGTAATTCACAGCTGTTTTTTAACAAAGCCAAGAATTAGTCAGAGAGTATCATGCCTCAGCCCCCCTGAATTAATAGCAAAACCCTTACAGATATTTGTGGATTACAGACTTTTTCTTTGATTATTAGGGTTTATCTGTGAGGTATATCTGATCAAAGTTCTAGTTAAGGACCCAAAGCATGACAATAGAATAAAATGTTTGCCCATCTCTTTCTTATTTTGGAGCCTTACTGTAAGACTGGAGTGACAGTGTGTAGGCACACTGACATACTGATTTGCTGCCAGCTAAATCTTTGTTCCCTTAGAACCCTGTAGAAGTGTTTGTGGAGCAGAAACCATTCAGAAAGCAACAGAGTGCTGCATAGAGGTCGGCTTTCAGCTTGGGAAAGGATTATGACTTCTGGAAAGATCAAAAAAAGTGGGTTTGGACAAACAAAACCACATGAAATAGCTACAGGTTCCTGACCCTTTTTCAAGCCTCAAACTTGTCAGCTCAGTTACATAAAACGGTGTCCTCTAAGTAACTGAAACACCAGCTATGAAACAGAAAAAAAAATCTGGATCAATCCCTGTTGCTACAGGGACCCCACCATGTGTGTATAATACCAGCCCAAATCTCTCAATGCTACAGTCACCTCAGAAAATCTTGCCAGGGGGTCTCAAAGGCCTTGATGGGCATGGCTCCAAATCATGCACACAGGGACAGGGGGACAATATTTCTACATAGTTTTACAGTCATCCATGAATGAAAGCAACAGGCTGCCACAGTTCTTTGGGCACAGTTCCTTGACATGGAAGGTCCCTTTTGGGCTGTATTTCCTCTGTTTTCATGCTTAGGTTAGTTTTTACACAAGAAAACACTGACACATCATGATGCTTAGCTATTCCACCCACTTAAAATGTCCCACAAGGACACTGACGTTGGTCACAGGCCCCACAGAGACACTGAATGTGTGTGTCCAGGTGGGAGCACCATGGAAAGATGAATGAGCTATCAAAGGCTGGCATTAGCATACAGGAAATCCCAATGAGCCCACTCTCATGCTGTTAAACTACAGCAAACTGAGAACATGATTCTCAAATACAGCCTCCCCAGGAGACTTCATGTGCTTTATGTTCTTCAAACCTTGCCTGGTTGACAAAATTTAATTTCATGGCAGGTCTGATACCGACAGGAGTGGGGAGGGAGCCTGAGATTTTTTATCCCTTCCTCAGGAGTCTCCATGTCACATCCTTGTTGGTCCTTTCTTTCCAGAGTGGAGTGCATTACATCTGGGCTCACAAAACACAGACTTATTTTGCTGTGTCCTGCAAGAACCTGGCCATTTATGGTACACCTATGAAAATCTCCACACATGGTACAGGTAAAGCAGGAAGTCATGTTTCATTTTCAATCATATTAAGTGACTGTCCGCTTTTTCTACACTGCAAAACCCAGGCAGCAGCTGCTGTTGAGATGAACATTGGGGCATACAGAGAAAAAGTTATTGAGTCATGGACTTGGCTCCATCAGCTCTTCTTCTCCCATTCCCCAGCTGCCAAACAAGGGGCAGCAAGTCCTGCTTTGGAAATATGTCTTAGAGAGAGAACTGTCTCTTGCCCACACTTAACCTTTTCATTTAGCAAGCAAGCTCTGGATCTGACCTCACTTTCATCCCACATCTTGCTTTACTCTGCAAGTGAACTTGCTGCAGAGCCTGAGCAATGTTTAACATTTGTGTAGATGGAACAGCTACAATGGTTTTAAATGGAGCCACATGCTCACCTAGGCTGGATTAGCTCCTCTGCTAGCATTAGTACCTCTTACCTCACTGCCCAGGATGTGCTCCTGTGCTCCAGCCATACGTGTCCAAAATACCAGTCCTGCTGCTCCAGATATTATCACCAGCTGACATGTAATATAGTTATACTTCCCTGCAGGGAAGTGTACAGGGAGTACACTTCTCTCTTTCTCTGTTTCATGTTTGTCTTATGTGAAGGGAAAGGAAGGCAAAAGAGCCTGCAATATGTACCATGCTGCATTTAATATGACATAAGCACAGACCTGCAGGAGGAGAGTCCCTTTCCAATGAAAGGCACTCCCATTCTGCTTTCTGCATGTCATGTCTCAACTTACCATGTGCACCTCAAATATATTTCATAATTTCATAAATTCAGAATTCCTGTGATTTCATGGGAGTCAGGAGACCTGAAATCTGCTCCTATCTCTGCCACTGAACCACGGCCTTAGGTGGTTCATTTATTTTCTCTTTCTTCTCCTCTTTCCACTTCTTTCTAAGATTAAAACCATTTTGAGGATTAATCTCACAAACCAGCTCTGCTGCTGAATGGAACCATCAGTCTCCCTTGCCTTACTGAAAAAATCTGCGAAACTTTGAGCAAACTATGGCATTGACCAGGGTCAAAAGAATGAGGCTTTTTTTCTGGTTTTGGGGCTGCTAAGGGATAGTGCTGGGAGCAAGTAATAGGACGTGCTGGGAGAAGTAACAACAAAAGCAGAGGGAAAATGACAGAAAGCTTGCCCTGCCTCTTGACTGACGGAAGCTTGCAAAAAGACAGCTCACAGTCTGTAGAAAGAAGTAGCCTCCTAACCTGCCTGTTCTGAGCTCTGCTCTCAAACTGGCAACAGCCCTGCACTACATGGTTTATACATGATGCACTCTTGGAAAAATTAAGGAACCACATCTGTGTTCAGAAACCAGCATGAAAACATACCCTTACCCAATAATTTTGTGGTGCCATACTAAATGCAGTCAGCAGCTGGAGAAAGCTGACAGGCTGTTGAGGTACATAACACCCTCCCATCTTCCCCATTCATTGAAGCACTGTTTAAGAGGACAATATGGAACAAGGATAGGGCAAACATGCTAAAAAAACATGCTTGTTTTTTGGGGACAAACCCAAGATGTACTTCAAAGTCTCCACAATGCCAGACAGAAGCAGTACAATTCAGATGTATTTAACATCATGTTACTACTCAGCCATATACCCTAATGAGATGCAGTGTGACATTATTTATTCATTCTGAAATAATTTATTTCTGTGATGGTGAGTCTGAACTATAGCTTCAGCAGAATCTTATTTTTCTTACCAGCTGTAATGAAGTTGGTTTCATAGGAGCACTCTCCCAGTTGTAATGAGCTGCCTGTCTCCTGCCACTACAATCCAGTGAGAGAAATAAGACCAGCTGAGAAATACTTTATACTTTGATCTGTCTCAACAAATCAGTTCAAGAGCTCTAAAACAGAAACCCCAGGGAGAGGGAAGGGGAAGAGGAAAGGTTCAAGCAGGGAAGTTTTAAAGCTGTATTTGATTTGTTTCACTAGAGCTGTGGTAGTTAAAAAAAAAATCAGATCTGTCCATTTCTTTTTGAGATTTGCCAGCTCTCTCAGGCCCTCTACACTACCAACTTTGAACAACTTTATTTCAGTGATAACCAAAAGAATATATATATATATATATAAAAGCCTCTGACACCTTGAAAAGTCAGATTCTATAATTCTATAATCTGCCTGCATTGGATTTCTCCTGTTGCCAATATATCAACCACTTGTTATCTCCCTCTTAGGAGAAAAAAAATGAATTGAGCGAGAAAGAACAGTACGAGAAGGCAGTGTGGAACCACAGAAGTTTTACTCCTTGCCTTTGAAATTAAGCTGCTCTGAATGAGCAAGGCATGAATCCTACCTCTGGGACTCATCCTGCACCTTCCTTTGCAACACTGGGGATAAGGAATTCTTTACAGCCTTCAACATTACCATGCTGATGTCTCCTAGTTTTAACGTCAGCTACATGGAGGAATTTTGTGTTTCTCTTGAACTCTTGCACTCTTTTTGTTTTCTGGTTGTTTTTTCTTTTGCTGTCTGCTAACTTCCTGCATGATCTTGGTCAAACCCCTTCACCCAAGTGGCTCCATCTGCTAAGAAATGATGAGGCTAATCTCCTTACACAGGGAGTACACAATGAAACATCTGGGGAGAATTATTATCAAGAGTTTGGTACTACTGGAGAGGGTTTCCTATAGGATCAGCACTTCCCTTGAAAGAAGGTAGAAATGTTAAGACTTTTAATGCAAGGGAACAGGAAAAAGCATATTTCAGTCAAGAAGCTCCACATTATCAACATCTGAAACTATCTTCATTTTCCTGTATATCATTGCCACCAGGCACTAGAGGTTGAATCTGTGTATATGGATGGCGACAGAAGTGCAAACTGGTGACACCTTAGTGCAAGTTCATGGCTCTGGCTTACACTAGTGCTTCCTTGGGTAAAACAGGCAATTGTAAGGACTTTGCAAATCTAGTCCCTGAGATAGCAGTTTTGCTGCCCACGTGTGTTTTGTCATGCATGGACAGCTCCACTGCACACATTCCGCCGGAATGTTCTTTCAAAGAGATGAGCCAGTTAAAGTCATATTTTGTATCTTGTGTATTTTAACCAAAAGCTAGCCACAGTGCCAACAGCAGCTAAGACAACCTATTTCATGGAAAAATATATTTTTCAGCGTATTGGCTGTTTCTACACACTTAACACCACGTTCTGTTTCAAAGAGCATTTTGTAGCTATGAAGACTGTTTCAAAGAAAAAATAAATAAATTAGGTTTAGGAGATTGTGAATCTAAAATATACAAAATTCAAGACGAAGGTCAGAGACAGTGTCAATGCTTAAAAAAATACATCCTTTGTTCTCTTCTAATTGATGTGCAATGCTGAATGGCATTTTAAGAAAAATACAGAACTGTGAAAGCACTCAGAAGGAGCAAATAAAAATGAGTGAATAAAGAAAAAGCATTCAAGTACACCACTAAATTAGCTAATTAATTACATTCATCCATGTTGCTTTTGGTGTTTGCCACTCTGTCATGTGGTAGCAGAGACAACAAAATTGGGACACAACGCAATTTTAATTATCTATGTTGGTATAAACCAATTTCCCCATGTGTCCTACCTCCTTCTATAGAATTGTGATGGAAATGACAAGGATAAAAACTTCTGCTACCTCACAGAATAGCATCCAGTGCATTAAACTCAAGCGTGTACCAGCACCACTCTTACTCCCCTAACTCACAGTCTAATATTTCTGAGAGGAAATAAAGTTAGTGCTCTCCGAAAGGTGGACTGAGATTATGTTTAAGAGCAAAGAGAGACATGACTGGACTCCAGCAGTGTGCCTGTGCTGGCAATTTCAGGATGTTGCTCCAGTTACCAGGAGAGCACACATTTTTGGGGAGAATGCATCTACCCTGACTAAGATTGGAAAAAAAAAAAGCTGCCTAAGTTGGCTGTCCATTCCCTGGAGTGTTCTTCCTCTCCTAAAAGCTGAGCATGTGCAATATTTATACTGGTCATATCTGCTCATTTCAGTACTGGTCTTTGCCCAGAAGTTCTGAGTGCTGGCTGGGAGGAGACAGCATTGCTGCCTCCCAAAGCCCAGTCCCAGATTCCAGTGCCACTGACACAGGGTGCTCTTAATGCCACTTTGGCTGCTGTAAGTCAGCAAGAAACAAATGCAGGATTAAGTGTGGCAGCCGATTACTGAATGGGATGCCTGTTTCATCGTGACTCTGAGCTTCACAGACACCAGCATGACTTGGTCCACACAAGTGACCAGAAGGTCACATAGCTGCATGTCTGGGGCCATCAGCATTAGGCACAATTTGCAAGCTAAATGTGGATGTGAATCAAAGCTGACTGACAGGAATGTGCATCTGTTGAGGCAGTTGGGCCAGCAGATGATATTTGTCATTATCAACAATGTGGATCTCTACTGTGAGGGTTTTAACTCCTGCAGGACCCAGTTTCTCTTACAAGCTGACAGCCACCATTTCAATCTCAAATGCACCAGCTGAGAAGCCAGACACAGATAAATGACTGTTATAAGGAAATACAGTGGGTAATAGGCTGAGAGAGAAAGCAGTTGTGACCCTTGCTTTTATGGGACACACAGACACACAGCACTGAATGGAAAGTCCTTGCTCCATTATATGTCAGCAACAAAGATCACACCCCAGAACTTCTCCTTGGTCTTCCCTCAGCTCAAGATGTTACTATTTCCGAAGAAATAACTATTTCTGTGAGAGAATATCCCATACCTTCAGGCCTTTTCTCCAGCTACTCCCCATGACACACATTTCACTGATTAATTTTAGAAAGGCCATGCTCCACTTGGTGGTGGAAGTGTGTGTTCTAACAACAGCCATCACAGGGCACTGGCAGTCCAGTAGTTGCTATTGGTGCACCTGGAATTATTTCTGTGCCCTGGGTATCATTTTTCCCACGTCTTGCTGTCTAGAAGTTAGATATCAAGCTGCACTAATTACCTTGGCTCCCCTAGAGAGAGGAATGGGAACTTGCACAGAGCAATCTATACCACCCTAGAATATTGCATCCTCACAGATCTCTGTAAAGGATATGTCTTTATCACAAAAAAAATGAGGATAATAGCTCTTACTTTAAATGAAAGCAGCATCAGCAAAAGGAATATTCTTTGCTGCTAGCACAGTTTGAGAATCTCAAATGGTGCCTTTTCTGCCAGTGTTTCTCTGTGAGCTCAAAAGATCAGTCCTCTCCCACAGAACCAGTCCTGTAGTGGGGTTATTAGCATCTGTTTCATCTCCCCTCTGGATCTCAAGGGTGCCAGAGCATTATGCATCCTTTTTTTACTGATATTACACATATTGCTGATGCTAGAAATGTGCCTTCCCTGGCACCTTGTGTATGGCCACAGCTGGCTTTTTCATGCCTCTGCTGTTCAAAGACCACTATCACATTGTCCATAATATGCACAGGGAACAGGCAGCCATGGTATGACTTCATTTGCAAGCCACATTGGCATCAGGTCACACACATCTCTCATGCTGGTGCTGATGCATCCTCACAAACCATCATGAGTGCAGGCTCCTCATTTTGGCCAGCAGCTTCAGAGATTTTGCCATGCTAAGCTCCAGGGTCTCAGCTCATGCTCCTGAAGCACACAGCAGCATTTTATCTGCTCTGAACCTTCTCATGAGCTCCCAAAAAACACCTCTCTCACCAAATCTGCAAGCCATTTGTTTCCTTTGTAGGATGTTTCAGAGACTACACCCTGCTCCCAGCAGCATGATCTTATTTACTCAGAACAAAATTGGGCAGCAAAAAAACCAAAAAATAAAAATTCTGTTTCAGACACTGGTACCTGTCTCACAGCATACAAAGAACTCATCACACAGAGCTAAGTGAAATGGCCATACCACTGCAGCTTGCTGTCAGCTATTTCTGATGCTTTTTAATGCAGAAGAAATTATCAGTTCTCAAAAAAATGCCATTTATTTGCACAAAAATACGTTTAAAACCAGTGGTACCTTTGTAGTTAAATACCACTCCCTCTTTTTTAAAAACCCCATGCTTTATAGATGAGAAGAATGTTATACCAGCAGGGTCCTGTATTGGATGAGTGGTTATTAAAAATTGCAGCTTCCCTTTACATACCTGTACTTGTGCAATGCTACTCTGACTAACAGACATTTTTTTCGCTAGAGAGACACTTATATCTGTGCAGAAAAGTCACCTTTCCACTAAAAAACCAAACCAATCAATCAAACAAAAACCCCACAAAAACCAATCAAACAAAAAATTGAGCCAAACACCAGGTTTTTCCTTAAGCAAAGAGGGGCAATGCTCCTAGCCCTGAACCATAGAACATCTGCTGTAGTGCAAGACAGCATTCTAAAAAATACAGCCCCAGTCCAGGGGAGCACAGAAGCACATGAATAAATAATATAATAACACCCAGATCGAATATTTTCCTGTGCTGTATGAATGCTTCATGTCCAGAGCTCGTTCCACTGCTGTGTGACAGCTCTGATGTCTGCAACATCTTTATTCACACATCAGCAGTAACTCCTTCCACCACATGCCAACTACATATAATCTTCAAGTCCCAGTGGACTGGGAAGATATAATATGTTCAAGAAATACTTAAAACAGTATTTTTCTATTCTCCTCTCTATCAGCAAAAAAGACAAAAGATCCAGATTTATCCATGCATCCAGATTTACCCAAGTGTTTTTTATATAATTTGGACCCTTTTGTAGTTTCTGAAACACGCCCTGGTAATTTCAGCCTGGTGGAAGATGACAGCAAGCCACATGCCATGTGGTTTTCTGATATCCATGCCAATAAAAGAAGCATCAAGCTGTGCATAGCCCATAGTCATGGGAGTATGTTGCCCAACAGGCTCACGCACCCAGTAGGAAGCAGGAGTGTAGATGCCTGAAGCAGTTCTGAATTACAGCATGCTGTCTGTCTCAGTGTTCATCTGCAGGGATGAAACAAAATGAAAGGGTGGCCATTAACACACACATGAGCTCGGTTCAAGTGCCACATGTGAGCTTCATGCAAATGCAACTCAGCTTGCTTCATGTGAAAGAAACCTTGCCTTAAGCTTAAGTGTAGCCAAGACTTGACCCTCACTGAATATTTGGGCCAGGGAGATTCTGGATGCTTACTGGCCTCCATTTTACTTACTGTTAATGAGATTAGCTGAGAATGTATGTGCAAATTGCTTTATACTCTTATTTATAGGAAGCTTAGAAATATGCAGCACTTTGCTTTAAGATCTGACCTCCTGGTCTTTGCAATAGGCATTGAGATATTGAAAGTATTTATTTTTTTTCTCTGTGGAGACATTCTCTAATGTATTTTAGAAGTTTTTATCTCAAAGGCAGAATTTGTCCAGATTTTCCAATTAAGGTTTGATCTCAGTGTCAATTTGTTTCCCCCTTGATTCCTAGATAAGATCATTTTTTTCCTGCCAGCATCTGCACGACATGTCGCGTATCAAAGGACCATACTGTAACCACTCACCTCCTGACATTGTGTCCCATGTTTAATCATGTCCTCAAAGAATCAATAACACTTAGCTTGGAAGACAGGAGCACAGTTCATGAAAAATTTTTAAAAATCTTTTTTCAATTGAAAGGCTTTAGAAAAATCCAAACAATTTATTTTTCTTAATCACAAAAATTTTTACTCACATGCACATACATGCACAGAATCCCTTTTCCCCTACAGGCTCCACTAGGCATAGGAACCTGGTGAGATCAAAGTCAATGGGAACTAAGTAGAAAATTTCCAATCTTGTCTACTATCAATTCACTTGTTCTCCCTATCACACTAAGAAGATGCTGCCTAAGAAGAAGAAGAAAAAACCCAAAAAAAACCCAACAAAAAACAAACAAACAAAAAAAAAAAAACCTAAAGGAGTTCATGTACATCTGTTTTACATGCATATAAAAGCAGTTTTTCCTGGTGGCAGAGATGATCTGGCATAAATTTGCATGCAAAGCCTAGCTATGGCAAGTGTTTTGATTCACACCCATATGATTTATCCTTAGGGTTAAAAAAACCATGCAGCCTTGGGATCTGTGAAACCTGCTTTTTGTCTGAAGATGAACAGTACTCTGAGGGGATCTTTTTCAAGCATTTTTTTAGGGATATATTTAGTAGAGTTCAATGGGTATAATGTGCCATACATAGTTTTACATTTCCATTTCACAAATGCCTTTTGTAAAACCGTACCCATAGCATAAAAGGCAAAATTTTTTTGACCTATTTTTCAAAACTATTTCTTAACAACACAAGGATAAACTGGAACATAGTGCTTCATTAAGTGTAATTTTACAGTTGATCTCTGCAAGTAAAAACCAGGGAAGAATTTAATATTGCTTATCAACAAGATGTCCATATGCCTACCCTGAACACCTGTTATTCTTCAGCTTGAAAGCTAATCACAGTTCCTCTCTTCCACTTTCTTCCTGTAATTCCTACATCAATTAAGCCCTCTTAAGTCAAGGAAAAAATACTGTCAAACCCATTCTTAGTAGCAATTACGCCTGATCTCAGGAAAGCCAGGACTTTTGACATGAAATAAGAGATTATATACCAAAAGCCACCTAAAAAAATTCAATTATTACCAAGTGAAGCAAACCACTCAGCACAAAAGCATTGCTTGTGAATAATTAACATTTACAACAATAATGAATAAGTATATGCTACAAAGAAGAAATGAAAGATGAGGAAAAAATCATGAGGTGCCTCCCCTGTAAGCTTTTTTCATTCTCAGTGTAGTAACACATCCTGCTTTGAATAGCAGAACAAGCAACTGTTCTGGCCAGTCATAGTCACTCATGCAATCAGGGCCATGTGACACTAAACAAACTAAAGAAAATTAACCCAAGATTAGCCTCACCCCCTCTTTCTGTTCCTTAGTTTTGTTACAGGATGGACTCTGACAGGTGATACAAACTATTATTATAATTATTAATTGTTAGATAACAAATACTGCTTTATGGAACTACACATTCCATCAGGTCAAGGCTTCATTCCCAGTCCAATACTCATCTCTGACAGCATCTGGAGAAAGGATTCATAGATGGGGCAATGACATTTCTCCAGGTTGTTTTCTACCTCTGTGGTTTAAACACTTGCTGGCTGTATTTAGCAGCTTTCATTACAACATTCTTTTCTGACCATGTCCACCCATCTCTGAAATGGCACCTAGCATCCTGCTGCAAGGAATGCCACAGATTGCCTAAATACTCCATGAGGAAAAAAAAAAGAGCTCTTCTCATGTTTCCTTAAACCAACACTCTCCAAACTCTTATGTTTGGAGAGTGCTGGTTTAATAGGTAAAATTTCTCTTGTGTCCCCTAGTCCTTATACCAGAAGTGATAATGAGGAGTCATCCCCTTCCACAGCTGGTGAGAAAATGTAAAAAGAGCCAGAAGCCTGGGGGTTGATTCCCCCTTCTGATATTCACTGGAAAGCTGTATTTTCAGGAGTGTGTAAGCCAGAGTCTGCAAAACATACAGGAGTGCATCAACAGTTCACGTTCCTCTCTGAATGCAGGGCCAACTGTCCTCAGAAACACTCCATGGCATTAAATATTTAACCATCAATCCACTGCCCCAAAGAGTCATTATAAGCACTTTTCTTAAAAATTAAAGGAACCAGCAGAGAAGACAGTAAATTCCTAAAGCAAACCAGGGGCAGAAATCCAGCTGGAAATGGTCTCCTTTTGCCCTCATTTGGGAGCAGGCATACCCCAAACTGCTGCATCACCCATACTGTGTTAGGTGCAGGCAATGTGCATTCAGCGAGGCTTCTTCTCCTCCAAAACACTCAAGGCATTTCTATATCCTGCCACAGAGATATGAATCATAGCATCATCAAGGTTGGAAAAGACCTTTAAGATAATTGAGTCCAACCATTAATCTAGCAGCACCGTATTCATCACTAAAACCCTATTCCTAAGTGCCACATCCATATGCCTTTTGAATACTTTCAGGGATGGTGATTCCCCCAGTTCCCTGGACAGCCAATTTTAATGTCTGTGAAGAAACTTTTTTCTTTCAGTGAAGAAATTTTTTCCTAATATCCAGTCTAAACTTTGGTGCATTTTGAGGCCATTTCCTCTTGTCCTATAGATTGTTACCCTGGAAAAGAGATTGACCCCCACCTTGCTACAACCTCCTTGAAACTTGTAGGATTGCTGTTGAAGCACCAGACTGAGCTTCCCTCATTGTTTTCCCAAAACTGGCCACTTCCCAAAAATGATGGTGATGCCCTATACCAGAAATGTGGTTTTAGACAACATGAGCTAAGCAGGTGTTGAAGCTGTGAGCATTTCTGAAGCACGGTCTCTGGGCTAAGCATGAGTTGGGACATTTTTGAAGACTAAGGACTACTCTCCCTTACCAGTCAAGAGAAGCTCTGAGGGAGAACATGCCAAACCCCCAAGCCTGGACTGGGCATCACCCTCCATCAGAACCTCTCCACTGAGCATTAAGGGAGGAAACTCTTTTCTTTGCAGTTGGCCCAAAGGGGAAACGGGCCACAACTCAACAGACTGGTGAACAGAGGGGCTGAAAGGACAATGACCTGTGCACATTTCAGGGACACTAAGTGAAACAATTGTATTGAAGCATTAAGTGGCCATGTTAGGGCCAGTCCTCATGCTACAAAGAAGCTAAGAGGGCAGAGAACAAGATTCTTTGGCTACTCTACACCCCCCCTGCACATTCCCATTCCTCGCTGCTGGGATAATTTTTGCAGTCTTCCTTCAGTACAGGAAGCTTTCCACACAGAGTTAAACAGAAACATAAGGGAATACAGTTTTAGAAGGAAATAACTGACTTCTTGGGCAGCACAATGGGCAAAACAATAGCAAATGGCATCTGGCTTCTGTCAGGACATACAGCCTCTGCAAATTACAGCCCAAATGAATAAGAGCCATCCAAAAGGCGGATCAGCATCATCTGACAGAGTCATCTTAATTCAGGATATGCCTCTTTGGTTTCTCAGTGCAATACAAATTAGAAAAAAGAGTGGTAAATTAAATATGTACAGGGCCTTGGCAGAACTCTCCATCAGCTATAGAATATAAAAAAGGAGGAGAAAGCAATATACAATTAACAAGGCAAGTATGAAGTAGGCAAAGGGAAAATGCAACAAACAGACCCTAGCACCACAACAGAGCTGCCACAGAGCAGCTGCCTGTGTCTGCCAAATTCCAAGGGAAGACTTAATAAAAACAAGCCCACAAAGAGCATCACCACAGGAGAGGCACATGTCCTGTAAACAATTTCCCTACTGTAAGCTAGACTCTGAACTCATGGTGATCAGTTCCTGAGTTGCTAAGTCTGGCCATGTCCAGAGCACTCCTTTTACAGAGATTATGTACAAATATTTAAAAGGACTGAGGAAAAAGCGCTGAGCTCCACCTATGCATTTTTGTTCTATGTATTTACATCACTTCTTTTTTCCTCCTTGTTCCCTCTCCTTCTGATAATGCTGAAACATCTTTTTTAATAGCAGCAAGGTGCTAAGCAATTCAGCTGAGAATATTTTTACTAATGAACAAAAATAGGATAAAGACTTGAAAATAGAGTATGATTAAAAATTAAACTTAGGGAATTTTTTTTTGCTTCACTTCATATAGAAAAATTACTTAGTTGTCTTCAAATACAAATTCTTTCAGCATAAAGCAAATAGAATGCAACACCATATACGTAACACTGTAATAACTGGGGCATTCTCCATAGCTGAAGGAGAACAGATTCAGTTTCTTCATATGCCTAAGGAGATTCAAACTCTTTGGAGAGTGAGACAATCAGAGGATCTAGGCTATTTTGGGGTGGGTGGCTGTGACCATCTACCAGAACTGCTAAATTTTATATAAAAAGTTCAAGTCTCATATCAGCAGGAGGGCACATTAACATGCAGGTGGCTCCTGCTGCCACAAGGCTGAGAGAAGTCAATCAGTGGGATCTCTGCTCCCACACCTAAGTAGGTGTTTTCTATCAGGTGGTTATTATGCTAGCAGACAGGTAACATGGGAAAGCATGGGATATGCTGTTCCCCAAGGGGACATGACCTACAGTGGCCTAAGGACATGAGGAAATCCGGCCTACAGAAGCAAGATTCCTAGGCTTACTTTTTTGACTCCCTTCCCCATCTCTACTGAGAGCATCTACAGCCCAGCTTGCCATCGATCTATGACACTGAGGGCAGATTTTTTTTTTACCAGGCAATTCATTCATTGTTCCCTGAGAAGAGGGAAGATTTATTAGTGCTTCAGAGAAGAAACAGGACTTAAATATAGTGAAGACCAAAGGGTCTCTTCATTCCAGACCCTGGGTGCATAGAGATTACCCCTCCCTCCCCTCTCCTTCAGCCTGAGCACATACAACCTGTCCTGCACAGGGTCACCCACAGGACAAGGTCCCTCCTGCTGGACTGTGGAGCTTTGACAGAGAAGGACACCCATTTGTTCAGCTGACAGTGATACCACAGCAGCTAACACAGCAGCATTAATTACATGTAATTATATCCATGCTAGGACAGAAACCGCTGTTGTATATGAAACTCTTAAAGGAAATAAAGCATACAATACAGGGAATCTGAAATGAGAGCTCAGGGTCACAGGCAAAATTCAAATGCAGTATTTTGATTTAAAAAAAAAAGAAGGAAAGAAAAAAATCAATCAGCAGTCTCTCCCAAGGCATTTCACCTCTAATTGAAGAGTGAATTGTGTTTACTTAACTGCTCATGCTCTTGAACTGTCTCTCAGCAAATGAATCGTGATTACACTACATAAAATTCAGTGTTTGGCTTTCTTATGATCCCACAGGACTGGATTCCACACTTTTAAGACACATATGTAAAAAAAGGACTGAACTCTGAAAGATATCTTATAGAAAAGAAAAAAGTTTCCTTCAAATACAGATTTGAAGTCCCTCCAGTTCCTATTTCCATAGCTGAAGTGGAAACTAAAGGAAAGGCCACGTATGCTAAAGGTAAAATAAAGCTGTTTCACATTCAGATTAACATTGGTCAAGGGCTATGTAGGCTGTTGTAATCTTGGATACCTAAAATCATATTATGCCATAAACAGATTTTACACACAGAAGGATCTTTGTTTTTTTCATTATGTGTATGCATACTTCAGGAGTGCTCAACTTTAACTATTGTGAAGGTGCTCAAAATTGATCAAAATCTAAGTAAAAAATTACTCAGACTTTTGCCTCAAATGTTGTCATCACTGAAGCAAAATGAGGAACTACATGCAGCATTTATGAATCAAGAACAATTTATCATAACAATCTGGGAATTTGAGTGAAGATGGACATAATAATAAAAAAAACCACCTCAGGAACTGAAAAAAGTTCTAAAACTTTCTGGCAAACCACTGTTTTTTAAAAGCCAACCTCCCATATATATTGTTCATCCCCACTTATTTGAAAATGACAGACCTGATTCTTGGGTCATCCTTTGTCAAAATGGCTTTACAGCTGGAGCACCAGTAATTGGGTAGAGCATCTCAATGTAGCAGGATTGCTGGGTATTGTGGCTGCTACATCAGTATTAACTGATCTTCCATCCAGTGGATGGAGTATCATGGGACAACTATGTCTATCTCATGTATGACTGTTGTGTGGTCTCTTGAAGAGGTGTGACTTAACAGAGGCTTGCAGCAATGACAAACTGTGTTTATGACATTCCTGATCCTAGGGAATGGCACAGCGCAAACTCAGTTTAAGGTGAACTGGTACAACATTCACTGAATAGTTCCTGGGTGGCTATGCTGCAATTCCAAAGTGGTCTCAGCTGTTATGGTACCTCATGCTAAGACACAGCATGAGGTTGCCTTCTTATCAAACTCCTCTAAGCCCATTAATCATGATTCACCCATTAGCTTCACCTGAAAAAAGACAATGCAGAAACTAGAGGAAATTCACTCAGAAACAGAGGAGACCAAGCAAGTGGTAGAAACATGACCTTCCTTCATGAGGTCAAATAGCTTTATTGTGATTAAGCACTACAATACAGTATATATCCATAAAAAACTCTATAGTGTATATAAATTATTCCTTCCATTCAGTAATTCTCTTTTTGTTTTCAATTTTTTTTTCATTTCCATTACAGCTTTGGTACAATGTGATTTTATTATATTTTTAAATACTTTCAGCTTCACAAACTCAACACAAAGTACAAAACTAATCCGAATCGGGGATATTACAATCTACACAGTGGTGTTCAGTGGTAGGAAAAAATCTTACCTCAATGAATTCATGTCACTAGCTAAGCTATAAAGGCATACCTAGCAGACATGACAAAAATATGCACCATTAACCAGCAATCTTTTTTTTTTCAAAATTTATTTTACTTTTTGTTTTTTACAGGTTTTTCCAGCAGCAAATCACTTGAGCATTGTCAGTACTCATGTCCTCAACTGATTATTCTGTTGTGTTCCTCTTCATTTGAAGGCCATGATTTATTTGTCAAATAATGCACCTCTATCCTCATAAATCTAAGCCACAGTGTCAGTACTTGACCTGCCACCCTGCATTGTTGATGCTCGCACAGTTTGTCCTGCAGCTGGCAGAAATAACTGGAACGTTATTGGAGGGGCAGTGTGGGGCAATCAACCGGAGATTGTTCTGCGGGGCAGGAGGTATGACATTACAGTAGACAGGCATTCCAGTGGCTGTAAGTGTTCCTTGACCTGATTGATTAGGTAGCATGATTGGTTGTTGATATGATTGTTGCGGCAATCCTTGAGAACCCTGGGTCATTGGCACCTAGGTGGGAATACGGAAAGACGTAGGGAAAAAAAGATAACAATTACTAAGCAAGTTAAGCCCAGTATCCCTATACTCCTCCTAGCTGAATTTGAGTATACTGTCTGTTCTGCCAAAACGTGCTATTTTCTGCTGCTCAGAATTGTTCTCATCTCTGAGGATTTTTTTGTTACAGAAGGTTTTAAAGAGAATTCCCTCTGCTTTTAGGCCTAGAAAGTGTCTCTGTCATGAGCTAGTAGAATATGCATTGCTGGGATCAGTGAAAACAGAAGACTCAACCCTGATATATTTAGGCCATCTAAAAGGTCTAAACCTTTAACTTGATCATTAACCTTTAAAACATGTTTTCGATATAAAAGTTCTGAAGATGTAAGGGGAAAATTTTACCCAAAAGCAATTCCCCCATTTCCATCTGTGTCACTGAAGTGTTTTCAAGGAAGCTGAGGGAAAAGGGGAATGGCTGCTTAATTAGTGCAATCTATTAAAATGAATTAGATGTCATTTAGTTTCTTAACTTTCCAGAGGGACCAGTAGGAAGTATAAGCACAGGCCACCTCTCACATGCTCTTGGCATAACTCACAGAAATTAGGTATAAAGGTTGGGAAATAAGTCTGGGTAACTTACGGACTTGGTAAAAATCAAGCCACTGCCTTCCCTCTCCCCAGAACCCAATAAACAATAATCCATCTGGCTACAGCTTGTTATAGAAGACATGGTGAGATCCTTGGCAGGAGTCTCCACAGATGAGTAATTTTTAACTGGATCAGGCAAAGCCCTCAACTTCATTACAGGAAACAGTACTGCACTGGCAAAAAAGAGAAGAAATGAACAATGTTCTTATATTTTTTAAAATTAATTTTCTTCACAGGAAGAAGTCTAATTCCTTCGTTCTTTGTGACATTACCCTCACTGCAGGCTGTAATAAATAGTTCATTTGAAGCATTCTGAAATCAGAACGAAAATCAGGAGTACTAAATCCATGTAAATAGGAAGCAAAGACACTGATTTGACTTAGAAGCGTATTCATCAGAAGGGTTCCTGCCACACACTACCCAAATGAAGTTATAAGGGCACTGTGTGATGCAAAACCTTAATTCAATTAAGCATTCTCCAAGAAAAAAAAGTCTTTCCTTACAGCTCCTAAATACCTGATAAGACGACATGGCTGGATACTGCACCATCATGCCTTGCACCTGATTCCCCTGTTGATTATTCATCAGGTTCTGGCTTTGGGGCGGCTGCTGCATTCCCATGAGACCCTGGAACCCCTGCTGCTGGTTCGGCAGGACAGGCTGGTAACCTGGAAGAAGAAAGACATCTTTAAATAGCCCGTTGCTTGTAGGGACAAAATTATAACAGTCCTCAGGTACAGCAAATGATCCCATCATTTACACCCACATTAGTTAAAAAGTTACTCGTCCCTGCAGAAATGTAACTGGAAATGAAAACTGAAGTGCAATAAACAATTGCCATGAGCTGGCAGCCCTGGCAGGCTGACCTGAGTGGGCAGCATTGTCTTTTGGCTACTTCCTCAGAGGCAAAACTCCCAACAACTTCAAGGACACCAGCATTTGGCCTTCATGGTCTAACTTGACAATTTCTTTCAGGTCGCATTTCTTACCTTACCCTCTTACCTTCCTTGTAATGCAGCACGCTAGCACAATATAAAGAGAAGCCTTTATTTAATCAAGAAGAACATCTCCATACACACTAGCTCTCACTTGCAAGTTTTTTTATGCAATTAGAGCATATTAAGGGTTATAATCCACTGTACTATTTTCATGTGTGTCAAAGCAGAAAAATAGTAAATTAGGGAGTATCCTCCCCATTGCTTGGTAGGAACACTGCTAACACACTAGTGCCTGCACAAGGATGAGAAGCTGACGCGTCTGTTTCAACCTGTGATTAACTCTGTGTTCAAAGTCACCACAATATTGCAGATTTTCTGCTGGGATGGCTCCTCTAGGACTAACAGAGAAATGGGCAAGACTGAATATCTAGAGAGCCAAGCCACTAATGAGGCAGCAGTGTGGATGGGAAGGCAAGCACAAATAAAAAACTGCTCAGCAGCAATGCAATTTTGCCTGGGAATGAGCCTAGACAGGTGGAATTGGGCTGGTTGGGTGATGGCGATATTTAGCAATTAAGAATTTTGCAGAAAAGGAAGGAAAGGAAAGGAATACGCAGAAAGATCCTGCCCTTGAAAAATGTGGCCAGACATAGGTATTATAAATAGGTATTATAATTTCTCCTTAACACGTTCTGTGTTCTTTAGCGCTCGTATTTTAAACATGCAGTTATGCAGTGCACTATTAACTCTGTGGTGATGTTTTTACAATAAGCATATTTCAGACAAAGAACTACCAGAAGGAGCAACTCTGTGTCATCTTTCTATGAAAAAATTGTGTCTTGCCTGCTCAATTTACGTTCATGAATACAGTACCTGGCTAAATATACTTCACAAAGTGAAAACTATCATCTGGATATTTCTTCATTATGTAAGAGAAATAAAGTAACAAATGTCTCTGTTTCTGCTGGTCTCTTGTCAATTGATAGCTTTCCTTCTAAATCTGATCTTATGCCAGGGAAATGTTGAGATTTCTGGTCAAGTGTTTGGCATTAAAGATGCCATTCCAGAGATTAATGTCTCCAGTCAACTGAGCAAAATTAAAAAAAAAAAAAATCCCACAAGTGATTAACTTAGCTTTAAACATCTCCCAAACTCACCAGATTATTATACATTCAGATTTGCTCTTTTCCCATGCCCAAACACTGTGTCAGCATATTTTTTAGTCATAAAAAATTACCAACATCAGAACTGCTGTAACTGAGTTTACAGAAGGCTTATACAGCAATAATAAAATTGCAAGTCCTCTTCTGCTCCAGTACACCAATTATGGGAGGAGGGGATAAAGGATAGAAATAAAAAATTTAGCATTACTCTTCTGATATTTGCAGGACTGGAGGTTTAAGTAGAGGGGTGTCAACTGACAGCAGAAACAGCAACACAAAATTCATCTCCTCTCACCTCCAGTTGTTAAAGTTAAGTCCTAGAAGTGTAAAGAGCCATAGATGGCTAGTGAGCCAGGGATCAAGTGACACTTTTGGGGAATGTAATCCAACCCTGGATTTGGGCTCAGAGACCTGGATTGCAATGCACTGGCACAGGGTGACAGACTGGTGCTCTGCAGAGACAGACAGACACCACTGGGGCCAAGTAGAAAGCAGCCCTTCTGTTATCTCTAGTAAATATGATTGCATTAACATTACTTTTGTGAGACTACTGCAAATGCCCTTCTGTGTGTTTAAATACACAGCTCACTCTCTACCTCGGCTTTGTGTTCCATATTCTCCAAATATGAGAGATTTATGACCCGGTGCAGACATGACTATCAAACTGAAATTAAAAAATCATGGAAAACTTGAAGTAGCTAACCATATGAGGAATGTACAGGCACAATCTCCTGGAGGTATTACAAAAACATAGAGTCACAGAATGGATTTGGTTGGAAGGGACCTTAAAGACCATCCAGTTCCAATGACACACACACACACATAAGCACCCAGCCCTGAAAATCTCTTTACTATCAAGCACTGCTTAGTACATGACATAACCACTCCAGGTTTTAGGTGCAGGAATATGAAAAGGAGACAGGCTGAGGTCCACTGGGCTATGCATTAATATTTTAACAATCTTATTCCAACATTCTTCAAGGACTTTAGCGATTTCTCCAGACCATAGGACATGTGCACCCCTCACTCCTGTCCTAACCTACAGAGTACATCAGTTACATCCCTAAAAGTGAGAATAAGACCTTTTTCCTACTCCTTGTGTAAGCCTTTTGCAATGCTTTGACCACACAGAAACGCCTCAATACAAATACTTCACATGCACTCTAACATACTTCCAATTTGGTTAGATGGAACAAATAGGTTGTATCCTGAATCCTCTCAGACTTTAAGATAAAAGAAGTCCCTTCTTTGTCCAAAAGGAGGTACTTTTGAATATTTAATGCCCTGACTTGTGAGTAGAAATGGGGATGTTTAAGAAGTTTACTGGTCTGTGTGCATCTTTGCAAAGATGCTGGCTGTCATCTTTCCTTACTTAATATTCATGGACTTCCTTTTTTTATGATCAGTACCCTTTGGAATTAAATGAAGCTATGGATATCAGACTGTGCTGAAGAACCCAGTATAGAATTTAGTCAAAACCCAGCATCTTCAAGGTTCTGCACCTCAATAATGCCACTTCATTTTACATGTTAGCAGAGCTTGACCCTTTATTATGTTAAATACATGAAGAAAGATGCAGGTTTGCCCATTCTATTGAACCTAAAAACATGAAAAGGTACAAAAGTATATTCCAACATTACAAAGGAGGTACAGAATATTAAAAAGTAAATTGATTCTTTTTTATCTACAACAAACTTTGTAAGCAAGAAAAAAATGTGACAAAACAAAAAAGCCAATATCTGTTTTGCTATATTACTTCTGTTTCAGCATGAATGAAAGTAAGACAACTGGCACTCTAAGTGGCAACCCATTTGGATAAGAAGTTGTTAATATTAGAAACCAGCTGTTCTCAATTTCCTATCACTGCAGCCCAAATTCTCCATGTAATATTTGAAACAGGTCCTCCAGTGTTTACTGGATTTTGATATCTTTGTATGTTTCTGCACTCTGGCCAGGAAAAAGAATGGAGGCAGGAGAACTGAGACTAATATCAACCTTTTAGCACTGTTTGTGAAATGATATCCTTTTTTTTTTCCTTTTTCCTCAGGCACAGACTATCAGAGAGTGCCATTCCACCAAAATTACTTAATTTGTACACACAGAGCACAGTCTTAAACTACACCATGCTTTTCATGTGCTATTACTTTTCAGTGACATGGAAATAATACTGTATTCTGAAAAGTCTTGAAAACTGACTGCAGTGCATGAGAAACCAGGCATTGCTGGGCAGAGGTGGATATTTTGAAGCTACACAGGTGTAAGTAAAGTGGGAACAGGAAGTGGCAACATGCTTATGCAGCAATAGTTTTCTTTGCACTTGCTCTTTTGCTCATTAGCTTTCATACTACATGGAGAGTAATCCTTAAAAGCCTCTTTACAGTCCCCTGAGAACATACATACGTGGGTTATTTTCTAATGGCAGTACACATCAGATGAACCATCCTATTACTGCAAGCTCCAGGGCCTCTTTACTGCAATTATATCATCCTGCTCTATGTTATCTCTGCTACAAAGGAGGATTTTTTAAATCAGGGCAAACATGAGAGACATTGTTAAACAACCAGAGGAACAAATCGTGCACAGAATTTCAACCAATGTCTCAGACGAAAGATGTGCCTTGGATTCCAGCTGAAATGGAAGAGGCCTTCATATCACAAAGGTAATTCTCTGAACCTTTACAGGCTGCCTCACCATGCTAAAAGTCATCAAACTTAAACATCCCAGGGGAGAAAGACTGCATGAAAGACCTACAAATGTTTCAATTTCCTAATGAGGCTATGCAGCTCAAAAGACAAAATGCAGCAGCTTTACACCTTTGCCGGTAGTGTCAACCAGAGCTGCAATTAAAGCAGCTTTGGGTGCTTTAATTTTGGTGCAGTTTGGTGCTCTCCTGGCCTCAGCATACATCCTTCATGAATGGCACATTCATGTTGGCAGGGACTGTTTCATTCCTCATTTTAGATTTGAAGCACGTGTTACCAGTGTTTGGAACGTGTATCAGCACTGTGGGTAAAGAGTTTCTGACAAGTACAGGCGAGAGTCCCTGAACTGCAAATTTTCCGTACTCTTTCCACTGGAACAGACTCCTTGCATGCATGCCCACCCAATGCAAACACATACTCTCATAGTGCTTTTGATGTAACATGATTTGAGAGCTCACTTGCTTTCTTTCTGCTTTACTCAGTGTAGTGCCACCTAAAATTCAGGTACCTCGGCAACACACTGCCATGGCTTAGGCAAGCAAAGTCCAAAATAAAGTCAAAAGAGAAACCTCAAGCAGAGGTAACTGGGCTGGGTTGAATGCTGCACAGAATCTGGTCATGCTCCTGCCTGCTCTGCAACTAGTACAGTGCCTTTCTGGTGCCCTATGCCATCCTCCCTTTCCTTTCCCCTCCCTCCCCCAGTATAGACCAGTTCAGCCCCTGCAGCAACTGCCAGGAGCACTGGGAAGAGATTGAATTTGAGCTCACCTGAAAAAGCCAAGGAGAACAAGCACCAACTCTTGGTGTGGACCCTGTGAAGCCCTTGAAAATATTTTAACAGCAATTCTGCAAACAGAAGGTGCTTACATTTGCAGGAGACTCCCCAAAACTGAAAAGAGCTGAAAAGTAAGCTAAAAACATGATCCTTCTGGTCAGGAAGCACACGTCTTTTTGAAAGGCTTAATGAGCTCACTTTGCTCAACTTACTCAAAAGATGAAGAAGTATTTGCAAATAGACAGTTGTGCTGGTTTTGGCAAGGGTAGATTTAATTTCCTTTCTAGCAGCTAGTATGGGATTACATTTTGGATTTGTGCTGAAAACAGTGTTGATAATTCAGGGATGTTTTAGTTACTGCTGAGCAGCGCTTACTCAGACATTCTGCTTCTCACACCACCCCATCAGCAAGGAGGTTGGGAATGAACAAAGAATTTGGGAGGAGACACAGGTGAACAAAGGGATATCCCATACCATGTGACAACATGCTCAGCATATAAAGCTGAGGCAAGGAGGGAGTGGGGAATGCTCAGAGGGGGCATTTTTCTTCTCGAGTAACTCTTAGGTGTTAAGGAGCCCTGCTTTCCTAGGGGTGGCTGAACACCTGTCTGCCCATGAATGGATTCTTTGTTTTGCTTTGTGTGCACACACAGCTTTTGGTTTCCCTATTAAACTGTTATTGTGTCAAGCCATGAGTTTGCTCATTTTTCATTTTCTGATTCTCTTCTCTGTGCAGCTGATGAGAGCAAGTAAGCAGCTGCATGGACCAGAGTTGTTGGCTGGGGTTAAACCGTAACAATAGTTCTTGAACAGAGCAGAAAATGGTTTAATAAAATTACATGTCTGGAAGATAAACCTAGAACTTTTCGAATTAGTAATAAAATTCAAAGTTTCAACAGACCCTATAATTAACAAGGAGACAATTTACTCAGAGTGGAAGCACGTTTGTATCACTTAAAACCTCTAAAATGAGGATGGACATCTTGCTAGAAGATATTATTCAGTTTATAAGTAGTTCTGGTAATAAAAATGATTAGAATGTGCTAATTGTCCAATATTAGTCAGACCATTAAATTACATATTCCAGATTTGAAACACTTAGGAAAATGTTAGCTAGTTAGCTCTTAACACTTTTCCTCTCTCCCAAGGAAAAGGACTAATCTTTTGCATATGAGACAGGATCCTCTCCCCAGTCTCTCCTCCCTTTGATCACATGCTGGCAATGCCACCCAGTTCATTCCACAGGCAGAGTTCACCTGTGTACAGTGGATATTCTAAGGGATATTTCTGGCCTATTGTAGTTTACTTTGCCCTGGCTGGAGTAGTGCTCAGTAGACTTTGTAGACTGAAGATTATGGTTGGTATCTATTCCCACAATTTTACTAGGCTATGTTCTCCTTCACTTTTTGAGATAAACTATAGGCAAAGTATTAAAGTGGATAGATGTAGCTTTTACTTTCTAATAATACATATTTACAATGCCCATGATTAACTTATAATCAGAGAAAGAAAAATGTCATTGTAGAACTACAATTCACTCATAGACACATGAGTATATTTGCTAAAGTTTTTGACAACTTTTTTATTAAAGGCTCTGAGCTGGTCCATCCCAAAGCATTTGCAAAACTAGAAGGAGGAAAAAAACTGAAGCAAGCTGTTAAGCAAGATCGAACACTGTCCTAGAATTACAGAATGGAATCAGATTTGCTTAGGGCAGAAAGACCTCTAAATTCATCAACTCCACCCATTGCTTTAACACTGCCACATCCACCACAAAACCCCCTAAGCATCCCAAAGAACCTTTGGATTCTCAAACAGACCCTAAAGGTTATCTGTAAAACAGGAGAAAAGCCAGCCTAACTGGGGAATCTTGCATAGGACAGTTGGCCAAATTGTGGGAACCACGTAATGAGCACAAGTGAGAGCAGGAATTCCAGGCAAGTGTTTCTGGTGGCCAGAACAAAGCCCTTCTTGTTCCAGAGGTCCATCAGTCCCTCCTGACTTTGCATGAGATACTCAAGTACTGGACTGCAACCAGGTATTTCACCTCCTACATGGATATTGTAACACCATCCCTATGCATTGCTTCCTCTAGAGGAGTGCTGCTCCAAGGCATTGTGTACTTGATGGCTTCTCATGTCCAGGTGTGATGTGTTAGAATTGGGTACCAAATACCACTGAGGAAAAGGTTTGTGGAATTTTTCTTTATGCAGTTAGTTGACCATTACGTGGCAAGTTTCACTGCAATTGATGGACTAAACTGTCATGGAGCATAAAATTAATCTATAAATTTAAGCTAATTTTGAATTTAGCCTCACCCCAAAGTGTCTGCAGTTTGGAAGACTCCCAAAGAAGACACATTAATTAAGGTCTCCCTCCTGGTGTTATTTTCTGTGTGAGTCTGAAGATTTAAACTGTATCTTGTGCAGCTGGAATTCAAACCACTTTGTAAACAATTTTGTAGTTTAAGCTTGGATCTAAAATCTAAAGCACACTGCAAAGCAAATCGGCTGCAGTTGGTCTATCCATTCCTACTGTGCTTTCTCTCTGCAATACACATAAAAATGTCTTGACCTAGTAAGACATTTCAGCTTTATATTCTACTTGAAGACATCACAGATAATTTAGGGGTGTGAACTGGACACCATGTGAGCTAGAAGGACAAGTACGTAATAGCTGAATGCTAAAATTCCATCCCTTTCCCCTCAAAACACAAGACCACACAATCATTTTACTTAGTTTTCACACACATACAAAGGGGGAAAAGACCAAACAAGAATACCTATGCCTGAAATAAGGAAGTCTTAAAAAGCAACAGAAAAGGTATGAAAGTACAAGGTAGCATGTAAAAGAGCACATGTCAAAAACCACAGCAGCACACAGACTCATTTTGCCCACAGCACTTATTAAGTTCAGACCCTCCAGAAACCAGAGAAGCCTTTTAACACAAGTTTGGCTTCTTTTATTTCAGGTAAAAGCACATCCCACTCCAACAGTACAGCTTGCAGGGGAAACCATGGGTTATTACGTTTGATTTGTTTTCAAAATTTTAAACTAATGGCATTGATTCTTTCTACTTTGTGAGATCAAAACAATTTTTAGCTAATGGCACTCCAGCTACATTCACTGGAAACACATAACGCAGCAAATGTATTCCTGAAGTGATTACAATGACAGTGACTCGAATCATTCTCTGCAGAGCTGAGGTTATAAAACTGCAGGATGTTGAACTTTGAGTCCTGAAACATAATTGCTGCCAGAATCGTAGCTCCAAGCGCCTAAATTTGCCATAGCTTTGCAAAAAACATGTTCATGCTTCCCAAACCTGGTAACAGACCAATTGCAACATTTGTTGTCAGACTCACACACAAAGAGCTGTATTCAGCTGCATTAAGAAACTCAACAAGATGTACATGTGTTAAAGATATGAGCCAGTAAGATTTATTGTCACAAGAGAAAGAACAAAAATCCTGGATAAAAGAAGTTGGACTGTCTTCCCCATCCCTCCTCCTCTCTCTCGTTTACAAAGCTACAAATCCCATGAAAGCAATACTGCAAAAATATCTTCATCCAGCTTCAGAGGAAGAAATAAAACAGGGAAATTTCCTGCCATTTTGAATTATTCCAGAGCAATCTCTGTTGGATTTGGTAAAAACTGCAAAACTTCTGATGAAAATACTCTGCTACACTAGGGTTTTTTTGGTTTTTTTTTGGTGGTGTGTGTGTGGTTTTTTTTGTGTGTGTTTGTTGTTGTTGTTGTTGTTTTTGTGGGGATAGCAGCTCTGAAATCACCCATGTGACGAATTCCTCTGTAGTGCTAGAACAGGATCTACCCAGGTGAACTGCGCCTCCCTGTCCTCTTGCTTTATTCTTTCTCAAAAAGCTGTATGAAATCTTGGTTCTACCTGTTTTGCAACCCCAGGGGCTAGAAGAAGCCCAAAGCACAGAGCATCTGAAGCATTGATAGTTTCATGCACTACTCAAGACAATGCTGCCAACTGACGGCATTTCTCCACTGCCAACAAAATGGAAAAAAAAGTTAGGGGAATAACACAACTTCCCTAGCAAACGAAACTCTCCTGGTCCAAAAGATGTGCATGATCAGAGCCTCAAAAATATACTTTTTAACTCTGCTTTTCTATATAAACTAAAATAAGGTACATTTTTACAAAAGCCAAGATAGACTGCTTTTTGCATACACTTTTCCTTGAGAATAGTCACTGTATAAAACAAATGAGTTCACCTGGGAGGTAGAAAGCCTCCTGTTGGGGTGATTTAGATTATGGCAATGAGAAATGATGGAAGTAACACCACATATCACAATGTAAGATTTAGCACTTCCTACATGTCTAAGAAATATCCATTACCTTCTACCCATTCTTTTACTGTTTTTCTATGATGCTAAGTTCCAACCTGGAAATGAGGAATAGCATTATCTTTTAAAAAACATTTATATGCATGCTCAATGTCCCACGGGTGAAAAAATGTTTTTTGCAAAGAGTGCTGAACTTTTATTTAGTGCCTTCTACTTTGTCATCCAAGCAACTACCTTGAGGGCAAACATGCAAAATCTTTGGTAAATTGAATTTATGAATCACTTAAAGATGCATATCCACCCCTCAATTACTTTTCCACACCTGAGCAGAGTAGGTTTAAAACTCGGTGACTTTACTACTCAGTAAAAAGGCCCGGACAAGTAAGAGGTATGATTAAATACTTTCATTATATACCTAATGAAATCACATACTATAACATCTTCTGAGACTAAAATTTTAATTAAGGCAGGCTGGCATTTTGGGTTTTTTTGTCCTCCCTTATATTCCAGGGGAACAGCAGGTAAGGTCAAACAAAAAGCTTATGTGATAAAATTGCGAGAGAGTGCTCCTGGGACACCTGGCATTATTAACGAGAACATGAAGAAGGGCACAGTTGAACAGTTCAAAGATAAATGATTGCATTCAGTTTACTTTTTGCTATCAATTGGAGAACCTGAGAGAGCTGTTATTTGACAAGAAATGTATATAAAGAGGCATCAAAAAGAGCTTGAATAGATACAATTACAGGAGACTTGAGGCTGGAGAAATGTTTTTCTTCAGCTTAAAATCTGTATCCCTTCCTTTACTTCTCTATACATAGGATTTTCAAATTATAGGGACAGCTTTAAGAAGAACTTGCTACTACTAAGCGGCTTGATACTGAAAATAAACCTGTTCTTTCTGAGAACCTACAACCATTAATTATATGACACTTTAATAACTTATTTTATTTCCTTTCCAATACACATTTATTTTATGTTTTGAGACATTTTAGCACTCTTCCTGCTCTTCAAAAACTATGGCAAATATTTCTTGCTCTTCTCCTTCAAGATAAATCTAAAGAGGGGCATGTCTTACAGATATGGTATATAACTCAAAGCTTCTGAAAGATTCTGAGAAGAAAATTCTATTTTTAAGACAAATCCTTTTATCTCACTTCAGTAAAAAAAAAAAAAATAGAGGGAACAGCCAGCTGCAATCCAAAATAATTGCAACACAATAATGCAGGGCTCCATTACAGCAGCCTAATTCCGGTAAAGCAGCTGATCCAGGATCTTGGCACTTGCCCAGGCCCTGAAGCCTGACTTAAATGCATTAACCCAAAGCATGTGCAGCTGTTTTTGTAATCTGAGGCTTCTGCATTTTACTGGAGACCAAGAAAGAAAAGAAAAGAAAAAAAAAAAAAAAAAGAAACCCAGCCAGCAAATAACAGGCTCAACAGCTTTGGAGAAATGAGCTTCAGAGAGCATTTCCCCTTGGCCAGTACCACAGGGCAGGGCTTACATTGGAGTGTTGAAGATGCCCAAAGCCAGCTGAGGTGCCTGCAGGGAGGGTACTACAGGACCTGGAAGGATACTACATTATTCTGAGATAGGTGAAACCTTCTCATCCCAACAGAGCTAAGCCACTGGGGAGGCATGTATTTGCAAGCTGGTGCACAGTTCTCATGACAGCGGGGAGGTCCAAAATAGTGCTAAGGATCATTCAGGAATAATTCTGCTCTCAGCCCCTGCCTACCAATCCCAGCTATCTTAAGAGTCAACTGAGACCCATGGGCAGGCAAATAGATAATTTTGGAGAAAATATAGAATGCTCTTAAGGGAGATTTACTGTTTAAAAATCAAAACAGATGCAAATCTGGTAGTAGCCCTTCCTGTAGACACAGACAGTTACATTGATGAAGTCTGCTGCAATTCGTCTTTAGGAGGTTTTTGAATAGTTAATGTACAACTGAAACACCAATGTGAGAACCCATTAGTGTTTATAGAAAGACTCCTTTGGCATATGACATGCTTATTAGATGAAGAACAGCTGCAATTCTCCCCATATGTACCTGTGTCTATGTTTGCATTGTGTTGCCTAAAACAGTTCCTGGCCATAAAATAACTGTTATATGCAGTATCTGTTGATTTTGTGCAAAAATTGTGAAAACAAAATTCAGTATCATTCAAAAAAAAAAAAAAGCACAAATACAAAAGTAGTAGGATCAAATTTTCCATGCCAGCTGCAAACTACAGATTCACTGAATTTCAGCAGATTCATTTCTTCTGGTTTGATTTTCTGGATTGACCCCTAATAAATAATTAGGTCTGAGTAAAAAAAAAAAAAATCTTAAGTCCTGTGTATTGATCTATCTATAATTTTGCTCTTGATATCAGCTTGTTATCTTGGCATCAGCTCTTGATACTGATGAAATCTACAAGCACAAGCTCAGAGTGAACTTCCATGCCAGATACTGTGCAAACTTCAAGGAATAGCTGCATTCCCTACAGTGAAGATGATGCATTCCTGAAGACAAAAGACAACTGCAGGTAGAAAAATAAGCACCCAAGGGAAATAATTTGCCCAGAGAAAAGGAGAAGAACCGCACAATACTTTTCTGTAAAGCATACCAAAATATGTGTGCTGAGTGCTTAGACTCCTATTCTGAGCAGGGACTGCTCTGGCAGGCTGCTGCTCACCAGCATGGTTGTGGAGATGGAAGGTCCCTGGGCTCTGGCTGCCTCTGCCAGGCTGTTTTTTTCCACACAACTCCAGGTACAGGTTCCTGACCTGCCTACATCCTCTCTATTGGAAGAAGACTGCAGTGTTTTGGTGATACCATTCACTGCACGTTATTCCATTTTACTGTGGGCAGACTGGGGTAAATGACTGCTAGCACCAGATCACTAACAAACCCGGCTTTTTCACCTTCACAAGCTGGGGCTCTGTTTTGTGTCTCAGCCTCAGGAAGTTTTCATAAACACAACATCAACTGTAAACTCTGCCAGCAACAAAGACACAGGCACTGTCTGATGGGACTCCTCCTCCCAATGGCTTCTGCATACACCAAAAGGTACCAAATCACAGAGCAAAAAGCCGTGAGTTTGTTTACCTGTAACATAAGGACACAGCTAGTTGCAGACTACAGCCCCCAGCTCAGTGCAAACAGGCACAGGGAGGATACTGAAGCCAACAGGACTTTGATGGAGCTTATGTCTACCCATATGGGTCCAACTGCAAAAAATGTCATCTTTTTCAAGTGCACCCATGCAGAATGCAATCCAAAGACTATTGGGGTTAGCAGTCAACCTTAACCAGCTCCGTACCATATCAGAAGCACTTGCCTGCAACACAGTGATTACTCTAGCCCCTATACAGCAGAGCCCTTGAGAATTTGCTTAACTTTTAAGCACATAAACTAATTTCTTGTTTTCAGAGCAAAGATTTTCAGGCTTGAACACAATTCTGGACCAGGGAACTCAACCTCTTGTAGGAGAAGATCTCCAGTGGGAAAGATACAAGCCCATTTATTTACACTATATTCTTATCATTGCTTTAAAAGGTTTCTGAGAAACTTGACCAGGCAGGTAGTAATCAAATTAAGGAAAGAGAGGTCTTGTTCCAACAAAATTCAGTTCTACAATATATGAAACAAATTAATTTCTCAATTCCTTCTGCACAAGCACTGCTTAACCCGCTAGACAAAAAATGGGGCAAGGTGGGACTGCGCCCACATTAATGCATGGCCCTCACACTTGTATGTGCCTATATAAAAGAGCCATTAGAACATACAGTGGCTATGTATTGAGAGACAGTGGCAAATAATAAACCAAATGGCAATCAGGGACGAGTCTACCTTACTTCACTTCTGTGGCACAAGACACAGGGAGCTCCCACTCATGTTTGCCTTGCAATTACCAACTCTTCTAGTTTACCATAGACACTTTACATTATCTATTTACATTATCAGTTTACATTATCTTTCTTGATTAAAAGTGCCTTGATGAAACTGGGTTAAGCCTTTGCTAAAGCAATGGCTAGCATTGAGACCCTAGCTTCCCTTTAGCCCTAGAAGTATGAGGTAAAAGGCCTGTAAAGTGCCTATAAGTACTTTGTATCAGTGCGTTTTGGGCATCCACTCCATTCCATATCACTGCAGAAATGTAAACATTAATTGCAATTCTGACATAGGTACAAAAGCGATACATTCGATTACTGCACTTCAACTGGGCTGCATCTTCCAGCTAAAGCTTTTTCTTGGAAGGAGGTGAAGGGCAGAATCTACAGGGATGGTCATCCCAGTGCCCATCTTCCCCTGTGGCCAAACTGTGCATCTTACAAAGAAGGGAATAAAGGAGTAAAAGAAAAAATGTCTGGAAAAGTCAAAAACATTCCCTTTGACACACCAAATAGAACACCACCGATTTCCAAAACTCTTTTTTGTTGTTGTTTGATTTAGTATCTATAGGCAATTTTGTTTTATATTTTAGTGTGCCTCGGGTGTAGAGGATGTGTGGGGTATGAGTCTTATTTCAGAGGAATTTGAGTTTTTGTTTCAATTGGCCAAGGAACATGCAAAGTAACTTGTTCATATAGTTTTACAAACTCTTTTGATGAATCAGGCACCTAAATTCACAAAGCCTGCCTATCTATTGCAGGCAAATGCATTTTCAACTCTTGCAGAATAATATAAATGCATTTTCAACTCTTGCAAAATAATTTTTCTTTCAAAAAAAAGAAAAAAAAAGAAAAAAAGAAAACAGGGAATGCATTGTGGGCATAAACCTTTGCCTTTTCTAACAAGGGTTTAGTATCACTTTTGAAAACAAGAGGATTAACACCTGGAGTCACAAATTCCTTGTGTAATTCAGGAAAGAATTTAATAGAAATGACACTGAGCAGCAAGCTTTCCTGAACAGCTGTGCCAAGAAATCTTAGCTCAAAGAGAGCTGAAGAAAGAGAAAAGGAGAGAGAGGATGAAGCTGACTTTAGAAGACATCACTTATTTTCTGCACTGATTCCCAAGTCTCTACCAAGCTGGACAACAGGCTGACAGCAGTGCTTGGGAAAGGGGCAGGCATCAGTCCCCCAGTCCCTGCCTCACTCACGCTAGGGGCAGTCTTTCTGCAGGCTTGAGAAAGCCTGGAATCAGGCCCGTGGTCAACAGATGTCAAAATGTCCAGCCATAACAGGGTTCAATTCAGCTACATGAACCAAAACCTCCCCTCTATGCTCTTGCTCACCCCCAGCTTTCACTGCACAGCGTTGGTCAGCTGCAAAACTCCCACTATTGCTGGTCCAGTGTTATTGCTGCAGAAGAGGATGGTGGTTAACTCAACCAGTGCAATACCCCAAGAAGGCTGATCTGCCAAGCAAGAGCATTTTATGCAGACTTCTTCTGCAAAACCCACAGGATCAGTCCTGATCCCCTTATCTCCCCTCAAGGTATCTGCAACTGCGCAACTGTAAATGATGCAAAATTTACTTTCATTAGCAAAAAAAACCCCAAAGCATAGCACAAATTTAAATGTGGGAAAGTCTTCTGAATGTTTGTGCTTTGTCTGCTGTGGGTCTCTCCAGGCTGATGTCTGCCCTCAGAAATCACTGGGGCAGACCTGCCATGGTGCATTTGCTGTCACACAGCAAGCTTAATATTTTGCAACCCCAGCAAGGCTGTGTTTACAATTTTCATGACCAAAAGTATTTGCAAAGTCTGAATTCCTGATGGATGCCAGCTAAGCAATCAGAGCAATGGAAAATGCACAATAAAGACCATAAACATATGGAGTCTTCAACTCAGCATAAATACTGAAGAACAACCTGGGTGTGTTGTCAAGGTAGATTTGAGAGCCAGCAGCAGAATTTTTTTCCTTGCACACATCATAAATTTTGATAGCTTTTTTCTTGCCTAGGATCTAGTACACTCTGAGTGCATTACTTCTTCTTTCTGCTTATTAGCATTCTCATCTGTAAAGTAACGTTTTGAGGGGTGGCATCTTCATAAAACATTTTGAAATCCAGCAGTGCTGAAAAGTGCTATATATTTAATTGATAAAGTCAATGGAAAAGAATCTGATCTTCAATATCATCTGTAATAAGGAGAGACCTTTAAGTGCTGAATTAGCTAGGAGTTACACACAGAGCTTTGCAAAATTTTCATTTGGATGAAGAATGCTTCTTTGACCCAAAAAAAAAAGATGTCTGTTTTTTTTTTTTTTTCCCTGGTACTGCCTGCAAGGGGTAGAGCCACATTGCCAGAGCTCTAAGTCTGTCAATACTGGCAGGAAGGTGAGGAAGAGGGCATAGTAAGTGTCAGCTGCCAGAGCAAAACCTTTACTACAGGTCTCTGTGAATCAGAAATTTGTCAGGAAAGCAATACAAATGGATGTTTTCAAATTAAACTGGAAGGGTTTACAGAGGCTTTACAGTGCTTGCTAAAGGCATCTGCCTGCTCCCCAGGCTCAGCTGAGGTGGGACAGATGCTTTCTGTGGGAAAAACAGGTTTTTTAGTGCTTTTTTTGTCACATAAATCGGGAGTATCCTCCACCCTTAGTTCCTCTGATTCTATGAAAAAATCTACGTACGTGGGCAGGAAAATATATGAATTCCTCTACGTGCAATCATTGAATTTAATACAGTACCATCCTCCAAGTCATCCTTAGGCTAAAATACTTGTTTCTTGCTTACGTGGTCTGGACGGGGTAACTGATTTCACATACCCTTTCTGGGGCTGCTCAAAGTCAAACCACAAAGCAGCTGCCAAAAATGTCTCTTCATGTAAAATTTACAACATGCATTTCTGAAGTGGCAGCTGATGTGCCTAGCCAATCTGCTAAAAATGTTTGTGTAGCTAAAATTTTTGAAAAGAGAAAATCACAGGATCTGCAAACACATCTGCAGAACATTCTTTCGCAACTACTGCTTACACTGAGTGCAAACCTTGAGAATAAACACTAACTTCTGTAAAAGGACAAACCTAAGTCATACCTTTAGACTACTACTCATGACAAGGAACTTGATCTACACCTAAAAAATTTCCATTAGAGACACTGCTCAATTTTAAATAATTAGCATATCTTTTTCACATTAAAAACCAGAGGATTGCAATCTTCACATTTTAGCAAATATATCTGCTGCAAATAAATAATTTTTTAATTATAAAACTGACTACTTTATAGACCTTGTTCTCATATTCTGGAATGAGCTATTGCATCAATTAAAAAAAAAACAAAACCCACTTTCTTTTCCCATCACAGAAGAAGCCATGGCAAATTGCTTCATAAATATTCACTAAGTATTTTAGGCATGACTGTTAAAAAGGAGATATTTTACTGTTCTGGAAACAGTGCATTTAATTTCAGAGCATCCCTGAGAAGGAAGAGCTGAGGAGAGTCTCTTATTGCAATGAAGTCCTAAACCAGTCACAGGTCACACTCATAAACAGATCTACAACCACGGCAGAAGAAGACAAATATGATGAATGAGCTTGCATCTGCGCAGAGTTTCCAGTGATGTTAGCAGGATCCTGCCTGGTGGGGAGGCTGAGCTGGCAGATGGGAGCAGCCCCACTCCACACACCTGGGACAGGGACTGGGCAGGCAGAGCAGGCCCAGCTGGTCCTTGCTCAGGAGAGTGGCTCTGGCTGCTGAGACACAACTGTCCCACTCCCCAGCCCACGCCTGAGCCAGGGCACCACAGCACAGCTCTGAGTGCTCATGCTGCTCATGCTCCCAGCTGCTTTCTATGATTCAGGGGAAGCACTCCCAGATGAAGGCACTAATTATGCCTTAGGCATAAATAACTGCTCATGACCTCCCTGCGATACTATCCTTGAGTTCTCAGGCAGGATGCCTCTCCTGCAAGTGCTTTCTGGATTTCACAAGGCTTTTTTTTTATTTTAAAATCCACACAATTGATTAATTTGCTGGCTATTCTGCACAGATAGAAAATAAAATCTATGAGGTAATGAGGCTCCTCCTCCCCATCTCCAACTCCATGGCTCACGACTGCCATGTAGCTGCTCTTCCTGCTACACAGCAGAGTAGGAGAGGAAATGAGCTACAAAAACGAAGCTGCTCCAGCTGCATGAACTTCTTAGAAGAATGAAAATTAACAAATAGAAAGCAAACTCCTAGTGTTCTTAGAGCTAATTACTAATAAAAAGTAATAATTACATCTATAAAGCATGTCCCATAAAATTATCTTCTTTACAGTGTTTCCATGTAAAAATGAAATAATAATAAAAAAACCCCAGGGCTGCTCAAATTTGTTTGATAAAATAAGTTATGATGCATTACAACTTACACAAATAAAATTCAGAATAGCACCAAGGCTATAAAGCATGAGCATAACATATTGTTCTGGCAAGTGATAAAAACTGCTCACAGTGACAGCTGTGATTTATGGAAGCAATTCAAATACACTTTGAAAGTATATTAGCTTCGCCTCTGCCCACAAAGGGTGCATATTAGCAGGGTAGGCCACACCAGTGATAAATTATATACCAGCAAGAAGTAAAGGCAATTGGCAGCATCAGATGCCTGAAGGCCCTGAGTTACTGTGATAATGTGGTTTTCACAATAATACCTCACATGCAATGGCATCTGAGCACCAAAAGAAACACATCAAAGCTGTATTTTCATTGGCTCTTTGGAAGATAACCTTACAATGGTGAGAGTGGTTGGGACTTCCCAGCTAAAGCTGATATACAAAGCATTTACAAATTGGCTCTGGAACAAAGTTTGGCACAGAATGTCACAACTCAGATGCTACCTCTTGTGTGGAAGCTGGAAAACAACTGTCCCCTGCTTCCAAGTTGTAGCAAGCTGCAAGCTATGGACCTACAGCACACACACTGCATGGCTTCAGCATGGTGGGCAAAGGGACCCAAGAGCTGCTGTGGTTTAGCTCTGCTAACACCCAGAATGGGATGGGGACACTGCAGTCACCACCTGCAACACCCCTTCTGCGAGGGAATCAAGTTGCTGGGCACACTTGTTCACTAATCACACCAGTTCAATCTCACAGAAAAAGCTACGCTCTTCCCATGGCTCAGAGCAGCACTGGAAAAGGAGCACAGAAAAAGCCTGATGACAACAAAGTCTTAACCCACAGCAGGGTTTTACTAATGTAAAGCATTGAAAAATTATTTTAAGACACTTTGGGCTAAATTCTGCCCTCTGACGTACTAGCATAGATGAACACTGACTTCAGAGTCAACCTGTATTTCAGGGGGTCTCCTTTGAAGGGGACACATCCCTGGCCAGTGCTATGGAGAGCCATGTGCCAGGCTTTTCTCATATCACTACAGAAAGTTTAATAAATTCTATCTGCCTCCAATTATTACAGTCCTCCCATTCTGACACACTAGTAAGCACATCTTTGTGTCCTGAATTAACGACTAGGCCAAAGCAGTTACATTTTGCCATGGATCAAAAGAAATTTATCAGTAGTTATACTGTAATGAGCTCATCTGCAAAAAATAAAACACATTTAACAAAGACTTTCTGTCTGGTGGGAATTT
Organism: Peucedramus taeniatus; assembly: GCA_013400575.1. NCBI lineage: Eukaryota > Metazoa > Chordata > Aves > Passeriformes > Fringillidae > Peucedramus > Peucedramus taeniatus. The sequence goes on from WBNO01020314.1 coordinate 82,911, forward strand.
TTAACTTATTTAATCCAAAACACTTCCTTGGGAAGTGATAATAAATATCTATCCTGTTTCTATGATACCCATTACTGTATAACTTGAGGACCTCAGGCATATGGCTTGCTCACAGAATGAATCTGTGAGTAACTTTTTTGTGGAACTTGGCCATTTCTGGAGTTTTTCTGTATTTACAGACTCTGGATGAAAAATGGTTCAGTAACAACGTAACTGAGAAGATATAAAACACCTATACATGGATTGATACTTCAAAAGTAAGTGAGGTAAATGCTTTCTCTACAGATGGGGGCTTGGAGAAAATGCAAAAGTGATAAAACTAATTTTCCTAATTTTCCTAAAACATATAGGAAAGAAGAGATCAGTACCTCTTTGAACCTGCCCTCTCTTTAGTTCTAATCCAATAGAAGAAAAAAACATTTTTTATTGAATTGAAATTTTAGGTAGTACAGATTCTACAGCACATTTCAGGCTATCTCTTCAATTTATTTACAGCTCTGCAGCACCATGCTTCTGTAGAAACATTTGCAGGAATTGAACTGATTGTGTGTTAAGTCTTAGTCTTAATAGCTTTTTCATTGCTTGCTAATGGAAATATGAATTCAATATTATTTTAAACTTAATGCAGCGTAGAAGAATTAGTTTCATACGGTGTAATTGTATTTTTTTTCTACAGCACTTCATAGAAATACAAAGCATAAATATATTATTTCAAGCAAGGGAAAGGAATGATAGCATTTTTGTTTCTTCAACAATTTGGATATAGAAACTGTAACAAGGAATGCACTCTCCCCCCTTTCTTTTTCTTGTCTATACCTTTCAGATTAATGGTTTTCACTTTAAATAAAGGAATGTTTGCAGCATTCCTCAAATTCTACCTTACCAAAGACCAGAAATATTCTGCTAAACTTTACCTCTGAGCAGGGGAGGGATTCTTACCCTCTACTGCAAACTGGGTAGGAGACAGCAGTCATTGCTATAGCCTGTTGTCTTTACTTAAACAGCAATAGCCCTCCCGATCCCATCACCTGCTTGTGATGTGTTGTCCTGAAGCAATGAAATAACCCTCACAGCATTCCAGCAGTCACAGTAAAAGTGACCAGAAAATGTTTATTTATATTCCTCCCACATATTCTAACCCAGAAAACATTCACTTTATTCCCTGTTCCCTGAAGATTTCACTCTTAAATACATTCCAGATCTACCTCCTTTCCAAAACCCCATTTCTATGTTGCAGTCTTTGAAATGTCTTTCAGGACACTTCCCTGGAAGGATAACTTCTCTTTATGGGCACAGATGTCATTTTGTCTAAAGAGCCAAAATTACTGGAAACCTATTGCTCCATCTCCAACTCCCCTGATAGCTTCTCAGCCTCTGTGGCCACAGCAGCCAGCCAAGCTGCTGCAGCTGCAGTTCATTTTTCTTCCAAAGAGAGAGCAGGAATGGTGTCCTGGGCCTCTGAGATCACATTACAGAACAAAACCCAGCAACTTTTAATAGTGTCATGGACTTATGATTTCATTATTCCCTTTGCAAGGAAAGATTCCACAGAAAGCACCATCAAAAGGAAAGGAGAAAATGTGGTCGCTGAAACTTGCTGAGGTATATTGTCCCCACCAGCCCCTTCACTTTTACTAAGTATTCAATAATATCCTAGTCATGGCATTACTTGTGGCCTCAGCAACACAAATTAACACAAAAACTAGATATGCTCCATACATGTCAGGTTCCTTAGGTCTCCAAGGAAAATAGTAGCAGGATTCCCAGGCCTAAGACAGTGGTTCTGGAAAGCTGTCATAGAAGGCCAATATAGTGTAAAAGCTGAGAGCATTTTGCCACATGCTTTTACAACCTAGTAACTATAAAGCATCTTTTTGCAGCACTGTCCTTCAAATGAAAGGAAAATTCCTCACTATATTATGTTCAATTTTTCAGCTTCTGTTATGTCAATATTACAATCTTTTGTAACAAGAAGACAAAAGTTTCTTCATCCTCTTGAAATCAATATTACTTCTCAGGCAAGGGCAACTGGTGTCTCTTTACTAAGGCTCTATTTTAACATACTGCCAAAATACAAATACAATTCTTACTCAATAGATAACAATCTGCTTTTCAAGACCAAAGGTTGAAGTAGCCAGGATGAAAAGTCTACACATATTTTAGAAGGCAGCACCATTCTTTCCCAACCCTGCAAACAAATAAGAATTCTGATGGTGCAGGATGGTCTGCGCAGATGCACCTGTCCAAACGTCAGTTCACACCAGCAGAAGGTTAAGGTCCAAAGTAAAGAGAAATCTTATACTCCCCAAGATTCCCTTTACACCAGCCCCACTCTTCCACAGTGTGATCACAGCAGTTTTACTACTGAAGGACACTTCATAAGAGAAGTGCATTATTCCTAAAGCTAGGGATGCATGAACTGTAAGAAAAGCTTGATAAATAAATCTGCAGCAAACCACACACACTGACAACTGTACAGAGACAAACAGATCCCTGAAATGAAAATCAAGCACTGAAAACTGGGAGAAATTTGTCACTGCTTTGCCATAGCTGCATTCTCTTTGGAGGTCATATTTCCAGCTTTCAAAAATGGGACTACAGCTTGATGCATTTGTGTCTGAATGGCCTTGGAGAGCACCAGGGAGCAAGGTTAAATATTTAGAAATCAGAAAAAAGGTAATGCAAATGTAGTCCCTGTAACCTTAATTCCAGTGACAAAGGCACATATGAATGAGATGCAGTATTCAATTACATAATAATCATATATACTACAACAGAATTTGCCCTACAAATTGCTGATGAATTGGAATGAATGTGAAAAATGTCTCAGAAGAATTTCTAATCTTTACATTTCCTATGTTGCAAACCACAGGAGGACTTCAAAATGGTTTTCAGCATGACAGCTTATAAAAACTTTACCTCAGCCCTTACACAGGTCTAGACATTCAAGAGCACAGATGGACTGGTAAACATTGCTTAGCAATTTTCTCCAGATGGATCCTTTGTGAGCTGTGGGAAAAATCCTGTGAGAAGTAGGCTGAGTAGGCAAAGTGAATTTCAAAAGATCAAGCCTTGATGAAATCTGCATCTGCTTTTGCTGGGACTCTTCAAAAGGGCAGTCATCTTGTCAAATGTTAACCTACTGCCCTGGGGAGAACTGGTGCTGGAAGCCACAAATTTTCTTTCCTCCTTGTTTAATCACGTGGGGGAGAACAGACGTACCTAAGCGCATTTTCCTCACACTCAGAAGGCACACATGTAGGGCTTTTGTGAATTATATAAAGAGGTTCATCTTTGGAAAGAAAGAGATGAATACAAGGCAGACTGAAAAAAAACCCAAACCAACAAAAACAACAAAAACCAAAACAAAACCAAACAACACCCCCCCCAAAAAAACCCCAACAACAAAAAAACCCCACCAAAACCCAAAAAACACAACAAAACAAAAACAAACAAAAACAAAACAAACCAAAAACAAAACAAAAACAAAAAAAAAACCCCAAAACCCCAAAAAACACAAAAAAAACCCCCCAAAAAAACCAAAAACAACAAAAAAACTGGAAAAAAACCTCCACACAAACTTGTCTTGGGGCCATCACAAAGCATTTATATCAAAGGTATTAAAAATCAGCAGCTGGCCAGTTGGGATCCAAGAAGAATTCCTAAGGAATCCAAGAAGAATGTTCCTAAAAAAAGATAGATTCAGTTTTGCCTAGGAAGACCACAACATTCACACAACAAAGGACAGCTCTTGGGCCCAACACAAATCTTCCCAAGGACATGAGCAGTCTACAGGCTGTGTTTCTAGTAGAACACATACAGTGAGTTGTAGAAATTACAGATGTTCAGATAAACTAGGTTTAAAAAGATAGATTCAGCATCTTAATTCTGTCCTTCTTTAGACACTAAAAAGCAATAGAAAATGCTTGGATAGGCAATTTCTGAGCAAAGGTAAACATTCAGCTAATACACTGAATCCTGAAACAGTGCTTTTATATCTTCATTGTGCCTCACAACTAAGGGAGTTTATTAAGCAATTCATAGGCATTTTCGGAAAATTAATCTAAAGTTATACTTAGTTTCAAAACCACTGGAAAGATATGACACATGACCTTTACCTAAGGAATTGAACAACAATTTTGATTATGGCTTTTCCTCACTTACAGCACAACCCAATTAGGAAACTTCATGCATGACCTCACCTAACTGTTGGACTTCTGGGATCCATTCCAGCAAGCTAGTTCTTCAGATTTTTTAAAATAAGTCAACTCTTGCAAATTAAGGAGGTGGTTTTTTGAGGGCTGATTCCTGCCATGGACACTCAAACTCTCCCCCCTTTTCCACATCCAGAAAGCTTACACCTTCCCTGCAGATTCTCTAATCACTAAGCTCTATGGACCTTACCCTAAACAAAGGATAGCTGGGAGTTCTTTGACTTTTAGGTATTATAAAGTGACTCTAATTCCCAAACTGCTGAACAAGAAGATGAACAACATTTTCTTTCATCTACTAAAGCAAAATCAGAAATCAAGCACCGGCGCAGCACGGCCAATGCCAGATCCACCAATATCCACCCCTGCTCCATGGCCAGCACAGTGTGCCATGAAAAGTCCTACCTCTTGGCATCATAGATCTCTCACAATAAAAAACAGAGATAAATCAAGTGAAATCACATTTACAGTTCCCAAAACTTACGGAGATTTTTAGATTACTACAGTATAGCATAAAAACTAAGCTACCAAGTGTTTCATCTCCAGACCTAAAGCTTTTGAAAGCACTGTGACAAAGCTGCTTTAAAACAATCAACAGAAGTTTTTGACATTTACTTCTGAGCTTTTTTACTTTACTTAGTGAGTTCAGCATGATCAGAGCTCACTAAGTAACCACTGATACCACCAGACCACATCATAATGAAAAGAAGATGAAAGAAAACGTGTGAGGCCACTTCAGAGGAAAATAGCAGAAAGATTTTGGTTTATCAGCCCATTTTCTGTGCCCTTGTCCACCTTCTTGGTATGCAGCAGCCACCAGAAGTATATTAAAACTAAAAGAAACCTACGAGAAATAAGAAATTCAGGATTTGTTTTCAAAGCCAATGTTGCAATCACACAGCAAAGCACCCTGCTGGGATTGCTTCAAAGAAACACAACTGCTTTGCTAACTGGAGACTCAGGCTGTTCCCCCCCTCATTCTCTCAGTTTCTATTTGATGGATGTCCTGAGTCTGTTTACTTACAGGAGGTACTAAAGAAATGAGTTCTTGCTGATTAATTATGACCTACTTGAAATCAACATTTTACTAGTCATCTAGAAATAACTCTCTAAGACAAATTGTTTTTCCATGTGCCCACACCTGTTTCTCCAATAAATCATACCTTTCTAAACACACAATGGGCCACATTATAGCAAAAAAGGCAGTCTAATGCATTCCAAACACCACTCTAAACTTATGCAATGCAGTAATCAGGACCAAGCAGACTGAGCAGACAGAAACTGAACTGTCCTCCTCCTCCAGGTTTCAAATTGGTCAGCAAACTGATTTAAGACCACACATAGCCTGAGTAAAAATCTTAATAAAAAATTATTAGTTTTGCACTTCTACATTTTCCTTATAATGGAACAAATAAACACATCAAAGGGGAGAAAAAGTGTGGGGGGGGGGAAGGTAAAAACATTAGTTCCATATCTTCTATTCCATACTTTCTTTAATTCCATAACTTTTGACATACCACATCAGCCTTTGTAGCCATTTGGCTGGTTTCAAATTTCCATAGAAGAAACTAAGAGTGTATAAGCAATTGCACATCACTCTTATTTAAATTTTATAAAAGAAAGAAATCTTCAGCTTAGCTTGTAAATGCTCCACAGCACACTGTCAACACCTAGACAAAAAGGGTAAAGGCAGATGAGTCTTTATCACTGTGAAGTGTCCACCAGGGAAGTATAAATATGCCTCATCTCCATGAAATTAGTGTGCAGACTCAACAATGTCCTACAAACCCACTGCCATTTCTAGCTGTGTTTTCTAGGAACAAATTTCTTGTTCCTTATATTGCAAAGACAAATTTCTGGGAAACAGAGATGAATAATTCAAAGAAAAGCAGAATAATATTTTCTTTATTATATTTAGGAATGCTTTCTTTCTGAACAGAAACTGACATAACAAACTCATGGCTTCTCATTTTTATGGAGTTAGCCCAGGGCTTGAATAGCTCCTGCCTATTGCTCTAGTGGAGCAGTATGCTGAGGCATGGTTCTGCACTAAAAAAATACAGCTCTTTTCACTCCTGCATTTATTTTTTTTTCTTACATCCTTTGCCTCTCCTTACCAGAGTATCCTGTGCACTGCTCCATGATATGAACTGCTGACCCATTCATACATGCTTCATCGATCCTTTTACTGGCCAGTTTCCACTGAGTTGGCTGAAAAGTCCCAAGGTGAAGCGAGGTTAGCAACATGGCTTTAGGATCTGCAAGGCATGCATGGGAGCTGTAAGGAATGGCAGTGTGGCACTGAGGGGAAAGGCTGAAGTCCTGTGAAGCCCCATGGGCAGGAGAGAAGCTAAGGATGATGCAACTTTTAGTTGTATCCTCAGTCTCCTCAGCAGCACACCACAGTGGAACAGAAAATTTATTTGATGGAGACACTGAAAATTTTGTGGAAGGCAGCAGTGACAGTAGGGAGCCCTTAGTGAAGAGCAGGAAATTATTTGACAGATGTTAATGCACCCATGCACCTTGGACATCACCTTCTCCCTCTGTAAAACAAGTCCTCTCATCAGAGGCACTATGTGAGTTATAGCCAAGAGAGCACAAGAGCATTTGCCTTGTTTGCCTATGTCAACATTGCAATATAAACCATCTTGTGATAGTTTGGGTATAAAATCCGCTTTGTAAAACCCAGCTCCACTCTTTTATGCACAAATCACAATCAAATTCATACTTTTCTGGAACAAAGAACATCAGGAAACCTAATTCAAATTTCTTATTCCTGTATTAGATGATAATTCTATTTCACCAAATTACTTTTGCCTTGCAATGTAGCTGCATTTATAATTATTTATTGCCCAGCTCAAGGTTAAGTGAAAGAACAGCTTCACTGAGATCCTGTAGAAGCCCTTATTTTTCACAATGTTCTACAGAAGATTAATTGCTTTCTATTTCTCCAATTGAGAGAGAATTAAAATTGCCATTTGATACAAACTATTAATCCAGCAATCATTTTGAAGTAGCACATTGCTTCTTATAATGTATTAACATTTCCCCTCTTTTTCTTATTCTATGAATTAGCACTTGGGAACCCTAAAAATTCAATTTGTGGAGGTTCTTTTGTAGGACCTGTAAAAATCCAGTATTTTGCACTCCTGCAGACTCAGTACCTGATGAAAGGTAGCTCTCAACAAAGAGAAAGCTGGAAATGCAGCAATGTTGAGCAGATGCTATTGAAGATGTTCTGTTTTACCAGCATGCTACCTGGAAACCCCGAGGACAGTGCTGAAGCACTTAACAAAATGTTTTGATAACAGACTGACAGAAAGAGCAAGGATACATACATATATAGCCTAAATATTTGCTTGCTCAGAAATGGCTGCTTTTTTTTCTTCATTTTTTTTCTCCTTAAGAAATGCAACAGGGCTAAGGTCCTTCAGAAAGAGATTATTTGCTACAAGAAAAATACTGCTGTTATTTACAGGCAAAGTCCAATACCATGCCTCATGATGGCTGTGGGTTTTCATTGTATAAGCAAATCTAAGGAATGCCGAAAATGAAGACAATGAGAAATGCAAACAGTAGCAAATCCATAAATTATTCCAAACACTAACATTTAGGAAAACACACTTGGACCTTACATGCACAGTATCAAAAATATGCTTACTGTTTTCAGCACTCAGTAGGACCTTTGGATGCCCAGCTTTTTACAGGTGTGAATGAATAAACAGATGCCACAGTAAATACTTTTTCTTTCTTTTTCTGATTTACCTAAGCTAAGGAACATTTTTTAGAGGTGGAAAACAGCCCTGAACTGGATGACCACCATGGCAACTGCCTGAACAATCTTTTAGCCCTAATTGCAAGCTCTCTGCCTGGTCTCAGAAGTGAAAAGAAAATTTCTTCATATATATACCTAGTTCTTAGTAAAGAGATGTCTTAAGACTAGCTGCAGCTCCTTGGTATGACTACGCACAAAAATCATTATTGCACAGGTTGGCTTCTTTTCCTTGTCCTTAAGCATTTAAATGAAAGTAATCATAAACTATTTGGAATCAAAAGACTGCATTTGTAACCAAGACACTAGGATCCTGGGAACTTAATTGAAAATAAAACTTAAAATAAATATGTAAAAATTCAGAATGAAAATCTATGTTGAAGTTCTTCTAATCTCAGCTCTTCCCAGAGAAACTGGGGTAAAAGCTTATTTAACTTCCCACTAAGAAAGTTGCACTAGGGATTCAAACTTCTAAAAAAGGCACTGTGGACCAAGGAATTGCAGTTCAACATATTGTGCTGCTTGTTTGTCTCTTCATCCTGAAAATAACATTCCTGATTGGTCATAGTCATGTCTTGCCATCAACACATAGCAGCAGAAATAGCAGCTCTATTTTTCTATGTATTTTTCACTATGTTCTGTAGTGAATTAACATAAAATGACTGCATTTACGGCGAAGTCCTAAGATTGGCAACCAAGGCCAAATAAAGGAACACCTCTTTCCTTTCTCAATCTACATCCTATCAGGCATGAAAGAACCCTCACCAGGGTCTGCAGCAAGAAAACCTGTGTTTATCCTTATCATTCATAATGACAAATGCCAGAGATAGCCACTGGAAGTGAAACCTCAGCAGGGGCTATGTATTACTAGTAATAACAGAAATAATCAAGCTGTTGTTAGAACCAGGCACTCAGACAGCAAATTCGATTTTTTAAAATTTTCTGTTCAATACCAATGACAGCTACCAGCCATCACGCATTACAATTAGCTCATGCTGCAGGAATGCATTCTGCTCTGGTGCATAATGAGTGAGCTGCAACAGAGAGCAGGACCTGGGGAAGAGGTGAAGAACTTTTTGGAGGGGTATCCCATATCCTTGCCAGTTGCCAAGAAAACCAGCTGCTTTCTTTGAGAAGACTCAAGGGCTGCGTCTTTCACACACCCATGTCATAAGCATTATTTCACTTGCAAACAAACAAAGGAGAACTTTCAACAATTGCTCACTTGCTACATAAATTCATACATTCTATATAACTACCACTGGTGAGTCAAAATAAAAATATCCTTGCAATTGCAGAGGGATGTTGTTCTTTTGGGTAGTTTAGGTAAACAATAAGAGCCTGTGACAAAGGCTGAACAAAATTCAGGTAAAGACACTGGGACTTTATAATAGATCAGGACCTGTTAGCAGAGCACTGCTTCAGTTACTGTGCCATCATTCTTGAGTTCCTCTGCCCTAACACTGAACACACACTGGGGGCCCTTCCTCCAGCATACTCACACTCGATTCTTCTACTGCATCCCAATCTATGTATGTGTCCTGTTTCATGGAGTTTTACAACTCCAAAGTGTGCTTCGATTCTTAAATCCTCAATCAATAGCAACTGTGAGGCAAAAGTTCTCCCCGCTCTTCCTTCCCGCAGTGCAGATCTCTGCTGTACATTCAGAATATTTTTTCCATTATTAGCTGAGACCCAGAAGCCCTCCACTACTGCATCCTGCTGCATGCTTTCATCTGCAGAATACTTACAGAGAACTGAGCCCCAAAGTCTACAGATCTACTGTGTGCAGCGTGTCTGAAGCAGAGCTGGAGATGGCCTCTGTCCCTCCAGAGAGGCTTTCTAGCATTTCTGTCAATGGTAGGGCTGCACTAGTTCTACCAATGGCAGGATGGTATCAGAAAAAAAAAAAAGAAAAACGAAAAAAAGAAAAAAAATATCTGCCTTTGCCCTCAAGGACTACAATATAAACCTCTCAATTATTCAGTGCTGGAAAATTCCACTGCAAGAAGTGGGAGCGCTGCAGATTGATCCAACACAGAATTAGCAGTAGAGATGATGTATGATTCTTTCTGGCAAAGAAAAGACAGAAATACAAAGATTCTTTGTAGACATTGTTGAATACCTTAGTGTGTTATCTTCGTTACTGTGTGGCCTCTGTAATTTTTACAGAGGCTATTTTGAAGTTGTATCTACTGTACAACGCTGTTAGAAATCTTCTCTCTCTGTTGTTCCTGTACATTACTGACATGAGACTAACACATTCTCTAGAACAAAATTAAAATTTAAAAGTTTGTATTTTCCTTTGAAATACTAGAAATGCTGTCAGACACAGCTTAAATTAGAATTAGTATTAGCGAAGATGAATACAACTTGTGAAGTCTTGAAAGAAAACAAAAAATAAGTGCCTGTCTTAAGACTATTCTAGCTGCTGAACCTACCAGTGTTCTCTCCCCTCAATACTTGCTCTCTCCTGGTGTGAATGTTGAATAATTAAACAAGTCATCTGAGGAAGAACAAAGCTTTTTGACAAAAGTAATTTCACCTTTTAATTTTCAGAGACAGGTATGCTTGTAGGAAGTGTGATAGTAGTAATTCTGCTATTAATTTAAATTACAGATAGTCTGTAAAGTTGAATGCTGGTTCAGTACTGGTGCAGCACTATTGCATAATGTCAGAAAGACAAAAGGATTTAGTGTTAAGACTAGGATTTGAAAAAAAATTTAAGCCTCAATCCTGACTCATTGAGGAAGCTTCTCAAAAAGTCTTGAATGAACTATTTGGTCACAGCATCCTCCTCAGGTAGTAAGAAGAATGAAACTCAGAGCACAAAACTTCAGGTAGCATGGGCTGAGACATCCTGTCTAAATGGAAACATGTTTGTAGGTAAAGCTCTAAGCTTCTGAATAATTTAAACAAAAAATACTTGAACAGAAACTAATATATCAGTGTGGATCACCTCAAAATCACAATTTTGAACTTTGACTGAAATTGCTGCTAACTCCTTCTTTATCTGGTCCTACTATTTCACTAAATTCTTCTAAATTTCAAAGCCTTTCACCAACATTAATGAGCATAGCAGTACACTTAAGTGTCTAGAACAGCAGGGCTCTGTCCCTCCTATTCCTGTCAAGCCTCTGTGAGAAAATGAGATGCACCCCCCTTGCTATGCTTTTTAGGAGCAGCAGTATCTGCTGAAAAGAATAGCACTGAACACAGATGGACACCTTCCATACAAATCTGTTTCAATAACGCAGTAAGCAGTTACTGTTAGAGAAATAGTTTCTTCAGATAATTAGATACTTAAAAATTGAAGTTGTTTATGTCTATATAAGCAGTGAAATTATAGACAGAATTATGCAAACAAATCCATCATGGACCATGAGCTCCTGTCAGGTTGCTAATGAAGGTAGAAAGTAGCAATCTTTCTTTATAAGGTTCTCTAATGACCATGATAACAAACCAATTTTTTTTAGTGCTGCACATTTCCCTTCCCCCATTTTTTTTCCCACTAAGTACCAGTTTATAGTGACAAATGCTTTCAGAAGACAAAGAGGTTGAAAGAGGCTTGAAGTTAACATTCCTCAATTATGCTGACACTGAAAAGATGCAATTAAGCAAAAATTCAGTATTTCATCGTCTATTTGACTCTGATTCCTACCTAAACAAATGTAGGGATTCTGTTAAGGTACCTTTTGTCTTCATTTAAAATTTGTTTCAGAGATGCATTTAAGAGACAATTACCTCTTCTACTTTTCTGGAAGCTGTAAAGGCTTCTAATATTGTTCTCCATCAGGAACCTTTTCTTCAAGAGAAACACTTGCTGTTTACAGAAGATCCATGAACACTGATTAAGAACGGACTGTACATCCAGACAGTGCTCAGATATATACTTTCCTCACATAAGGACTTTCTTTGCCTACTGTACACAAACAAATATATTGTTTTTAGGAAAAAAAATAGATTTCCTATGCTCACTGAGTCTTCTCATGATATCTGGGCCCTGAAACAGGTTATAATGGCATTATTTTTTAATTCTTGAATGTATGAGAAATCCTAACATCATTACATTAATTGCCGGAATTACAGAACAATAGATTATGTCAAATAGCATCTTATTTTGTCTGTAAATATTATAGCATAAACTTTTGGCAGAAAAACTTACTATCAAAGTAGTACAGATCTTAACTTTTATCTCCTCAAAAGATTATTTCATTGCTGATGCAAAACACACTCCACAGACATTTACCTTACAACTGCATGATAAATCAAGCTAACAGTCTCTTAGAACTAGACCCAAACAAGAAGATAAATATTATTTTATCTATAAGATTTCTGTTGCACTTTGAAATTATATGGAACATGAGGCAAACATACAACAATGAGCCAGAGAAGGGAAAAATAATGTAATTTGTTGCAGCTTGTTCATTTGTGAAGAGCAATAAGAACAGTTGCATATCCGAAGATAATACTCATGTATTTATCCAGCTCATACTTATTAAGCACTTTAGAGATGAAAAATCCTCAAAGTGTTCAGCATTTGCTAAAATGGGAGAAAATAGAGACACAGATATAAAATAAAACATTGCTGACTTCTTCTGTCATGACAAAATAGAAATAATTACTCATTTATGATCAATATATCTCTATTTTTCTACTGAGACAGTAACTAGGATCAGTCTATGAAAATAGAGATAATTACTGAAGAATGAAATACTGATGATGCCAGACATGCAATTTATAGAGTACCGCTAGATGCAAATACAGAACTAATATTTTCTTCCATGTGCTTACAAAACTGGGCACTTCACACTATCACCTGTTACAGAGTGCAGAAAGGGAAACAGCAATATACCCAAATGGTTTGAAAAATGAGCATATCGTTTTTGAGAACACCTGCCTGAACACAGCTTAAGAATCCACTTATGACATCATACATATGCCATGGTGTGACAGACACCAGCTCAACCCTGGCCCCACCCAATGGCAACACTCTGAAAAACTTCGCACTGAGCAGCCCTGAACACGAAAATGGTGCAGAAAAAGCATAATAACAAAGAGCAACAATGGCATGAGTGAAACAAAAGTATTCCTGTTTACAGTGATACCAGATTTTGGCTTGAGCAGAAATTAACATAATTCAAATGGCAGATGTTTGTACAAAAATCTTAATGGAGGACACTGTTCTAGGCTTCCGCCAGAAATAGGTCACTTAGGTTCTCACATAAGCCAGCACTTAGGCAAATAAAAATAAAAAGGGTAAATAAACACACAAAATGTTTTCAGCCTTCTCTCCAAATGATTTATTGCTGCCAGAGCTCTAATCTAATTTTAGGTGAGCTCATCCTTTTTTCTGCCCTGGAGCCATTTTAACTCAATAATGCTCTCCTTCCAGAGCCATGAGAGAGTACAGGCTCCCTCAGCCACCACAGACGCTGTGCAGACATTTTACTTTAGCTGTTTGCTGTAAAAGCCATCAATATCGCTTCATCCTGAAGAGACCTTTTCTAACAAAAATGAAAACAAGTTGCTAATATTAGATGAAACTTTGACCTCTGCATCCCTGCTAAGTAGGGGAAGTAAGATCTAAACTCCTTGTTGCTTTGAAAGCTTCCAAGAGCTCCTTCAGGCAGGCAAACTTTTAATTTTAATGAAATATTTCCTGAGCTGCCAGGCTGAGGTTGCCTCCTTGCTCGCCCTGCCATAGGAGGCAGCCGGCAGGTCCAGGCAGCCAGCTGGGCTCCCCTGGGCCTGCCTGCACCGCAGCCGTCCTATCTCTGAAGCAGCAGCAAGTGATGTGCGGTCTTTGGGGAAACCATTTCAGAACTCATCTTTTCATCTGCCTCCTTCCCATCTGTTCACCCTTCCCATCCTCAGTATTCCCGTACTACACCCTGTTTCACCAACACTATTTTCCATCATATCTTCTTGTTCTGGCCCCCTGTTATCCCTGGCTCCTCATGGGCTGATCTGAAGCTAAGTCTGTGTGGGAAGGAAAATGGAAGTCTGAAATGCTTGTGGATTGCTATTTTCTGGTCATACACAGCTATTTGTTTCCCAAATACCAAGAGAGGCAGTGGAACGTATATCTGAACAATTCTTACACCACCTCCAAAACAAGATCTGTGGGGAACTGCAATCTGCTTCCTGTCACACTTACCACACGCTGGGACCGTGACTAGGGAAAAGGATGTATCAGAGGCCAAAAGGATGAACTAGCTTGCAAAATTGTACTCAGACATGTCTCAAGATCTGAGAATAGCTAAACACTTAAAATCATTGCCACAGCAGGGAGTCTAAACTGTAGACACAATGTTTTCATTTTTAAACAAGAGATAAAAATAATGCTTCCAACTGAGCAGGCAGCTGAAAGAGCGAATTGCAGGGAAAGACTGATGCGCTAGAGATTTTACACAAACTCCTTGATTCATGTTTTCCAAACATGTAAGGAAAGCAATGCAGTAAACACTGAAACAAAATTAGCTTTTGCATTTCTGCATTGTCTGCATTCAACAGCTCCTCTGCTACAATATATCTTTAAAACTAGGATTTTCACACTGCTGGATCTTCTCTGGAACATCACTCATACATCAGACCATCTCTCGTGCGTATCACTTACCATAATCTCCACTAGGCTATAGATATAGCATTAAACTGATAAATATGGTTTTATAAAAACACAGTAGATCCAGATAATGTCATCTAAGTTGATTTGCACTTTGTTTCAAGGATCCACCATATAGAGATAATAAATATGGTACCAGACTGTCAGGCAGGAGAAGCTAGAAGAGACAGATGACCTTTGTGCAATACTTCACCCTCTTCTCTCTCAGGAATGTATAATATGAAGGTATGAAAGCAGACACAGTCAGTCACCACTGACACTGACCAAAATGTCACCAATTTTATTAGAACACAGAACAGCATAAAAAAAAGTAATGAATTGCTTAGCTATAGCTGTGTTTGCTGTGTCTTTGTCTCCCTGAGCGCCTGAGAGAGTGGAACAAAATTGCCAGCAGTCACATTACGGAGATAGGTTGACAAGCTGGATGACCCCATAAGTCTTGTTCACATCTAATGTCTGGGCTCTTGACTTGCATCTTAAATGACTTGCATGTCAAGGCTATTGCAGGGAATCTGCTTTGCCATCCTAAAGGGTTTCTGCCTGAGATCGAATGATGAATGCTTTGTTCTACCTGGCACATCTGGATAAACAAAACCCACCCCTCCACCTCCTCCCCCTACGCCTGGAGTTACTGTTTGAGACAACCTATGAGGGAAGGTGTGCACTAAAGAAACAGACAGGAAATAAATAAATAAAAACAATCTCAAACACCAGAACTGTTTATTTCCTTGAAATGCGACGACTCTTTGACAACCACAATTCCTGCTCTCTCTCAACACACACCAGCCCAGCTCCCCTTCTGTCCCTCTTACTCTGGAATCATCCGGAGTGGTGTGACACAGCAGGAAAAGAGACCGGTTCACTGTGAGACCTGCTACTCACTCTCTTACAGTGTAACGGCCCCCCTTCCAGCCGCACGGCGCTGCGGGCAGCTGGTCCTGATGGCCACCATCCACACACAGCCTTGCTGCTCCTCGGGCCCAGGGACAGCACAAGGTGGTGGAGAACAACCGGCCCCTTCTGCATCATTGCAGACCTGTCCACCACGCAGGGTAGTACAAACACTTAAGGAGTTCCCATGACGGAGGGCAACCACAATGGCTGGCTTGAATGTGCAGTGTGACTGCTCACACAAGCTCCCTCTCAGCTCTCTCTGTGCCCAGCCACTTGCAGCATGGACACTGAGGACACAGCAGCACTGCATGCAGGACAGCAGGGATGGAGGATGCAACCTCTGCTCTTCCATTGCTTGGGATGTCCAAGCAAAAGGTTTCTCAATTTGTAATTTTCACTATATTTTCAAACAAAACAGCAACCGGCTTTTTCCTCTGCTGTTCAATTAGAGCACAACCAATAGGTTTCACCTGCAAAGGCACTGCGAGCAGCTGAAAAAATGAGTACCAGATGTACATACCTGCTTGCTGGGCAGTCTGGGGGATCTGTTGACTTCGCTGTGCGTTGTACTGAACTGAGGCAATGGGTCTGTACTGCTGAGTTGTTGAGGTAGGGTACTGACTAGATGGGTAATAATACACTGACATCTGCAAAGAAAGAGAACAGTAAACTCTAGAGATCAAAGATTCATAAAATAGAACAAAAGAGGGAGGGGGAGCAAGAGTTCAAGTCAAGCATATTAGTGGTAACAGCAATCAAGAGAAGAGGTTTGCCTCCTGTCTCTTCAAGAATTGCTGCTTGCTTTCAGCTGTGCTAGGAAAAGGACTGTCAGTACTCACATTTATTTTCAGATACTTTAAGAAATGGGAAAAAAAAAGGAATTTTGATTGAAAGACCAAAAAAATATAGGATTCATAAAAATGTGTATATACCGAAGAAAAAATATCACAGTAACATTTTATCACAGTAACATATCAAAAGCTGCAGATGCAAACAACACCCTCCGTATCAACATAACACAAACAGACATCATGTTGAACAATTAAAGGAACTCTGGAGAAAATGGTCCAGTCAAAGCAAGGAATGGCCTGGAGTACAAACATGTAGAAACATGATGGAGAGCAAGATGGAGTGTGTGCAGCCTTAACGCTTGTAAGGAAATTATCGGATTGATGCTTCTGTTTAACATGAACATCCCTCCTTACATGATCATTTCCCTCTAAAGCCTTTCTTGCTCTTTTTGTGAAAACTATTACAGTTCAAAAAACAATCATAGCTGTTTTCTTGCAGGAGCTGAGAATAGGCATTAAGTCAGCAAGTTCTGCTAGATGGGCTTTTTTTTTCTATTATTATTGTCATTACAGAGAAACCTGTACTACATCTCCTTATCATACAGGTGAACGTGCAAGTTTGAGGTTGACTGGAGCAAAAGATTTTTCCTATACATGCCACAACACTGTTTTTCCTATACATGCCACAACAGTAACACTGTTAGTTACTGAGACATTTGAGCTAAACAGCTCTCAACTGACCCTTCACAAGATCAAAGCACTCAAAATTTTTCATTTTCAGCTGTCAGGGATACTGTAGGCATCTGATAGAGTTTGGAAATGTATGGTATGAACACACTGCAGAGGGACACAGGCTTAGGAGAACACTGCTTCTCTCTCAACTTCTGCCACAGCAGTCAGCATTTCTCAATAAATCAAACAATATTTTTCTCACTTTGTGCCTAGCACTTATCCTATGCAGACATATGCACAGAGTCAGACCAAATACTTTTATTTTTCTTATCCAAAAACAAGAACTATTTTAGCCACTTTTATTTGCATGGAATAAATATTCCTGATACAGATCATTCAATTTGATCATCCATAAAGTTAGCAGTGTAAAGGTAACTACTACTAGGACATCATAAGAGAGATGAGAAATTTTCCTTGGAAGATTTCCAATCTCAGATGAGGGAAAAAAATGGCATAGACACAAAAGACTAGACAAGAATAGGCTAAGGCTTGCTACTCAGGCAAGTAGAAGCCTACTGAATGGGTAACTGTGGTGGGAGAAGGATTAGGATTAACAAAATTGGATTAGATGGTGTGGGTGAAGTTAACCCCAGAGACCAAATGACAGTCAACAGCATCTGTCAGTTGAAAGGCTGAACACCCATCCATTCTTCATGGTCTGTTAATTTTCTTTTCAAACAATTGATTTTTTCCCCTTCTCTCTGCTTATATCAGCCTGAGTCAAACAAGTATGAGAAAAACAAGGTTTTGACTGGAAAATGTTTTAATCTACCCTCCCTCCAGACAATACCAAGTGACATCTAATGGCTAGTGTCTGCCCTCAATTTGTTTTGTTAGTGACTAATGTAACAAAACCAAAATGTCTTTGTAGAATGGACACCACCATTATGAATTTGTTTCTAGGCAAAGAAAAGCCACAAGGAATAGGAAAGCGGACCCATACATTTAAGGTGCAAAATCGTTATTTGAGCAGTATAAACTGTGGATCAGGAAAGTTTAGTGTGATAAACTCATCTCATGGACAGCTGATTCCTTTCAGCTATACTTTACTACAGGAGGCTTGAAAGAAATGAGGAGACCCACTCTAAGTCAAGTCAACGCAAATATTTGATCCAGCCTTGGAGCAGGGGAACAGAACAGACATTCTTTCAAATATTCTTTATTTTCTATTAACATATTCTACAAACTAAAGAATATTAAACCCCTCTGGAAATACTCTCACTTATTCTGCCAGCAGCTTAATGTCACTTAAAGGATTTATTTGATCTACCCTCAACTTCCTCATTTTCCAGAGCAGACAAGTCCCTAGATATTTAAAAAAACATGAGCATTTGACAATAATGAGAATTATCTCTTCAGAAATTATTCTGTAGGTATTAACCTTAAAACACAACCTCAAGAATCTAAGTTTTAAGGTCAAGTTTATAGTTCAACATGCTGAGCACAAATATATAAACTGAAGCATACACTCCTTTATTTTTACCACACACATAAAACCCCAGTGTTAGTCAAAGGGTTGTCTCCCTTGCTCTCTGCTCTCATTTTCTCAATTCATTGGAGTAGATTTGTTATGCAACCCACTTAAAAGTTTATGGGAGTGCAATCTATCACCAGGAAAAAAATGTTAGTAGTAGAAGGGTAAAAAAAATATTTCACTTATAAAGGTTAATGGAAGAATTAGACGGCAGTCATGCACACATGACATGAGAACAAGAGGTTTGGCTTTTGGTGGGTTTTGTTGTTTTGGTTTTTTGTGTGTGTGTTTTGTTTGCTCATTTTTTGTTTGGTGGGGGTGTCAAGTTTCTTTTTTAAAAGCTCACACATTAGAAGAAGGGTTTGGTGTAAAATACAGACATGATCTTTTAAGGGGCTTGGAAGGGTCCATTTTCATTTATCTTGAGTACATCTCTGTGTCAGTAGTTGAAATGTTACTTTTCCTTTCTGATTCTACTTTGGTGAACAGTGGAATTAGAGTGATCAGAAATAACAAGTATCACTTACATCATCTGCTTGATCCCCTTGAATTTTTTTAGTTTCTCATCACATCAGTGTTACTAAAACGTTTACTTATGTGCTCTTCAACAAAAAACATTACATTTCTGTAGCAGCCAATCAACATGCCAAATTATACTTGAGTTACATTCCCATGTGAAATGCACAATCCAAACTTCAACCTTTTGCTTGTAAAACATTTTATTTACAGAACCAGAAGGTTTCCATGGCACTAACAAGCATGCCAATGAAGCTATATGGTTACTCTAAAATTTAAATAAATTTATCCAAAAATACACTTTTAAGACTATAACCTAAATAAATGCCACCTTTTTTAGTCTAAAACCCTATGTTTTTGAACTTAATCCTTGACACTGTGAAAAATAATATTTTAGTATGATTTTTAATAATTATCTTGTTTGTAGGCTGACCATTCCACTGCATTCTGATTTTTCTCTCCTATACAACACTTAAACTGTAACAGGACTGGGCATGTCACTTCAGAGACATTCATGAAATGGCACAGTCAACATTACTTTCTTCTCTTTCTAATGTACTTTGTCCCTAGATGATATGTAGAGACTCAGTGCAGCACTGGTTTTCTGCTTTGTTCTGTCCACATACAGTCTGGAACCATTCTGAGGTGAGGCTGGGTGTCTCTCTGGCTGCTCTCCAGCAGCACCCATGAAATTCACTGGTACTTTGTTTATTTCCTCGTGGCAGGATCAGGAGTCCTTCAGAATACTGAATACACATACTTCAGAATGATTTTACTTTCATAAACTGCCTCCCTGCTGGCTTGATTCAACCATCAGACTGGTACTCTACCTTCTCTTAACACTGCTGATATCCAGAAAAGTTTGGGCTAGCACCTTCATCCAGATGCTGACACCACTGCTGATGCAACTGACACAGTCACATAAATGGGAGTGAAGAAGGACAAGAGAAACCTCAGTGATGCACAGACACACGAAGGTGCCATTTCTTCCCAATATCTAACAGATATATCAGTCATTCTTCAAGGTCTTTTCCTCCCTGCCCCCTCCATAAAAATTACAGTAGCAGGTAACAAAAAATAATGTCTTGTAAGATGTCCTCCATTATAATTTTCAAAGGTCATCAAGGAAAGCCCTGCTCATTTGCAGCGACTCCCCAACCTTCTTCATAACAAGATTCCTAGAGGAGACATGCTATGAATAAAGATTTTGTCTTAGGGTCATTACAGACTCTCAAGGAGAGGGCTTCTGCAAAGAGGCAGATGATTAAAAATGACACAAAATTAATGATGACACAAAACTAATTCAGGTGAAAAATCCCTCAACATGTTAATTACATCTCCAGGCCTCTCCCAGAATTCATGCCATCTCACTTGGTTATCATTTTGCCAGTATACCTTACAGAAAGAATGAGTCAGAGGTGAAAATAACTTTTCAGGGAGAATATCCCTTCCCACTGACATAATATTCACATTTTTTCCACTTCTTCATTTGCAGAGGCAAAGACAGGTGCCATTGATAAAGTACTACAAAGCAGAATGCGGACCCCTGTTAAAGTGTTTGGTCTGTAAGTGCTATGGAAAAACTACCAGAAAGAGAAGAAAATTGAAAATAAAGAAAGCAAAGATATATATGTTCGATACTCATGATAGAAAGCAAACAGACATCTACTGCTAAAAATCCCTTTCAGAAAACCCAAGGTAACGTTTGGGATTTGGGTTGGTTGTTGTTGGTTTTTTTTTTTTAATCGGCCACACAAAGAGAAATCCTTACTTTCAGTTTAATAAATGATGACTTTGTTGTCAAGCTAGGGAATACCTGTTATGAAAGAAGCAAAAAGAAACCCAAAGGTTGCTTTCACCTCTTCTTAGGCATGTCAAACTCAGTCTGCTTCTGCTTTAATAGAGACCAGGAGAAAGAATCTTGGAGAGCAGCTGTAGAGCCACATTTAACTGAACTTTAATAGAAAAACTAGTAATTTAAAGGCAGTATACCACTGTGTGTGTAGGCTTGAAGCATTTCTTTCTCCTCCTTCCAGACCCCAAAGGAAATGATCATACTCACAGGATCTCCACCCAAGTTTTTCACTGCTATTTTCCAACAGCATACAGGGTATCACAGCCAACCTTATCATCAGTGCATTTACAGGAACTAATTAGCCATTAAAGTCATGCCTCTTTTATACTGGTATAAATTCAATAGCAATGTTTAAGATATAGAAGTGCTTTTACATTGATTGCATTACATTGATTAATGCATCACATAATGTTTTGCTTCCATTACCATCTTTATTGCTTTTTTTTCTCAGAGCCTGCCTCAGACCACCTGCTATGGTGTCTGAGAGCAGTTTTACTACTGCATCTAAGCTCCAAAGACTAACACCAGCTGACTCAGACTGACAATAGCCACTGCCACAGTGAAGCTGTGCCACAGGCAGGACAAGGATTTGGGATCTACCTGCCGTGTACAGAAAGCTAAGCCCTCAGGGCAGAAGAACTACTGTTTCCCAGGGATTCACTCTTATTTTCTATAAGAAGGATCCCCTATTTGCCATACATGCGCTGCATGTAGTATCCAAACCACTTTCTAGGACTGAAATGAATGTATTAGAACTTGAAATGTGAATCAGAAGCTCCTGTCTGTGCATGCAGATGCAGAGAGTGGTTGCCTCTCTCCCTTCTGGCAGACCAAGGCCACTATGCTTTCAAGGGATAGGGGCACAGGCAGCAGACACTAAACCCTGCCATGCCCTCTTCCACAGGTATCTGACAAGATTTTTTTGGAACAGCAACATGCTGGAGATGGATGTTATCTGCACAACTAGAGCAAGCTGACAGCACTGAATTTCTCACCTTTCTACACCTCCCCCCGAGGCCAAACCATTCCACAGTGAAATAACGGAAGCTGTTGCAAAGCCAAAAGATATTTTTCTGCTGTCAGTAACTTTCCACTGTGTTAAACTATAGGAGGAAAGCAGTTGGGGAATGGACAGAGACACAGTGACCATTAGACACACCAGTACTGTACTCTTCCTACAGCAGGCTGTATGCGAAAAGGCACCTCCTCATCACTTGGCCTGTGAAGAAGTTAATCTGCCCCTCAGTAGCACCACTACAAGGATTCACTTGGAAACAAGCCTCACCAAGTAACACTACACCACGCTGAGAGAAAACCCTGTGCCCTGCTACACACGCAGGGGTGCAATCCAATGCTCCCACAGCAAGGCTCAGCTAGGGGCAGGAGCAGCGGGCAAACCTGCCCAAAGCAGCCTATGCAACACCAACCAAGGCGGGTGTAGCAGAGAGCCTAGGGCAAGCTGAACATCTGGCCTCACCTGAGGGGGTGAGGAGGTGGTGGGGGTCCCTGTCAGGACCATTGGCAGCACCATCCTGCAGCCCACTCAGCTCCCACAGCAAACCCTGGCTGGCAGAGCTGGGAAACATCAGTGCCTGCTGTGGTGGTCACACAGAGGTGTGGTGGTCACACAGAGGTGCTCACATTTACCTGCTTCACTATAAGTGTCGTGAAGCTGGATTAAATGATGCTGGAAAACACTGAGGGCACCTGGGGGTTGTACATGAGGACTAAAGCCTAAGCAGCCTCTATTTAGGAGACACAATCTAGATGGGAAGATGGATTCATCAGGGAATTTTGCTCTTTAGGTAATTTTTTTCTCCCAAATTTTCAAAAAACACCATACCTGCTATGTTTGGCGAACTGAAATATTTCCCTAGCAGAATTTTCCATTTTTGGTAAAAGCAGTCACATTATATTGAACTTCAGCTCCTTCAAAATTGCATTTGCCAAGCCTTCTTTCTGAAAAAATAGCTGCACATTTTTTAACCACAGAAATTATGGATTGCACAATCCTCTATGCGATGTCAGCATCCAGTAGTCCTCAGATTTCTTTTACTGTTTATTAGTGATCTAATTAATGAGATCCTTACCCCATTTAAAACACTGTAACAGTAAAAATTCTTTGTTCCTAAATCAATACCGAATTCCATTAATAATCACACATGGAAATTTTCAGTGAGAAGCAGTAAGCAAAAACTGACCAACCAAACAACCCCTTCCAACAGGGTTTACAATAAAGTTACATTAGAATAAATGGTGAAGTTTTTTACTTTATTTTTATATTTTTTCTTCCAAAGGATAAAATGAAAACAAGAGAAATGTTATTAATACCATTTAAAGTAGAATTTAAATGAAGTTATTTATAATTGGATAAAGAAATTTGTCTTTTTAATGTGTATGCCTTGAAAATTGGCCAGAAAGTCATCTGTGCATTTTACTTCTTGACAGTAATCACTTTCAATATTCTGTAAAGGTACCCAGGAGACAAGCAGAGATGTTTGGTAGTGAACGGTAAAACATAATCAGTCTTCAGGAAGACAGTTAAAATTACTGATCTGTGACACCTCACATGTTCAAGTCAATTAAATATGATTAACGACTACCTGGGCTGATGTGCATTTTGCTCTTTTGGTACATGCACAGGGAAAAAGGAGTGTGGGCATTTATTCACCCTCCTCCTTCATATTCATGTGCAGATGTGTCATGGAGGATGAACATATGCTCAGAAAACATTCTGAGGAGAGGGAAGGAAATGATGAAACCCAGGAAACAAAAGAGGCTTTGCAAGTATCCTGCTGCCTAAAGATCTGCTAAACTTTTACCAGGGGAAAATAAACAATATCTGGAATTTCTGTTTCCTTCTTAATGCTGTAAAGGGCACTGTGCCCAAGCGGCAGCGGAGGTTTTGCCTACCTGAGCAGGTGGCGGTGGCTGTTGCACAAAACCCTGGGGCGGTGGTGGCTGCAGCACCTGCTGGGACACCGGTGGTCCTGAACCCGTGAAGCCTCCTGGGGGAAGCTGCTGGCTCGGGGAGGCCATGATGTAACCTGTCTGCTGGGCAGGCTGCTGCAGGATGGGCGAGGGGTACACGGGGCCAGAAGGCGACTCGGGGTTGTCTCCTGATGACTGACGACTTAAGCTCATCTGGTTAAACTGCGCTGTCATGTCATCTCGCTGCGGGGCAGAAAGCAGAAGAAGAAGAGGATATAGACGTGACGCCTGCAGAAGGCACATGAGTTAGCAAAACAAATTGGGCTCAGAGTGTGAGGGGGAAAGGAAACACTCAGCTCCAATCCATGCCAAACTTTGCAAGGGTATCTATAAAAATGAAGGCAATTAAAAGGAAAATCACCATAAATGCATTGACAAAGACTTCCAGACTGCAAGGTGAATGGCATCATTTAGTAAAAAAGCCAATTATTTTGGCTCTTTCCCCCTGACACCCTCACCTTTAATTCCAAAATGACAAGTGAACTTTACAGTGTTCAAAAGAAGACATTTTAAATGTAAAGGGCATGAAAATAACATTATGGATACCTCTATCCTCAAATGCAGAATTTGTCAGCCAAACACATGCTGGTAATTTCACCTGTGTTTCAAATTGATCCCAAGAGGAATTCAGTAGGATTCAGCTGCTGATCTTTCCCTTTTTGGACTGCTTTGAAAATCCAAGGTTGTAAACATAGAGAAAGTAAAAAGAAAGCTAAGCCTAATGTTACTATTTCAAGGCTTTTTATTCTGTGTTGGAGAGAAACAAGTTCTATATTTGATTGAAGGGGTAAAGAAAAAAAAAATCTGCGGTAGTATAAATGTACCATAGAAAGTCAGTGGACCTAATCTTCATTATGTGCTAGTAAAAATACAGGCATTCTAACTGTATCTGTTCATTCTTGCAAAAAGATTAATACTATTCAATGCTCTCAAGTTTATTCTGTGAAGGTCAAAGATTTACAAATGTCGGTGTGGTTCCAGGCATCTTCATATGTGCCCATATCATAAGACCATTAAATACTAACCTTAAACTCCATTAATAGGCTAATATGCCTATTACAGATAGGAAATAAGCACCATAAAAATTCCTTTTGCTCAGAATGTCCATACTATTTTTAAAAGAAGCCTCTCAATATTGTTAGCAGCCCTGTGGTATTCATTCTCCAAAACCATCCTGCACAATGCATTTAATATCCGGAAACTTCTAAATGTGTTAAAAATGAAACAAAACAGTAAGTTTGCTTGCAGAAAGAACCTCTGGGACTCACCCTCACAGAGACTCATGCTCACAACTGAGAGCAGATGTCATGGATTAATGTTTCAAACACTACTGCCAGATCATCAGGTGGTATATGGAAGTAATGCTGTTAACTTTACTGTCATCCTACATTCATATTCGGACACATGAGTTGTCTCTGTGAAGTTGTTCCTTTAAAAAGCTTGGATATTCATTACCAGAATGGCAAATGACTGCAAACAGACTCAACATGAAACTTCACTGAGCCAGGAATGCCTCTAGATTTTCACAAAAGAGGAAAACATCTTCAAACACATATAATCTATATAGTATTTGTATAATTTAATCTACATTGAAGATAGTAATTCATCTGAAGTTTCACTATTAAATTAACCAATAAAAATATTAGCTTTCTTGTGACTGTCACCAGGGCAACCTGATATTCCTGCAACAGACTTTTCAAGAGAATTAGCATTGAGATATGCAACTTGTGTTCACCATGGAATATTTCTTTTCCTTTAAATTGTATCACTCATCTATTAGTCATTATTAACATTATTTTATCTGCAACGATCCATTCAGCTTTGTTTCCATATCTTACTGTAACTACGTGACATTGGGAAAAAAAAAATCAATCTTAAACAAGATTACTAGACCAAGAGAGAAAAACAACAGGAAAAAATCTTGTACTGCCTCTTTAAAATGTCAGCTTCATTTTAGAGCAGTATAATCTTAGCCCTGTAAACAGCAAGCCAGAATCAGACTCTAGAAGAACACTCTATTTATTTTCATTATACATGTCCATTGGTGCACTGTCATGATGTACAGCACACCACACCTGCAGCTGGTTCACTGCTACTCTCCTTCCCAAGTCCTCTGATATCACACCAAGGAATAAATCCAGGCAGTGGATTTAGTATATGGATAAAAGAATATGGATAAAAGAGTATAAAAAATAATTATTTCTTGAGGTCTCTTCTCCTGTCTTTGTGGGCACAAAAGAGGAATAACCCAAATCTCAACTATTCAAGTTAGCAATTTAAGGTCACTTGGCATTAAGTGAGGAGACATAAGCTCCTAGCAGCAGGCACAAGAAAATATTTTTCTGGACGGTCTGCTAAGCAGGTAGAGAGCCCTGCTGTAACATCACCCTTTAGGTTAGGTAACCTGAATCAGTGGGAATGCTCGTACAAAATGCCTCTCAGTACCAAAGCATAAAGGTGAACAGGTATTTAGACAGGGTCCTCATGTGGGACACCTGTTGTAGCGCTCCCCAGAGGCTCTTGGACACACATACTCACACCTCCAACTTCAAGGAAAGAAAAAGAAATAGGAAATCTTTAGTACCACAGAAAACTGCTGTGTTGGAGAGACTGGCAGGAGATGCTGGGGAGGATAGGAAACTGCTGGATATTGGACCGACTGAGAAGATGGCTGCATTGTCTGAACAGGCTGCAAAACAAGCAAAGGGAGACAATAAATTCCACCAGAGAAAGATAACAAGCACCATCACCACCACCTTTGCTACTGAGAACAAAGATCTCAAACACAGCTCTGAAAATACCGGTGACTCATCACCAGCCTGAGTACAAGAGGTCAAGCATTGTGATTTTAGTCTACATTTTAGCGTTGTACCAAACAATTATTTATTATTGATGTTTCTGCCTCCTTTCATGGATTTGATGGCTATCAGATTAAATATAGCCAGAGCTATACCTTCTTACTCGTAATGTGAGACAAAACCAAATTATGATTCTACATTTTATTTACAGAGATAAAAATGGAAAGCAGCATAGTGTAAGTGTATATTTGAATTTCGCTGTTAGTGACTGATTTGGCTCCAAGTGTCTCATAGGCAAAGGAATAATGATTGTAAAGCTGCTTTGGGAGAACACACGAGTTTAAAAAATGACAAAGAACAGACTGTGAATTACCAACAGACAGGCCATCAGCTTGGAGCAGATGTTTATCTTAAGTGAAAAAAACAATTTTCCACAGCACTATTACCTTGAAGTAGCTTTAGTATTCCTTTCATTTTAACCTCTCATATAACTTCTTACAGGTTTGGTACTATCTCTGTCTTCTAAAACTGTGAAGACCAGATCAAGAAATAAGAGCCACAACCATGTAAGTCCAAACCCAGTAAAATCAAAGCAACTTCACTGAATTCAAACACTGTATTTCTGCGTAACCTGGGATGAAGCTGTGCCAAATTATAAAGCTACACAAGAACCACAGTAGATCTTGGCTGCTCTGTGACTAAGCAGGATATAGGATTCTTGCTTGAGTAGTTCCCTCTGCCTGCTCTGCCCTGGGGGAACAGACATGCAATCCACAAAATTAAGTTTGAACCAGACCCAAACCCTGCTGCCTATGCTCAGCCACGTCTGGCCATATGCCACAGCCAGTGCAGGGAGCAGAGAGCCAACACTGCACTGTGCTCAAACAAAATTGCTTTTCCTGCTGTAGCTCCAGAACTTCTAGCTCAGAGCAGGATAATGGCCAGAATATTGGTGCAGGCAGAAAACCAAACTGGGGCAAAGGTACTTGGAGAGCACCCATAGTTTGGGCCGAGTACAACTGGATATGAAAGGGTTTGTAGAGCTCTTGTTGTACTTTATTCTTTGACTCAAACCCCCTGTTGTCAAAAGAGAAATGTCCCTGCCTCTTTGGAGAGAATTACAGACTGCACTGGTTTGAGAATGAATGGTTGAGCTTCCACTAATGGATGAATTTTGCAAACTCATTTTACGTAGACATGCACCAACACACTTAACAGTACTTTTGCAAATGAAATCATCCTTCAGATAAAATTGAAGATGTAATCTTCCCTCTCCATCTGTTTTATGTATGTTGAAAAGAACATCCTGATATTTGGTCTAGCTGCATTCTTCCCTTCTTTCCTCTAGCTCATTCTTCATATCCCCAAGAGCTCGTTCTTCTTTCCAATGACACCACACCTACCTGTGTGACAAGGTGACTTGCCATTTGCTGCTGTGGCTGTTGAACCTGCTGAGGCTGCTGGGGTGAAGGCTGCTGCTGAGACTGTCCCACCACCTGGCTCCTCATTGTCTGCTGGCCACTGGGAGGATTGTATATTGCCGGCGTCCCATCAGGATTTACAAATGGTTGACCTGAAACAAAACACCCGGCTCTTACTGGACACTTTTAAGAACACACTGTTTTCTGTATGAAAACAAACAATTTTGCTTTAATTGATTGCTCTTTAGCAGACTTGCTACAAGAGTAAAGTGTTCATCACTCTCAATATCTCATTACAGTAATTACAGTATCAGACAGCTCTTTTTTTTTTTTTCAGGCAAGACAGCAGTTATTTGTTTCAGCAGTATGATTTTCCAAGGAATAGGTGGAAAGTTACCATGGCTATAAGATGATTCAGACGCTATGGTTACTTGAAATCATTCAATGATGAATCAATTAACATTAACATTTAACTTTGGAGCAAACACTGAAGGTAGAGAATGTTCCCTTACATTTTCCTCTAACACAACAGCAGTCAAATGTACACAGCTACTTCTGAAACAATACGGTTCGTAGGAAAGGGGAAAAAAGCCAAACCCACACTTGTTACTAATTTACTTACCAATTCTAGTAACACAGAGCTGTGCTTTTGAGAGCTGTGCCCTATGTACTTGGAGGAGCTAGCACTCCAGTTTTCAAGGAAGCAATACTTAAGGTGTATTTAAAAATCTCTTATATACAAGACAAATTCTTTTCAGAGTTCTACTAAGTTACTGAACTCATTTTACTTCAGATAATTAAGCTGAGGGAAATAACCTTGCAAAAAACAATGTTTGTTTAAAATGAAAAGTTTTTCCAAGTCATTGTCTTGAAAACAAAAAAGAAATGGTATTTCTCAGCAGGAAAAATGTTTTCCATGACCTCAGTTCTCTTTTCACTTCCATCACAAATCTGTAAATCAAAGGAATTATGAATACTTCCAAGAGAAAAAAAGTAATTTTAGCAATGATGTTATAACCTTTGAAGTATGTAACTAAAGTATGAACATTTGAGATAAAAAGAGAGATCTGGAGGAATTCAGTAACTTAGAGCAACAGTGAAATAATGAACTTCTGATTTGTACCCTACAAAGCATCTCTACCTGTTCTATCTACTCCTCAGCCTTCTAGTTTCTCCCTCCAATAAATCATGGTCAGAAATGTATGAAGAGCACTGTCTAAACAACCCTGCCTTCTCTCTCTAAAGCATCAAGTTTCCAGATGAACTCAACACCATATTCATGCTGAAAAAGGTCATGAGTGAGTGGAGAAGCAGCACGGAGCACTTCTGTCAACTGATTTCCTGATTTTTTTCTGTGAACCCACTGGGTGACTATGGCACAGACTCCCAAGCTTCAGGAATCTCAAGCCCCAGAAGTACCCTTGGAAGACTGAGTAAGCAGGATAACACAGTCCCAAAGCCTGTGTCAGATGCTCAAGGGAAGTTATTAAGGAGCATTTCCTGTGGCTTTATGAAAGACGGCAGAACTGAAAGTGTAAAGTCGCAGCAACACTTTTAACGATAAAAAGAGAGAGGACTTCTCATTAAGAAATCTTGAAATCAGAAATGAAAAGGAGAGATCCGAAGGTAACAGGCAAGACATTTGTAAGTTATGAACTGTGGCCCTGATAGAAGGGCGAAGACTGCAATGCCATTTCAAGGAGTAGGAATGAAAAGTAAATGATCTTAAATTGTCAGAGGGGTTAAGGAAAAATGTGTCAAAATGTGAATCCTTTAAAGGGTAAAGCAGGCTGATGAAGTAAGTGAAATGGAGAGCACAGTCACATAAATGGCTCTTTGCCAAAGCAAGTAAGAAGCTTGACTATGTGGGGAAGGAGAACCGTAAAGCAGAGGAGAGAAAATAAAGGAAACTGCAGATATGGAAAAGAAAGTGTGGATGCCAAACACCTGGTAAGGAGCAAAATTATAATCTGAGCAGGAAGAAATTGACAGCATCTCTGTCAATTTATGCCATTAGATGGCTTGCACAGTCAGTGACTATGTGGTGTGAAAGGAAGGAAAGATCTTTAAAGGACACGGTGTTACGATCAAAAGAGGGAAAAAGAGTGGAAGCAGCCACTCTGCAAGAGGAGAATAAAGAGCTAAAGAATGGTATTACATAGGGAAAGAAAATCTATTCATTACAGGAAACAAAGATCTTTTTTCCTTCTCTTTCAACTGTCTTCTCTTCATCTCTGTTTCTGACAGCATCCATCACTCTGATAGTCAATCACAGCATCCAGCAATCTAAATCTCCTCCCCATGGAGCTTCTTTTGTAATGTTTCCCTAATAAGATGCAAAGATTCTGAGCCTTTCAAAAGAGTGACAATTTTGCAGCATGTATTTTGCTGCATGTGAAAAACACAGCAGATGCTAAAGTACAGTGTGACTTTCAGCACAAGGTAGCAGCATGAAGCTAAGAGAGTGAGACAAGAATTTCAGGTTTTTAAAGAATCTGGTCTCTCCATTACTTTATTATGCATATATTTACATGGGAGCCACAGAAACAAAACATAAGGTTTGAAAGAAACACAAAATTATATATATACAAAAATACTCGCTCTCTGAATGTTAAACATACAAACATGCATGGGTTTCCCAATGATGCATCTGTAGACAGAGGCACACAGGGAGGGAAGGTAAGGTGCTCTGGCCTAGTGACAGTATTGAAAGGCGTTATACCTGTAGCAGAAAAAGAAAAAAAGACTCCCTATGTAAAAATATGAACTAGCTGATGCAATTTGCTAAATTGACAAGACAGATGTAGAAGATGTTCCTCTTCTTGCTTTCAAGTGTGGTCAGCTCCAGTCTCTGTCCTTGCCAGGAAAAAGCCAAGGAACAAGGCTGGCCAGGAGCAAGCAATATCTCTCAGCTTTTTGTGGGCTCTAAGCAGCATCATTTCCTTTCATTTGTTTCTCAGTCCTGTCACCTGAATTACAGCTGACTCCTGCCTAGGCCTGATGAGTTTGTGCGTAAATGGACCATACGGCGGAACGAGAAATGTTGTCTTCTGTGTTGACCAAGAAATTTCAGTGTTGCAGACAGAACTGTCAACTACCAGAACAGAAATGAGCAGATTAATATAATGATGGATCAGTATAGGCTGACAGTATTAGGCTCTCATGTCAATAATGCAATAGCTTGGAAAAAAATGCACTTAAAGAGTAAAGGCTTTAGAAGAGTAAAGGTTTGTGCAAGTTACTAAGTCACATCAGTGGACAGGACTTATCAAGCTTATCACATTTGAATCTAAACAAACAAGAACTCTTCCTTGATTTCAAACATGCCGATACATATTTATCAGCCCTAGATATTACCATCTATAAATATTGGCTGAAGAGTTTACCAAGGCTGTATTTTTCTTAAATGCTGAAACTTTCTTAACTATGACCAAAAAAATTATTCTTAGTAGTGGACACACAAATAAGCTTTAAGTATTTCCAGCAAAATAGTGGAACACAGGGATGTAATACACATAAAATACAAGTTATAAACAAAAATCCCCAAAGAAAAAGCTCCTGAATGATCTTTTAAGGACTTTAAAAAATATTTTATAGTTTAACCCTCAGTTCTCAGCATAATGGAAGCTACATTTCACTACAGGCTTTCTTGTTTTAAACCCAGTATAACTCAACTAAGGTTGACAGCACAGCTACTCATGGTCACTGGAATAGTCCAAGTTACCAAAGAAGCACCACACTGAAGCAACGGCTCCTTCTGGGGTCCTTGTTTGGCCAGCTCTGGACCCCCGTGGGCTTCGTTACCTCAAGGATAAAAACAAAAGACTCGAGGCGTTCTCATCCTTCTCTTATTTCCTCGCTAGGAACCACCCAGCTGTCCGGGTGATCTCCTGGGAGCAAGGAGGGGGAGAGACAGAAACTAGAGGGGGGGACAGCCGGCCCCAGGGGATTTAAACCCTGGGAAAGAGGGCTGGAGGAAGGGACTACAGCCAATGAGTAAAAGTGAGGGGAGGGGTGAGGGAGGAGATAACCAGGAAGAGACCACCACCACTGAGGCTTAGAGGAGGA
Organism: Peucedramus taeniatus; assembly: GCA_013400575.1. Classification (NCBI taxonomy): domain Eukaryota; kingdom Metazoa; phylum Chordata; class Aves; order Passeriformes; family Fringillidae; genus Peucedramus; species Peucedramus taeniatus. Next base: position 115,062 of record WBNO01020314.1, read on the forward strand.
AGGGAAAGGACCGTGTGGTATGAGAGGGAGAATTCCATGAGGATACAAACATACTATTCAGTACAAATTTCCAATCATCCAGTGCAAAACAACAACTAAATAAACTATTTAGTGCAACACTACACCGCACCCTCAAATTCCCAGAACCTTCTTAACTCTGACAGTACAATACAGTGGGGAGTAACAGAATAACATGACTCAGACTTCATCCAGACCAAGGAGGTAACAAATTGCCTTAAGCTTTCATCAAGCATGTGAATTAAAACTGAAGAATTTCTGAAGTGCCCACAGCACTGCAACTCACAAACGAGGCAAGTGCCTCCTTTGTGAGCTGCAGTGATGAAAACTATCAGGAATTTAAGAGTTACATCTTTCTCTTATCATAAACTTCACAATTTAAATACAATTGCCTATCACATAACTCACAAAAAATTAATTCTCAAGTGCTAATTCAAATGCAGCCTTTAAGCATTTGAAGTTATGCTGTTAAGCACAATCTCTAAGAATGTGTTGTTGTATTTCAGTTGCACCATATCTTAGCATGCTTGATATAGAAGAGCATCTGTCCTTATTGATTGTTAACGGGATCTGAGAGGATTCACTGAGAGCCAGGGAGCACCAGGACTGCTGAATGATGAATTTCCTGTCTGGGATGGAGAAAGTGTTTGTCTCACTTCCCACCAGCTATGCCACAACAGCCTCAGAAATCAAATCTAGCTTTGTGTGCACATTTGAAAACAACAATTTGCCAAACATCATTTCAATATATATTTGCTCATAAAGTGCCTCCAGAAAAATCTGTCTAGAAACAAGAAATTTGCTGATTCACCAGCTGACATCAGCAACACCAAAGGGCAGAACCAGGCAGGAGGGAACTGTACTGACCTGTGTGCGGGTTGAGAAGGATACTGCCAGGCAGTATCCCTGCAGCTTCAAGTGGAAGAATGATATAGCTGGTGTTGCTGGGGGCCACCTGGCCACTCATCCCATTTTCAGGGTACGACACACTGCCTGAAGAATTGGCCGTCACCCCAGGGACGAGAGATGCACTTTGGAGAGGCTGATGTATTCGTGACAGTGATCCTGAGGAGCCAGCACTGCTGGAAGACTCTGAGCCTAACAGGGAGACACAAGCACAGCGGGAAGGGGGGTTACAAGGGATGCCAGTCCCCATCAGATAAGGCACGTACACAAGGACAGCCTTCACAGAATACAAAGGCATGCACCACTCCATGCCCAGCTAGTAGGAGCAGGATTTTCACTCCCTACTGAACCCAGTATCCAGTGATAGTTTTCACAATCCAAAAGCCCACCTTCCCCATGCAAAATCAGATTTCCCCCAGCCAATAAACAGATTTACCAAAGAGGAACACAAAATCCCCAGCATGTATTTATAATGCCAAGGTATCAGTTCAGAAGGCATAAAAACTAAACACAGCGTTTATAAATGAAAAAAAGCCCCAAAACAAACAAAAAATGTAACACAAAAAAAATCACCTAACATTGTCTGTAAGTAAAAAGTAACAGCAACTGAGTTATCAGTCTAGTCACAAGGTAGCTGTGCAATATCCGTATTAACTTAAAGCTACCTAAGATGCTACCTAAGACTTGCCACTTTGGTTTTTCAGCATCAAACCAATTAAAATTGAGCAGTCAAGATAAATCCACCATGCTAAAGCACATGTGTGCCTGGAAGAGTGGGAAGACACACTATTTTAAACCCCAAGTATAATTTTAGACCGTCTAAGATACTACTTTATTAGATTTTAATTTGCTTTACAGAAAAAAGACAAGAATCTCTGAGAGCATTTAGAGATTGCTCTCTGATCATAAGACTCAGGTGATTAGCTTCCTTAAAGCAGGATGGTATGGATGGTTGCTCCACAGAGCAAAATGTGGTTTAATTGCAACTTCTTTCATTCTACTTGAGTGCACTGTATATGCATTGAACCTCCACACTGTTTATCTGCTGGTAGAGACTAAAAGCAAGGACAGAATTCAGACTTCAGTTTAGCAAACCTCTTTGAAGCAAATTATATCCTTTCAGATATGGGATACTGCAGGTGGACCCAGTAGTAGGTGGTTTAGAGCCTCAAATTAATTTTTAGTCAAATGCATTTGAAATTAATTTATTTTCTCATATTTAGAGAAATGAGAGCAGAAGAGGTTTCTTCTGAAGAAATCACAGCAGCATCCTGTTACTTAACAGAGGGTTTTTCCACAGATTACTGCAGGTTGCTGTGTAACACACATTTTTATCCATCTTCTTCAAACTTTGTGTTTATACAGCAATCACTACAGACACATCCTCTCTATGAGCTGTGCACTATTTGCCATCAGTAGGACCCTACATCTACTTCTCCAGTATCTAAATCAAGAAAGTAATAGAGATTTCTAAAGAATTTTTCAGTTTCATTAAATAAGTCTGTCAATAAAACATCTAAGTTGTATTAGTTGCTATATTTTTCCTCTCCTTGTCGACTGAGGTTGGAAATTTAGAAATATTACTCCTGAATAAATAGTTTTATTAGATAATTTCAGATAGTTTATCTAATAGTTTATCAGATAATTTCAGATTCCTGTGTTTCTACATATTGCAGAGTTATTCCTAGAGGCTGTCCTCTTCAAGCTGCAAGTAGTATTTGGCACCTTCCTTGCAACTGCTGTTGTAGATGCAACAGCATCTGTAGATGCAACTGCTGGAGTTCAATTTTCCTTCCACATCAGTTACAAGGTCCTTTGCTGTATTTCCCTGGCCTTTCTACATGCACTTCATGTTGTTTTGTTGAGTTCTCGCTTTACTTTCTCCTCTTCTCCTTCACCTTTTGAATTCAACGGGTCAAGAAGCTGCCTGAGATGGTAGTGGTGATGAGATTTCCTAAACCTCCCACTATTTCTAAGCGCGCGTGTGAGTAGTACCAAGCCTGAGTTCAGACTCTCTCCACTTTTTGTGCTATTCCAATGAAACGCTATTGGCACAAAAAAAGATTGCAGCCCTGACATTCAATTGTTTTGGTTTTTCTTTCCTCCCTTTCTGCTGTTCTTATGGCAGAATTGTGTATTGATCTACACCAGCTTCTGAACAATAAAAGCCAGAGGACTGAAATGAATTCAGGTGGAATCACATGGAAGCAGTGGAAAATACTTTGAGGCTATCACCACACATTGGTCAAGCTGATAGCTTTGAAATGTCTGCCTTAAAAGATGCAAGATCTGCTCTCCCATGTCAGTAGACCAAGTTGGTGATTTTGAAATAACACAAATAAGTCACAAAGCCATATCAAGAATTTTCTGAAAAAAAAAAAAAAATCCAGAAATTACTGCTGTACCAATATTGTCCCCATTTATACTGTATAAGAATGATCTACTTTATTTAGTTCCATTATTGTAACTTATTTCCTATAATTTTAAGTCTAGACCTATTAAGCCAAGTAAATTCCAACACTTATGTTTGGAAATTAACACCAATTAATCTTGTCTTTGTAGCTCTGATTAGCTGTTTTCATGCTGCTTGAATTTGGAATGGGAAATAACTGTAGAATGAATTCAGTACTGTAAAATAGGGGAAAAAATAAGCTATCTGACTTTATTCAGATTCATATTAAAAGATGTCTTGCAAAAGACTTCTGAAAGGAACTTGGACTAAATGAGATTTTTGCCCCCATTACACAATCTAACCTCTTTTTTTCAGCATGTAATGATGGATAGTTCTTCTAGATTATTCTCTAATTTTCTTGCTGCTTCACAGTTGAGATAATAATAACCTTCACATTCTCATCACTTTCCATTATTATATTTTTTTGAGTATTCTGAGAGATACAGAAGTTCAAAGAACTGTAAAGGAAAAGAGACAGAAAAACCACCAAAAATGCTGAATGGCTTAGAGTGTTTGCAGAGGGAGAGTGTGGAAGTACCATTAATTTTCCAATATTCTAAGAAATAGTGAGTGAGGCAACATATCCTGCTCTGTTTTCCTTGGATCAGCATTCAGTATCTGATGACTCTGAACATCTCTGCTCATCTCACCTTTCAAGTCCAAGGCAAATTTCTCCTTTCTCATCAACTACACTCTCAAATCTATCCACTACCACTCCTTACTCTAGACCATCATCATTTTCAGGAACAATAGAACACAAGAAGTATTTTTGTCTTGGACACAGGTTCTTGGATTAGAAATATTTATTTGCTACTTCTGTAAGTCACTTGCCTTTCTCTATGCAACAATATATTTAGTGATTTTTTTTAATGAAAATGGCATGTGCTCATGTGAACATGATTATTTCTCTCTAAGCTGCACTTCCAAAAATAAAACCGATGTTTCAGCACAGTCGGTGGGAAGATTATGACTGGAAGCAGTTGGCTCGTGACCTGCTGCCATAGATCAATATTCTGACAGTTTTTGCTGGACTTACAAGATTCATCAGGCTAATGCCTAATTCAAGTAAATCATAAAGAAGGAAAAATCCAGCTCCAAAACTCAAAGAAAAAATATAATATTGGGACACTATTTAAGAAACCCCAAAACCTAAACAACAAAACAAACAAACAAAACAGCAAAGGAAGGTTAACATATTAAAACTCTTGCAGTAATGTATTGAAATGCCTTTCCCAACAGGAGTAGCAATGAACACCTAAAAGGAGAGATTAGACTGTGTCTCCGATTACTTGGAGCCCTGCCAAGGAAGCTAATGATCCCTACAGATCTGTATCAATGCAGCTAATACCCCACTGCAACCAGCTTTCTGCAACTAAGGGGGAAAGAAATACACTCTGACAGATGTGCATTCCACTGAATAGAAAATCCATTAAGAGAAGCTAAAGGTGCAATAGCTGTAACTTTTAAGCCTCCCAACAATTATTTAACTGGATATGTAGATACACATAGAACACATCTTCCCTCATGATGTTAAAACCTGTTGCAGTGTGCCAGTGACAATAACACAGTAGTTGATATGCTAGATTTTCTGGTTTTGGGTGTTACAGACTGAACACGTACATGTGTACATTGTGCCCTTACAGTGACAACTATTCTCACTTACCACTCCTAGTCAACCCTGGAAAGTTTACTATATTACTAGAAAGCAAAACAAACCAACATTCTGTATGATGCCCTAAGTAGTGGGAATGCCATCTGATTGAAATTTGTTAAATTATTAACACCCCATTTGATACTGAATTATAGCTCAGAACATCTCTTTGTACCTACTGAACTATGGAATAACACAGAAGGAAATTTTATTTGCATTGTACAATCTGTGCTTTTTAGTAGAACAGGGTTTTCTAAACGATCAACAGGTGCATGAAAATAACCATCAGGACCAATAAGATAACCATGTAATGGGTTTCAAACAACCCCTTTTGTGAAGTTTGCAAAAATGACGTAACATAATTCCTTTGCTAAGCTCCAATTCCTGTGCAGCTGAAAACAATAAAGTCTAAGACTAATTGACACTACTGGACTCTACTGCAGAGAACAGCATGTTCTATGATCTCTCTGTGAGCCTAAGGGGAAGCTAACATCTTTCTGTGCTTCAGTTCCTGCTTGTTTGCTATGTACCATTAATTACTGATTTATCACAGGTTAGGGGCAGAACATTTAATTTTGGTGACAATATGAAAAGTGATCCAGAAAGGCTACAATGTTAATACTGCATCACTGTATACCCTGCTGAAGGCAGCTGTGAGCCTTCTGTAAAAATCCTGAAAATTTTAACACCCCTATGCTCAGGAAGAGTGTTTAACAGTGCTTCTGGATGACTGCCATACATATAGAGAACAATTTTCACATTTCAAGAGGTCATAAATATTTTCCATCATTTAGCCAATGAAGAACATTTTGACCAACTAATGATTTCACACTGATTTCATACAAATTATATGCCAGACAAAAATATTTTAAATTTATTACTACGAACAATAAATTTCTTCAGAGGAAAGCCTTTCTGTAGGAGAACTGGGACAGAATTGGTGCCTAGCAGACTCTGGCATGCTACCAGGGCAGCATGCCTAACATGGCTAGCAACACCTCTGCAATTCCATTTCAACTACTGTGGTGAAGACAAGGGAAAAAAGCCCAACAAAATCACCTAAAATAAAAACATGATCAACCTTTTAATGTCTACTGAGCTACAGAACACCAGGGCTGCCTATGGCAAGAGTAGAAGGTAATGAATGCAGTATGCAAAACATGCATAATACAATCAACTATCACTTGGTGCCTAACACACCTTAGAAAATGCAAATAGCACGTGAGGGCTTTGACTACTGTATGAATGCGCTTAGTATTTTTCTGGTGAAGGGAAAACACTTTATCAAGTCATATGTCTCCATTGTTTTTTGAATTCTTATTCTTTTCTGCTTTAATGCCATTCAATAGAATTTTAAAGAGAATGATAGAAATAGTGATTAGGATAGTAGTTCTTATGACTTTTTTCAGGCTGACTGTTTGACTTTGTGTCCTGGCTTTGAAGGTGTCTGCTTGTTTTGACATCCAGTTCTGCTCTTCTTCCCCACTTCTTCCTTTTATCCTGTTTCTCTTTTATTCTTTTTGCGCTCCTGCTAGCTTTCCAGTTTAAATGCATTCCTTAAGAAAGTCAAAGCATTTAAAAAAGAACATGGAATTTTAATATCAGTGATGTTTTAAAAATGTATTATAAGAGCTTTCATTTGAAAGCAATTTGGGGTTTGGCGTCTACAGGGTGCAGATGCATTTACAAGTATTGGCATACTTCACAAGTCTCTAATACATTTCCTAAGTGCATCCTTTTTACCATGTTTGATTTTAACACTAAAATGACTTCTTAAAAATATTGCCCTTGCAATTAGATGTCTCCTCCAAACTGTATCCCTGACACCATTTTAAATGCTCTGCACCACAATGTTGCAGAGAAATACATTTACCTGCACTCTACTTAAGGTAGAATGATACAGAAAAAAGTATAGCAAGAGCCTATGCCTCCTCCTTAATTCTTGCACATCAAATTCAGTTCTGATGCTATTCAAATATTCATGGGAGGCAAAGAAATCTGGAAGTGAAACCATGGTCTGTTCCATACTTCAAGCCCCACTGTATAGCCTATCCAGTCTATATACAAATAAAAACTACACTAGAGTGTAGTTTCAAAACTACATACACACTGAAATTGCACATTGCCTTCCCTGAGGCAGATCCCATAGGCAGACAGAACACATGATAGGGAGGATTCTGTCATCTCTCCACCTAGCTGAACACAGGGATGAAGGGACAGGGGGCAAAGGCAGCAAGTTCCTGCCCAGCACAGAAGGCAGGTCTCCTATGTGATTATCTCACTGTCTCAGGGGCCCTGGGATAACATGTGAGGCTCAGCAAGTGGAACCAAACAACAGCAAGGATGGCAGTTCACTTTGTTGGAAGTTAATTCAGGCTGCTCCCTGCATTCAAAATTGCTTCCACATAGAAAAAAATGATGGGTCATGGTCATGGGAGACTTGCTTCTGAAGGGAGCAGGAGGCCCAATATGCTGATTAGACTCACTTCTTGGGGTTGTCTGCTGCCTCCTTGGTGTCAGAGTTAAAGATGTGAAGAGAAAACCTTTTACTCTGATACAGCTCTCAGTTCATTATCCATTACTGATTTTTCAGTTAGGCAGCAAAGAAGTCCCAACAAGAAGTCCATGGGCAATCAAGAGACTTCAAGGCCTTGGGATGAATGGTTCGGGGACCAGGAGAAAAAGTAGTGCTCTCCTCTTCCCTTCCAGTTGCAGGGACTGATAAAGGAAGAGCCAGAAGATTAAGAACAGACTCTGAGCCTGGTGTCATTGACAGAATTTTTGGGGTTTTAACCATGGGTTGGTTTATAGAACACCAAGCCTAGACAGACAGGGTACACCTGTCTCAAAGGGGAAAAGTATCTTTGCAGAAGAGTTTTCAGGTTTTTAAACTAGATTTGAAAAGTGAAAGGGATGTAATGCAACATGCCAGTGTTTAAGGGATGGTGTGCTTGTGAGGTTCTTTGGTCTGACATCCCAGTGGAGGCAGGGGATGGAGATGCATGTGGCAGTGAAGACACAAAGGTTACTGATGTGTCAGAAATGAAAGAAGTGCCTGAGAATGATCAGTAGGAATTATAGCTTCTTCCCACAAAAAAGGGGCAGGATCAGTAACTCAATTTAAGGGCATCTACACCAATGCACACAGCATGGGTAACAAAACAGGAGGAGCTGGAAGTAACTACATCGCAGGATAGCTGTGACACAGCTACCATCACATGGTGGGATGACTCACACAAGGGGAGGGCTGCAGTGGATGGCTGGAAATGCTTCTGAAGGCATACACAAGGAAGGCTAGATGGTGGGATATGCCTTGTATGTTAGAGAGTGTTTTGATTGTCTAGAGCTTGACAGTGGTGATGAAAGGGTTGTGTGTTTATGGGTAGACATCAGAAAAAATGCCAGCAAAGCAGATGTCAGGGTGGGATTTTGTTATAGACCATCCAAGCAAGATGAAGACGCAGATACAATAGTCTATAAGCAGATGGGACAAGTCTCACAATCACTGGCCCTTGTTCCTGCACATGACTTTGACTTGCCAGATAACTGCTGGAAATAGGACACCGCAGTGAGGAAACAGTCAAAGAGGTTCCTGAAGTGTGTGGAAGATAACTTTGAGGCACAGCTGGTGAGGGACCCAGCTAGGGAAAGTGACCCACTGGGCCTGTTTTTGTGAACAGAGAAGGACTTGTGGGTGATGTGATGGTTGGAGATTTTATTGGGCACAGTGATCACAAAAAAGACAGTTTTCAACTCTCAGAGAAGTAGGGAGAGGGGTGCGCAAATTGGCTACCTTGGATTTTCAGAGGGAGATTATCGTCATGGGAGACAGTCCTGAAGGACAAAAGGGTCCAGGAAGGCTGGACATTCTGCAAGAAGGACATCTTAAAGGCACAGGAGCAGGTTGTAACCATGTGCTAAAGACAAGCCAGCATGGAACACAGCCACCCTGGCTTAGGAAAAAAATGGCTATGCAGGGAGAAAATTAGAAAGGCCAAAGCCCACAAAAATGACAACAAAAATGTTTTTATAAACACATTAGCAACAAAAGGAAGGCTAAATATGATCTCCATACTTTATCGGTTGGAGGGGGAAACACAGTCACAAAGACTGAGGAAAAGGCTGAGGTATTTAATGCCTTCTTTGCCTCAGTCTGCAATATCCAGACCTGTTCGCTGGGTACCCAGTCCCTAGAGCCAGAATACAGAGACAGGGAGCAGAAAAAGGCCCCCAAAATCCAAGGACAAAGTTAGTGATGTGCTACACTACTTAGACCCACACAAGTCTATGAGCTCAGATGGGATCCACCCAAGGGTTTTCATCATCTATCAGCAGTCCCAGTGGGATGTCCCAGCTGAGTGGAAGCTAGAAAATGGGACACTCACCCACAAGAAAAACCGCAGGGAAAAGGTGGGGAACTAAAGATACGTCAGTCTGACTTTGGTGTGAGAAAATTTACAGAGCAAATCATCTTCAGTGACATATGTGGCATGTACAGGACAACCAGGCAAAAGGGCCCAGCCAACATGAGTTTATGAAAGTCAGGTCCTACTTTACCAACCCAATCTCCTATGACAAGATAACCCACTTAGTGGATGAGAGAAAGGCTATGTATGTTGTCTACCTGGACTTCAGAAAAGCCATTTTTCAAGACTGTTTTTCACAGAAGTCTCCTGGAAAACCTAGCTGCTCATTGCCCAGATGAGTGTACAGTTCCCCCTGGCTGATGGCCAGGTGCAGAGTGGGGGTGAATGGAGTTATACACAGCAGGAAGCTGATCACAAGTGGTGTTCCCTAGGGCCAGTCCAGTTTAATGTCTTTATCCATGATCTGAACAAGGGGATCAAACGCATCCTCTCAGGAAGTTTGAAGATGATACCAAGCTGGGAGGGAGTGCTGATCTGCTGGAGGGTAAAAAGGCTTTACAGAAGGATCTGGACAAGCTGGAGCAATGGGTTGAGGCTAATTTTGTCATTCAATGAGACAAAGTGCCAGATCCTACCCTTGGGTTATAACAACCCCATGTAGTGCTATAGGCTAGGGAAAAAAAGGCCACTGGAAAAGGACCTGAGAGTGTTTGTCACAAGCCAGCTGGATATGGGCCAGTATGGTTACCAAAAAGGCCAATGGCATCCTGACCTGTATCAGCAATAATGTGTCCAGCAGGACCGGGGCAGTGATTGTTCCCCTGTACTCGGCACTGGTGAGGCCACACCTCGAATCCTGTTTCCAGTTCTGGATCCCTCAACACAAGAAGGACACTGAGGTGCTTGGAGCATGTCCAGACAAGGGCAACGGAGCTGATGATGGTTCTGGAGTGCAAGTCTGATGAGGAGTGGCTGAGAGAACTGGCTCAAAGTTCTTTTTGCTCTCTACAACTACCTTAAAGGAGACTACAGCAAGGTGGGGGTCATTCCCTTCTTCCAGGCAACAAGTGACAGGATGAGAGGTAATGGCCTCAAGTTTCTAGAGGGGATGTTTAGGCTGGATACCAGGAAAAAATGTCTTCACTGAAAAAATTGCCAAGCACTGTAACAGTGTCCAGGGAAGTGGCTGAGTCACCATCCCTGGAGGTATTTAAAACACATATAAGTGTGACCCTTGGGAGCATGATTTAGGGGTGCCCTTGACCATGTTATGCTAATGGTTGGATTTGATGACCTTAAAGGTCTTTTCAACTCAAGTGACTTTATGATTGTCTAAAATTTTAAACTACATTCAGCATCCAGAGATCTAAAATGTAATTACTATGTCAATGGCTTTATTTATTTATTCTAAAAAACTCCATTCCCCAGCATCCTGAACCACACAAAAGCTACTGTAAAATTTGGGGAACAGGAGTGAAATCTGACCAACTCAGGTTTGATAAACTGGGTGTAAATTAAATACCATCCATAAAACACTCTCAAGCTACAAGAGCACTAAGTGCTATGTATTGATTACCATTTGTCCTGTACTATAGGTATCAAATGAACCAATCTGATGGAATCATCTGATGGCCTTGTTATTTATTATGCACTTTCAACTTAAAGTATAATAGAACAGCTTAATGGCACATCTTGAAATTACTTAGATACAGACCCTGTGCCCCACTCCTATGTTAATGCACTCGAAAACTTAATGCAAATAAATGCAGAATTCTCACCAGATTCATAGTCTCCTTAAAGGATGCTTTTGTTTAATGGGAACTAAAGAAAACAGAGAGATTGTGGGACCTTGGTGAGTCCACCATGGCCTCAACTGCCACCACCAAGGCAGATGCTGTACTCCAAAATACAGATGGGGTGCACTTCAGCAATGACAACAAAATGTTCTTGGATTTCTCCTCAGATATCTGACATTTAATTATTCACCACTCAAAAATGTTAAGATTAATAAAAGGGTAACACCTGTGCTTCATCTGAAAGGAGTACCACCTTTTCATGCTAGAAGTGCAGCATGTGTATGGTGTGCACATACTATACTCCAAGGAAAGCCTACCTCTCCTATGATTTGCAAATCTCATGCACTGCATTTTTTCTTGATTCCTAAAAACTCAGGAGCAGGTACCCAGATACTAGAATCCACAGAGGGACACACACATCTCCTGTGTACAGGAAACCCAACTGTTAATGTATTTTGCCATCTAGTCCAACCATAAGGGTCAGACTACCTGGTCTCTGAAGGTCTCTTCCAACCCAAACCATTCTGTGACAGACCATACTCAGATGAGCACCAACTCAGCCATTTATCACCACACAACAAGAAGTACTGTGAACCCAATACAGCGCTAGCTACCTGTTTTAGACAGTTTGCCGGTACTTCTGTTGCTTGATGAGCTATCTCCTCTTGTCAGGACGGTTATCCCACCAAAACTGGCTGTCTTTGTTATGGCTGGCTTCAAATTTCGATTTGAGCTGTCCGAGTCTGTGCTGCTCCATGGCCTCTGGTGGTCTGTCCACTTCAATTCATTCTCTGTACTGCTTTGTCGACTGCCAGATGTCTTCCCAATGCTGTCTCTGTTACCCCTACAGGTATCACGAAACAAATATTTATACAAAAATAAAACCATGTCAAGGCAGAGTCCATCTTCAGGTACCCTGCAGCAACCCTAATAAAGAAAAAGGAAATATTCTGCCTTTACAAAAGCAGGTCTGAAAAGGGATTTCACCCCCATGCTTATCTGCCTTCAGCATGTAAACACTGCTATACCCTTTTTACATGCACAGCACTTCCAACCCTCCCCTTTTGGATATCTCCTCAGAGTACTTTACCAGATGGGGCTGACACAGCAGTATTATGCAGCACTGATGCAGAACTTCTGTTGCCCATTGAGTTCTCTACCCTCAGCAAGCCCCTCACCACTTCTCACTTTGCTGTACATCCCCTGGAATGTTTTTCTCACCAACTTCACCTGCACTCTACCTTTGTCTTCATATCCTTACTTCTATAGCAGCTTGCTCCCAGTCATTATCAGCTTTGTGAGCTCATCCAAAGCCTTGCCTAAACATGTGTCCTCTCAGTGTGACCCCAATCTCTTCGCTGCTAATGCTTCACTTAGAGACCCACAAGTCAGTTTATTTTGTTTCCCCTCTGCACAGAATAATAATGAAATTTTCTGGGTAGAGGCTGCCTATCCTTGAACAGTTGCAGAGCACCCAGTGTACTGTGAGTAATAACACAGTAAATTGTGATAAGAATTTGGAGCAGAATTTGGCTTATTTATGGCAAACTACTTGCACTGTACTGCTAAAATGACAGAATCAAAATGCCTACCACGGCTTACTGCACCATGACTGTTATCCCAAGTGATGCTCATAACACTGTTTCTGGAAGGATTTTAAGACATTTTTCACTCCTCTGTCTCATATTACAGTGCAATAGCTTGCAGGCTCAAAGCTCTTTCTACAAGTCAAAAGAATGGGACTGTATCTATTTTTTTTTTTTGGTCCCCTTATTCCTTGTGGACTTGGTTCCTGCTTTTTATTTGGAGAACCTGCTGAGCTGTGTCACTTGGGACATGAAGGAGGCAGTGTGTCAAAGATGGGATCAGGCTGTTGCATTCCTTGCCTGTAACAGAGCCTCTCTCAGATGTGATCAGCAGTATAAACCTGTTGACCTTTGCTAGACCCACACAGTGGGAAGGCATGAAGAGAAACAGCACAGAAGCAACAACACAAAAAGGGAAAAAAGAATTTAAAAATAAATCATACTTTAAGATTTAATCTGAAAGAAAAAAACCCAAAGTATATTATTTACAGCACTCTTGTGCTTAGAAATTAACAATTCTTGTCTATTTATATTCTAGTGAAAAAGAGGGAGAGAAATAGAATGCTGTTGTATCCCCCTTATCTGTGGCTTTGGGTTACAAAAAATTTCTTTCAGTTCCCCAACCTCAAACAGACATTAGCTATTAAGAGTGTGTGTGTAGACATCTCCCAAGTCCTGCATGCCCAATCCAAGACTCTCAGGTCATCAAGGCTACCCCAAATCAAGGAGGAAGTTTTTTTGCCTGCTGCCTGTGGTCATGGGGTGCAGAAGCAGATGATCCAGCACTGCTCTTCATCTGGTGCAATCTCTCCATCTCCTTTGTGGCTGCTGTGATGACATGCAGACTCAGCAACCACATATCAAATTTTCTCCTCACACATCCATTTCTCCTCACAGTGAAAAGTGAAAAATTATGTAATATAAATGATATAGGTTTAAAGTGACTTATGCAAACTCCAATGCACACAGACATCTAGTGAATATCTGCCTTGCAGTCCATGTGTCTAAATAGATGAAAGGGCACATTTCTGAAAGCATCCATTCCTTCTGCCTCCTCTACTTAAGACTTGTGGCAGCTGACTGACTCTTAAAGCCTGGTTGACTCTCAAAGTCTGGTTGATCTGAATGGAACGCATGAGAGCTTGTGGTTGTAGAAGACAACCTTTCTAAAACTCTCAGAAGAACAGCATCACCACCAGATTCAGTCTTCCACTGATTCGCTGTGTCAATTGGTAGAACTGCTGTCCATTAAAATAGGGACTGACTTTTACTAATTTCCTGTTGGCCAGGGATGCTCTTTGGGATATGGGATGCATCTGAATGTGCGTAAGGAATTGGAGTTGAGAAGACAAAGTTAACAGAAAAAATGTTTCAAAACACAGATACTTCAGATAAGGGAACTTCAATCAGTTTTGCCTCAATATACTTTTACTCCAGCTTTTAACAAACCAATAAAAGGAAAAAAGGTCAGTGCGGGCACTAGTCTATGAAACGCGCCTGTAATATATTCTCCAGGAAAAATGGAGTCTCTCCAGTCTCTCCCAAATATTCACAGTCTGAGCAGCCAGGCAGCTGAAAATCTCATGTGGTTCCTGAGGCAGTGACACAGAGGAAAGGGTCCTGTTGTTACCTCTGCATTCAGAGAACACTGGAAGAGTGGGGTAGAACTCTGTTCTCCATGCTCCTTTCCAACCAGCAAACTGACAGACCCACACATCTCAAGGTGTGCCTTGGCAAGGACACAGATAGAATCACAAGTGGGATGCACTGGGAAATAAATATTAAATAAAATTCATACAAACCTAAACAGCTGTCTTTTCTTATGCATATCATTGCATATGCTACTGTCTTCCAACAGCCTACTGAAAAATGAAAAGAAAGATTATGCTAAAAAACATGGTAATTCAAATTTATCTATCTGTAAAGTTTTATTTGATTTCTAGACACACTTTTCAATTTGTGCTAGATTCAGTTTAAAGAACCAAGGCTAAAAATGCCCCCTCCTCCCTCTCCCATAGCTGTACACATAAGAAACATCATCCAGCAAGGCTGAGGGCCAATTCAGCATTTCCTGTTACCGAGAAAGGTAATTCTCAGAAGCTAAGGAACCATACATCTACATCCAAAGGAAGATTCATAAAAATATCACCAAATAAGAACATGAAAAATGCAAGCCAGCAAAATACTGCATATGTAATTTTAAGTACTTGCTAAGTCGCTTGCAAGCCTTTGCAGCTCAGAGAAATGCTCAGATCGTCTGACAAAAAAGAAAGGCAAAGCACTTAAACAGACACCTAACTTTGAACACAGCCAATCAATAGGACTGCTCATGTGCACGGAGCTAAATACAAGTTTAAGTGCTTCACCTGATCAAAGGCTGTAGGGCATGCAGCAAGAAAAAGCAGTGTTCTGCAGAATGTGGCTGAAGTCTCCCTCAGGACAGCAACAGCACAGCAGGCAGTGCAATTTCCAACCTGGCCTTTTACTGGTCTCCACTTGGGTATGCATCCTCACACTAGGCTGGTCAGTCATCTCCCGGGTTCAAGGACAGCCAACCATGTGCCAATACCAGAACTGACCACATTCTGCTGCACACAGGTGTGGGATTGAATGCATAAACCAGAGGAGGCTGGGCTATGGAGCTCATGGTTTATCCCACAAAAGTACCCACCCTACCCTTGGCAGTGCAGCCTCTAAGTGCCTTCCATGCTGACTTGGAAGTGTGAACAACTGTGTCATCTTTGTTGCCCCAGTCTCCCCTTAAAGGGATGAACAGGTTTATGTGAGCATCTGCTTTTTGCTTTACGGGTTCCTCCGTTGGAATTTTGATTTATTTTGATAAAACATATCTCCATAGTCAGGACACAGAAGCAGCAGCTGAGGAAATACCCTTGGCCCTTATATGAGGTGGTCAGATGACAGTGGCCATGATCTCCTGAAGGCCTTCCCTCATTCCACTTACAGAAGTGTCCATCAGAAAAGCTGGTTTGTACCATTACTGTGGAGTCATTTTCTATGGGAACAGCTTCACCCATAAATGCATCTGATAGATGTAAGGATGGACAGAGAATAAAATACTGTGAGAGAGAGCTTCCCCTTATTCAAGGGGGTGATAAACAGTTTTTAAACCTGTGTAGGACAGACTTGGGCCTGCACTGCTCAAACACTCACCAGTTAAATTCCCCAATTTTCATTAAAATCGTTATCTGCCATAAAGATGCGCAATTTTTAAGATTTTCAACACGGTTCAGCTACTTTATGGCTGTTATGGAGCCAACACTTCATATTCAAGATTTCAAACAGAGTTTCCTCTTCCTTCTTGCTTTGAGTGGATTTAACGTAACAAAAATAACATTCACAAGAACTATCATGCAGTAATGCAAAGTAACAGTGAGCTCGAATATCACCAACTCATCACTCCACTGCAGCAGTAAAGCAAGAACTTGCGTGGAACTTGTGAGCCTTCACAAGCAACAAGTGATGTCAATGCTGCTGCTCAGTCCCACAGGAGAGCAGGTTAAACAACAGACACCCAAGTCTGGTGTTCCATAAATACCGTCATCCAGCCACAGCTAGAGTGCTTTTTAAAGATCAATACGTTAAATTCTAAAAGCACTCCAGAGACAGAATGGTCACTTGAAATGAAAGCTTAGGTGCCCCCCCCCTCGCCTATTCCACAACCTGCTTTTTAAACTGAAATGCAAAAGCCTCAGGAAAGCAGCAGTAATACTTTATCTGCTCAGATACCATACTGCAAGACAAGCTCTATTACCCCCTCTTAAAGCACAAAACCACTGCAGATAATATGGACTGCAAATTTGCTCAACAGCCTTCACATTAGGATAAATGACTATAGAACTACAGATAGACAAAAGAAATTAACAGAAACAGCTAAGTTTAGCACACACACACAAAATAAAGCTATTTTTACCTGTTTTCCACAAAAAGGTTTTCCTGGGAGCAAACTGACTGAAAAATAAAAAAGGCATTGTATCAGACGTTCTAGATATGCTCTGCTGTTCCAATTTCTTCCTTGATTTTAGAATTACCTCCCCTGCTCAGGCTTAAGGGGATTTCAATTCATGCATCATTTGCATTTGCAGAAGACAAGAGGGGAAAAAAGGTCAAGAATAAGGTCAGGCCAGTAAAATAAATTCCATGCATTACAACACATTGCCAATGAGGTGTCTCAGTTTAGGAACAAAGAAAGTTCTCAGTCGAGATATCTGAAGAAGGCACTATGTGCAAAATACTGGCAATCTGAAGGGGAAAAATATTTTTTCTGCATAATATAAGGTTCCATTGGTCTGGCCTACCACCTCAAAATAAAACTGCAGGATAGCTTAGAGCTGTAGGTAGGAAGGACAAACAGAAGGAAAGCATGCAGAATTTACAAAGTTCCTCAAAGGGAGAGAAGATCCTGCAGTACTTAGAAATAGTGTGTGACTTAACATTTTATGGTTGGAGAGGGAACATTGAGATATAAATTATAATAACCTTCTTAATAATATTAACAACAATCATAGCAAGAAGGTTCTCTGCTGGAGGACTTAGATCCCAAAAAAAGTGAAGGGCTCAGAAGAAATAAATCCTACAGGCAAGTGTATAATTCTTTCAAAATTACCTAATTTTTTATGCAGAGAAATGAAGCTGTGCTCAATTTCCCATGAATAATTCTCCCTCTTTGATTTTTTCATTTCCCTCCTATTTCATGTTCGTTACACAAAAAGCCTCGTAGCTGTCACTGGATTATATCTCGATGAGGTACAGAAGAAAGAACAGTCAGCACTTGCACTGAATTTAAACAAAAGGCAGGTAGAGGAAGGAGGGCACCAGAGATCATGCCCATTACTTCTGTAACAATAGGACTCAGCCCAAAGAATAATAAAATGCCATCATTAGCTGCGTCAATTTTTAACAGTATGGGATAGGCACAGATTTTGGATGTTTCTGTTTTGAAAAGGGTGAGCTAATGACCCACTCAAAAGACTGCTGGCCAACACAAGAAGCAACACCCTGCTCATCCTTAATGCTCCAGCTGATGCCTGGAAAAAGTTTTCCCTTGGCACCACAGCTAGTGCTTCCCCATCAGTCTAGAAAAGGAAGAAATTTATCCCTGAGATGGCATTACAATTTCTCATCAGAGTGTAATTCACCCACTCAGAATCCACATTAGGGAATTTATGACAATTCTGTGGGCTTCCCAGGTGAGCTCCCACCCTGCACTCCTGCTAAATTTGCAAGGCACTGGGCTGCATCAGGGGCAGTATCTTCCTCCATAACCCAAAGCTTCAGGACATCAGGAGCAAGTTTTCTATTGAGAACCAAATTCCCACCAGCTACAGCAGGCCTAGGGTTTCACCCCAGGCTGAGAGAAGATACAAACTGTTTCACCTAAAATCAATGGGATCCTTTGTACAACTACGACACTGTGTCTTTTCTGATTTTATGTACCTTACTCAGGTACCAGGTTTCATTAACAAATGTGCAGAATTCAGCATAGTCTAACTATGCTGAAGCAAAAAGCCCCAGAAAAGCATACTGAAATCACCCCCATGGGCTTGTACAACCTCAGCTTTGGGGTCATCGTCTCAGTGACTTCTGTGCAGTCACATTCCAAAGCACGGGATTACAGCAACTCTCACAGAAAAACTTTTGTTTAGACCAGAGTACTGGACTGTGTACCCACAAAATTACAAAAGCAAAGGGGCCTGTAATGCACTTGTCTGTATTTATTTTATTTTATTAAAGTTTTTAAAGAGACTGGGGCATAAAGCAGAATAAGTATCTGGGATTTATATTTTATCAAGTAAGCAGAAAGGTCTGCTTCCTTCTCAGTGTCTTGATGGGAACCAGTGTCAAGTGTATTACAGACTTTAAACAGAGTCCATAATAATTCAATTGGTCTTCTTGGTTGATTATGTTGACACAGTGCCACACAATGCCTGGAAATTATTTTTTAGCACAGGTGTGAGGCTGAGAGGCAGAGAAGACAGGCACTTTTTTATGATTTTATTATTACTGTTAAAAATCAAATGACTAAGCGGTTCTGGATAGAAATTTATCTACTACAAGGTCAAGACTCACTTTCCTGATGTATAGCATCAACCGTGCTCAATTTAAAGCACCAGGAAAGCTTAAATACCCAGCACACATGTTGGCAAAAAAATTCTTAAAACACTTGACTCTTGTTTACCCTTTAAACAGCAAACCTACCAGATCAAAAAATTATGTAAGATTACCTACAAGTTAGTGTCCTTGGAGATCTCTGCATGCAAGATTTCCATTAGGATGCTCTGTATGACTAATTGTTATTTATGAAATGAATATTTCACTTTTCCATTTTCCAAGAACCTTTTAAAGTCTCAACTGGAAAATGTGCATCAGTTCTGCCAGTACACTAGACATACTGGGAGCTGCTGCTCTTGTTTTTAATTACATTAGCAAACACAGATAACTACTAACATGCAGCAATATCCTGCAGTGGATACCATCAGGTAATAATTTTCATGTCAGTTTACAAGATGTGATGGATCTCAGGCTTCCAACTAATGCTTGTTATTTGATCAGCGGCCACATAGAAAGCCTGGGTACACCAGTACAGGAGTTTTAGTATCTACAAGTTTATGGTGGCCAGCATGAGGTGTGCCTTTTATTTGTTTTTATTAATTTTAAGCCCTCTTCTTCCTGATCTTTTTACACTAGAGGGATAGAACAGGCTAAAACCATGTCTACAGGTATTTCTTTTGTTCCTCTCTTAAATCAGAGACTGATAAAGATTCTCTGAGTTTTCTTAACTAGAGGAATCATGACTTACTGTACCTAAAGGATCCGGTTCTTTAGAATACACTCCTTCATGAAAAATAGCCCCTACAGTTGACAACAGAAAATAAACAGCATGGTGTATTTCCTTTAATAAGTTCCATGTGTACCATGGGAAATTCTAGCATCTGTGTAAGTAAGAAAACACCTACATTTTTCAGTGAGTGCAGAATGATTCCCAGAGAATGCATTTATGAACACTGAATGGTCCTAGCATGACTCTGGCTCATTAGGTTATACATTGTACTAATGTTGAAGAATGAAATTTCCCCCATGTAATTTGATTGCTAGTCTTTTCAATCAATTTTCTGCATGCTTAAAAGCCAAACATCATGTATTATTTATGCACACATTTGGGATTCTCTACATACAGGGAAGTAACTTTTTTTATTCCTGTATGTTGTTCTTTGTCCTTCTAGGACAATAACTTTTCAACTTCCCAAACGCAACTAAGGCAGTTCAGACAAGCAACTTCTCTGCAAGACTCAGAAAGTGCAGGTCCTCTGCTCCAGTGTAAAATTCACAAATTGTTTTAAAACTAAGTTTCCAATAAAAACATGTTTTAAAAAGGAAGGTTTTAAGTTTTGCAATTAAAAAAAAACCCTTGAAAATAGTTTTGAGCATAACAGAGCTCAGTCTGCACTTTTTGTACTCCTAGCAGCCTGAAAAATTTGAGGTGCACTTTGCAGTTCTTATTTCAGTGAGGTGGAATAATCATGTTTATTAGCTATTTATTTCTTCACCAATACTTTTATTAAAATATCAAACTAACACGCTTCTCAATCCCTTCCAATTGCTGAGACAGGAGTCATTAAAACCTCCAGCTCTCCTTGTCAAAATTTGTGATAGCCAGCACAGCAGATGGAAAACTTGCCAAAAAGTATAATTTAAACTGACTAATACTAGAGTAATCATCATAAGGACTATCAAAGTGATGGCATTACTCATGAACATACTTGTTTTGTTAAAACCTTCCCATTTGGAAATGAAGAGATCTGGTTTACTAGAGTTCTGCAAGATGAAAGGAAGGGCAGGCAAGTTTTATATTGGTATGTGGGGTCCAGGTTAAGACATTTTTCACAGCACTCGAAACATGCATGGAATTTTTTGCCCCTGCACCAGACTGCCTTTTCCTTATAAATTTTGTTTAAAGTTCTGACTCTTGAGCTGTTATCTAAAGGGTTTTGGGTGCCTCAAACATCTTTAGAGGGGGGGTGCTACTGGTGCAACAAGTTAGAGCAGTACTCTTGACCTTCATGGCTGCACTTTGAAGACCTCCCATGCAAGCTGTCTTCATGCATACTCTAATTAGAAGTGATGTATCTGTGATCCATTTCCTAAGATTCACAAGCAAGGCATTGACAAAGGCTTGACTACAGCAGTGTAAACAGCACAGAGGTAATAAAAATACCACGATTTGACTCTCTATATCTGTAATTTGCAGAGTAACAAGGCTTAGGTACCTACCTCACACAAACCTGGGGAGAATTGGATTAATTAATGACTGCAGAGGGCCTTAAAACTTCACAGTCTTACATGCAGTAAGTGACTATCTATAACAGGAAGCCATTTCTCTCTTTCCTAAAATTGAAAAAATACATTGACCACCACCACAACCACTGGCATCATCCTAAAAACACCCTGTATTTCGCAAGGGGTGCTCCACCCAAAAAAGCTCAGATAAAACATAGATTGCCTTTGACATTAAACATACAGCTTGCTGAAATTCACTGCACTATGATGCTCACTTATACCTGCAATAGCAGAGAGAGAGAGAGAGCAAAGGAGTGCATATGAGAGAGAGAGGGAGAGATATCTAACATTGCTGATCTTTAAAAAGGCTCCCTCCCAATTCCATTTAAAATGTCTGCCACAAAGCACACTTTTACTTAGGCCCTGCCACTCGAAAATGCCAACCCAATGAAACACAAAAGCTTCCTGCTGTGGGCAATTCAAATGCTCTCCACTTGCCTGTTTTAAGAACTCAGATATCTAAAGGTAACAGCAGCAATACACTATGGAGCCACTTTCAGAACACTTTTCCAGCCATCTCTGTTTGCCAGCCCAGCATTTCTAGCTGCAGCTTGTGATAGAAACGGGACTATTTTGGTAATAACTTTCCATTTGGTAATTTTTAGCATTTTGCCTCATTTGAATTCTGCTTCAAAACCCAAAGATTTTCTGGTTTTGCACAAGCTCTTTTGTAATGTGCCAAAACCTCTTATATTTCATATAAGAAACTTGTTGCAAAGAGGCTTTTGTAGCTCTTGAACAGCTTGGCAATTCCACCATGTATAGCCTGCAAGAGTATTTACATCAGGCCAACATGGTGAAAGCAAAACAAAAACTGAAGGGCCACTGCTTTTACTGGAATCATCTCAGCCAAGAAAAAGTGAAACTAAAAACATTTAGATAGGTATTTACTAAGAAGCAAGTGAGACAACACACACCTTAAAACCATACAGTGTATTCTGCCAAAAAAACCCAACCTGGACTTGAACAATTCCTAACAGTACTATTAGCCCTGCAACATATGAACAGTTTTAATTTAAAAGGACACTGCCCAATATGATTTTCAAGAATAGTTTTAATTGTATTTAATCCCATATTCCTCCTAAATGGAAGAACTCCCACTGAGATATGAAATAGAACATTAAAATGCTGACTTTTTTCTTTTTTTTTTTTCCTTTTATTACCTCATCATTACGGTATTATAGCAAATTGTGATTTTCTTCTTTTTTTCAGGAACATCAGGTATTGCTCACAGATGTTTCAGATTTAATTATTTTCCTTAGCAATATACCTTGTCGTGCAAGTTCTGATTTTTTGGTAAGGGCAAGAATTTTAACATCTGCTTCATTTTATTCCTTTCAGAATATAATCATCAACATCATGACTGACTCCTTATGATGGTAGAAGTACAGTTCTTTAATCAGTCATTTCAAAAAAATGATGCAACTCCATGTTTAACCTCTGCCCTTTCTTCGTTCTCAGTATCTTGATGCTACAGCATTGGCCCAAAAAAACAAAACCCAGAGGGAGTCTCTGCAGAACGACACTTATAAAGATTTGATCCACCTTGAAAGAAATATAAAATAACACAGCTATTTGAAATTCTTGAGAGTGTCCACTTAAATCACTGCTCTTTGTCTAGCAGAAGGAAAAAGGAAATAAACCTAGGCCATGTGAACATGAACATCCAAAGAAACAGGATAGGCGCTCCCCAGACACATGCTGGGCCTGATCTCTCCTCTACCCTTCTCCCTGCAGCTCTCATCACCTCACTCTCCAGAAGCCAACCTACACACCTCTAAAGCTCCTCTGAGACCCTCTGAGCCAGTCTGCTTTCCCTGTCACCTCCAGCTTCACAGGGCAAGTCCAGCTGCAGTGTTGTTGTAGGAGGGGGGCAAAACTGTCTGACTACCGGCAAAGGTATGGCACTAAAGAGGCAATTAAAATAACTACTCACATCTTGTGCAAATATTCTCTCCCTCACTCTCTGATACTCCTCTTCTCTCTCTTCAATTGATTTACTTCGTCTGTCACCTCTAAATGGAAGAATTCTGTTTTGCTGAGCAGAAAGAAAACCAGGAGGGTTATATAAGTTGAGCTGTTAAAAACTGCCATTAAGTAACTGTCAGCTGAGAATAATAAATGTTCACTTAAACAAATGAAGCACGAAAATGATAGCTGTCGCTCCTGCACAAAGAACCCTGCGAGACTGGGCGCTCGAGGATTTCCAGGATTTGATATTGCACATGGGTTCATCGAGCAGGTGGCCAAAAGAAGGCTTTCTGCACAGCTTTTGTGGACCCGCCATCTTAAAACTGGGTGTTCTCACCCCAGGTCTAAGTGCCATTGTTCTCAACTGCTAATATTTCCTGGTTCTCCTGCCAGCTGTGAGGAGCAGGAGGGCAGGCAGTGGTGGGCTACCTAAGAAATCAAGGAGGAAAGAGGGTAACTAGGCTTCAAGAGCTAAACTGTAAACCCTAGAAGAAATCCACAAAGTCTATGTGTGCAAGAAGTCCCAGATATTCAGCACAACAGTTTTAACCATTTTCATACCATATGGAACCCTCTACTGATGTCTGGCTGGAAAAGGAAGGGCCATTTTTGTCTCTTGGTAAACCACAGTGTGGGAAATGGCTGTGCCATGGGAAGGAGGAGAGGAGACGAGCCTCATAGGGAAATGCTTCATTGACAAATGGGTTTCAAGGACTGGTCCTTCTCCCTCTGCAGCCCAGCACCAAGTGGGATAGGTCATGCTGCTTTCCTTCGATTGATCCCCACAGTCACCACACCCTGAAATTTTTTTAAAGCCAACTTGTATGCAGCACAACTGGCAAGGCTACCATGTACAACTGAAAGTCAAGGAAAAAAGGGCGAACAAAGGAAAGAAAAAAATCAGTCCTTTACTGAAAACATGAAGGGAAGTGGCAACAAGTTGGTTCCTCCACAAACATAGCCCTAGCAAAGAAAGCGTATGCTGTCCTCTTACCTGTGAGAATTTTCTCATAAAAGTGAATCACATCAGAACCATTGGAGATTTTTTTTTTGTTGTTAATCTATTCCACATACACAGCTTGCACTGGATGAAACAGCACAACACCCGCTTTTAAAGGCAGCACAAACACACACATTTCCCTGGCACTCCCCTACTCATCAAGCTCACCTAAGTTAAGGTAGTGTTATGGCACAGGCAACACAAGGGGGAACGTCTGCCACAGTACATGCACAAGCAAGTAAATTACACAGACAGTAAAAGGTGGTGAGAGCACAGGAGGAGAAAGGGAAGTAAAAGACAGACCTCATTTATTTTTGGTCAAAATGTTATTTAGGATGGTTTAAAAAAAAAAGAATCAACTGGGCTTCACCATCACATCTTTGGGGCTTTTTTTTTTTTCCACTTTTTTTCCCCCCTCTGTCCATTTTGGGCTACATCAGTTCATCACTGATTCACACTGAAATCCAACTCTGAATGGGTACAACAGAAGAAGGAAGCTACAGGGAGCGTAACAACTGCCATGGTTAGGCAAGACATTGAGGAATGCGACTGACACAGCCTTCCACGCAGCCCAGAGCCACTGGCATTCCCCCTCCCGTGGGCATGCAGCAAGTCCTGCGCCAAGCAAACCACCCATGCAAACCCACACACTGCCATGGCTGAAGCGGCCACGCTGGGGCTCGGTGCCACCCACGGCGGTACATGTGCCAAAGGAGGCAGGAAGGGGCAGGAGAGCAGGGGAGGAGGAGAGCAACAACAAAAGAACAACAATAACATCAGTCAGCCCACCTTCAAAAACAGAACAAATTTCAGCAACTCTCGAACCGAGAACCAACCTGATTGTCTTCTTTATCAATACTAGAGTTATCTCGCTTCAAGATAAATCGCTTCTGGGATTCTTCACCTTTTTCATCTTTTAAATGTTCAGAAAACCTTTGCTCTGGTCTGCCAGCAAAGTAAAACATAGCAATAAAAAAATCTTTCTTTTGGTTTTGCTTTGATCTTTATTTCTCAGTGCTCTTTGTTTTCACAGAGGCATTCAGTGCAAAAGCAGTTAACATTTGTGAGATGCTGCCTATAGCTGTCTGAGGCTGCTGTATCACTGCTAATTGTTATTGCTATAAATAACTTTTGTTGTTGTTGTGTAGCAAGGAACGGGAATCCAAAGTCTCAGTCACTGAAATATTTAGACTCTCCTCACTGTGACTGAAGGACAGGGAAAACAAATTACCATACTGTATGTTAATTTGCTTCCTTCAGTAGCTGGGATCTCTGGCAACACTGCTGCTTAGTGAAGCCTACCCATCTTGAAAAGCAAGGAAACGACTGGTAGAAATCTTAAAAAACACAAAATCAAAACCAGACACCCAAGAGTTTCCTCATTCCTGGTAAGCAAAACCGGTAAAGGGAGGGACTGATGATGTTTTGCTTAAACAAAATTTTATCTCACCACCACTAAGTGGGAAAAATACTCCAGAACAATCATAGAGCATAGATTAGTTCACTGATTTAAACTCATACATTTATTTATTTATTTACTTTAAAAGCCAAACCCCAGGGTATTGGTTCAACGTTTTCTGGTTTATAAGATGTTATGATGCCATTCCATGTTCTCACCTTGTGCCAAAAGCAGTATCTTTTATCACCTCACCTTGTGCAAAAAGAGAACTTTAAGAAGCAACTTTTGTGGCCAAGTTTCTCACTGCCAACGCCTCCTAACTGTCAATAAATAACGTTCCAGGCTGCACCATTCCCAGAGTGGGAATGTTTTAAGCCTGCAGTGTTTAAACATGCAGTATCTTAAGCCCATCCCCATCAATAGGGTGACCAATGGCCTTAAAAACTGAGCTCACATTCGTATGCTGCTATCACCCTTCTGAGGGGCTATTACTGCACTGTGTTTTAAAAGTAGCAATACACCGTGAGATTTGTCAGGGAACACAAGCCTTGTGCTCAGTGCTGAAAGAGCTGCCAACCTCAGTGGTGGTAGGAGATGCTCAGGTATAGATACCTACATAAACAAGACACAAAGCTTCCACTGACATCAACGGAAGCAACAGTGAAGAAATGAAAAGGCAGAATTTAAAGAAGAAAGTATTTTTGCAAATACGAGTCCTCTACAAACTTTAAAAACACCTCTCATCATCTAATTTTGCAACAGAAAATTAAACAAGATGCATAAATCAGCAACCATTTTGTTGTTACAGCATTATGGATTTCAAATCAAAATAAAGCACACATTCACGCCATAATTGCAGTCCATAACAATTCATTGTCAGATATACAGGAAACATTTGTAATAAATGGTAAGAAATTCAATAGTAAGGCCCATGAGTTATCCTGCCTCTCTTTCTTTGTGAATTTTGAGCACTTCCACTTCTGCTCATGATTTGCATTTTTGTGACAAAGCAACAAAACACGCTATCCCAACTTCCACAGATTTTGACAATTCAAGAACCCTCAGACCACCTATCCATAGCTATAGGGCCCAAGTTATTAGATTCTCTGAATCCCCTACTAGCCTTCTTTAGGAAAAGCCCAGAGGAGCATGGCTTTCTGCATACTAGTTTCATAATCTAATGAGTCATTCATTATGTTTCCTCATAAACAGAAAAACTACAAAGCCCCATTAGTGAATTGCTAGGTGGGTTGTTCTCCCTTTGCTCCCATTAATGAGTGCTCTGCCTGCGCAGCTAGAAATGAAGATTCCTTCACTCAAATATTGTGCTTTCACAGGACTATCTGAGAATTGTTATTTTTCTGGTTTTACATCCTAAAGCACAAACAACATTTCTGCAGTTATACCATCAGAGTAAAACTTAGAACTGTAAACTATCAACTGAAAATCTAATGAACCATATGCAAAGCAAAATAAATTAATTAGATTTTAAAATTCAGGAAAAAAGTAATTAAAAAGGAAAAAATCAAAGGAAAAAAGCTTGAAAATATTAGAAAAAATGTCTTCTCCAATTACTAACTTATTTAAACAATAACATGATTTTCATACTTCATTGCATTATTTAAAATTTTAAATCCCATTTTCACTTCATTTACTATTTATAAAATGTTTCTATTTTTCATAAAAGAAAAATATAAGCTCAAACCACAAGTCAAGATTAATGATTCAGTATGTGCCTGCTAATAAAATTAATCTACAAGCCCAGTAGGTGATCAATCTCCAGTTGTGAAAAGAAATTTGCATGGGCAGAGAGACTCTACAAATGTGCAGAGCACTCCGGAGCACCAGGGTACCTTCAGCACCATGAGAAGGTTCACCCCTCTCAGCCATCTCTGCAGCTCTGGGCCACTGTTACCAGCAAGGTCACAAAGAGCACGACCAGCTCAGTTCACAGGGATGCAAAGCCTGAGGGAAGACTGCCACGTGAGATCTAGAATATCACACCAACAAGTGTCTTCAGACACAGCAACCTGCAGACCTCCCTCAAACACTGAAAATCATCAGCAGAAAGAAACGTAGACTATTTTAAAGAAGATATTCACACATGTGCTTGTGTTTTTATCTTTAATACTGTCTACTGCATTTTCTTTTCTAACATCTATTGCAAAAATAAATTATTAGCAGGATACAAATGGTAAACAATGCTTAAAAACAGTAAGTGAAACCAAATGTTCTGAATCACTTGGGTAGAGAACAGGGTGACTTTGAAAAGATTTTGGTCTGTTCCACGGATAGAAGCCAGCAGAAACTTCACATTCCCAGCTATAAAGTTCCCTGTAACAGCATCATGCATTTGCTGTAAGAAACCAGGGACATTGTGGTTATTCCAGGGAAATCTGTTACATTAGTTTATGAATTTGCAGGTGAGTCAACTGCTTAAAACAAGAAAAATAATGCACAATTTTGTGTAAGTTGTAGTGTAGTGTCATACAGTATATAATTACAATAATAAAACAGACGAAGGGAATTACTGTGAGTCCTAAATTAATAACAATCATGTTTACTCTTCTGAGCTTAAGCTGATACTACCACTAGTAGACAGCACAATATATCAGTTTGTGTTCATGCATTTAAGGGAGTGAATTTCTAAAGATTATTTTTAGTATGGCATTCATTAAGTTCTTAATGATGTCAAAGCAAGGTTTACAATTATTATTATTACGACAAACCCATTAAAAAAATCAGAAACTTCTTCACTATTACTACACTGAATACCTAAATTACATCAAATCCTAAAAAAATATTTAAAAATATTTTAAAAATGAGACTTGCACGGCCTTTTTGAACAGACACTGAGAACTTCTGAAGGCATTATCACTAACTCAAATACTCTTCACTATTTAGGGATCTTCCAAATAAAATTAGAACTCACATACAAAACAACCTACGATACCTGTACTATACTGGTGGGCTGACCATGGATAACAATACACCCATCTACTTGGTAAAAGCCATGTGCAAGAAAAAAGATACGCAAATACTTGCTTACAAGCAATGTTGTCTACCTGGAGGACAGGATTTCATTTAGCCCCTTCAGCCTTTAATTTTCACCTATGGAATTAGTGCATCACTTGAGCACCTCAAAGCCTACTACTCCAGAAAAAGAAGTTTAAGGAGAAAGGAGCTTTTAAATCAATAAGATTTTTGTAATTTGAGGACTCTACTGAGAAAACAAAAAAGTATGACCCAGTTCTACCTTAATGGCTCAGAAACCAACACAAAGGGAGGGGGAAAGCACACGGGCTACAAAGATGTAAAGTCTGGTGTGTTTTCTTCTTTGTTTTGGTTTTATCTAATATAAACTTTTGATCATTCAAATTTTTATTGCTTGACAATATGGGTGGAAGCAAAACATCTGTGCCCTGAAAATGCAACTTTGCAAGACCACAATTGCATATGAATTTATTACATATTTCGTAACAGCTGTCAGGTAGCTTAGTCACCTTTCTGGCAATGTGGTTCTGAACAAAAATGCAAAACTATTTCCTCCTTTCCTGTAAAGCTTTTGACAGGCTACAAATGTTTAACAGAGATAGGACCTGAGAATAACTTAGCGCATCCTCATGCAGCTGTGCCATCCCCTTCTCACTCCCAGACCTGCCAGAAAGCACAGGTCCTTTGAGCACCCAAGACAGCCTCTCCTCTCCATCCCACCCAGAAAGGTAGCACTGAGATATTCAGGTAGGTGACACCAGCGTATCTCCAGGTAACCAGCTTCACTAGGTGCCCTGCAGCACCCAAATATTTCACCATTAAAAACATCCCAAAACTCTCTCACTAACCATCTGGGAACTTCTGCAAAGTCTGCTCCCATCATTTTAGATTGTTTCCTAATCTCTCTTTATTTTTTTTTCTCCACAGTAAAAAGAGATTACTTTTTGTCAAGTGATCAGTTTAACCAAAGGCCAGACACAGTATGTAACAGGCATCATTAACCCCACTATCCAGTGTTTTTCCCTGGTTCAGGAGCACTTCTACATACTTGTATGCAATATCAGGTCCAGACCAGGGGGGAGTACCCACGTGAAATGTCAGAGCAATACTGTGTACCCCTTTCTTGTGGCTGTGCTCCTTCCCAGCCAATGATCATGCCAAATCTCTCAGCCTGATTTTTGTGTTGCCAGAATACTGTAATGGTCACTTCAAGATATGGGTGAAGTTTCTTACTTCTGTGCTTGGAATTATTTCATTGTGAGGGTGACCAAACACTGTCACAGGCTGCCCAGACTGGTGGTGGAGTCTCCTCCATCCTAGGGATGGTCCTGGACATGGTCTTGGGCAACTGGGTCCAGGCTGTACTGCTTGACCAGGAATTGGACAAGAGGACTTCAAGAATCCCTTCATCCTTAATCATGCTGTCATTTTGTGAAACACTGAATCAGTTACATAGTAAAAAACCCATAGCAGAACAAACCTCCATCAGTACCTTTTAGATGGTTTTTGTCTCCGTTCTTTCTTTTATAAGTTGGCCATTTTCATTTCTGATGTTATAGTTCCTCAAAAGCTATGGGCAGTCCTTACTTAAGCAAGGCCCCAGAAGCACTTTTCTGGACTCATTCCTTACAATTAAGTTTGTATTTTGGAAATGGTACAGCTGGAGTAAGCAGCAAAGTATTTCTGTATGTCAGGAAGGAAAAAAAAGAATATTTTGATGGCATTAGATGATTTTTTCCCTTCTATCATTATGGTGATTTTGATGTGAGTGACTTCCATTCACTTCAGTAGAAGAGCTCCTCTCAATTTATCTCTGGATGACAGAAAACAGAGTTCATCCCTCAAGCATATTTTTCACTTGGACTCTTTAAGGAGAATTCCACATTACATGCTCATTTAATGCTTTTGATTCTGAGTCAGCCCTTGTAAGTGGTAATGAAAAAACCCCAAGCCCTAACTACCTTAACCAGGTATTCACTATTTAATCAAATTACAGGTTTTAAAAACATATTGAAGCATGGTAATAGCTATTATGATACACAGACTAAGGAAGGAACAGGGCATTTCCTTGAGTCTGCCAAGCAAACTAATGCAGTTTCGTAGACCTCTATTTGCAAAGGAGATAAGAAATGAAATAAATACTAGGGGAAAATAAAGCACCTGCACTCATTTAAAATAAGTTAATTAGCTCTGAAATAACTGTCTAAGAGTCAGGAAGCACAGACTCCACCTCAAAAAGACAAATGGAAAGAGACAAGCATGAGCTTTGAATGTTACAATTCTGAAGGCTTAGTCACTGCATCAGCACAGCTCACAAACAGTCTGGTATTGTCAGGGCTGACTTCTTTACAGAACATAAATCTTTATTATGAGGCATATGTTTCTGACAGCCCCACAGCACACAGGCTGTTGCAAGATGCCTTTCAAAAGAAGCAGCAACCTCACCATGTGTGGAAAAGATGGGTTTGCCATTACAGTGCCTGATGCCGTTAAAAAATCTAGCAAGCACTTAGTGATTGTCATCTGCAAAAGCCTCACAGGTAATAGCCAGGCAGCTGTTTGAAAGAACTCCACACAGGAATGCAAGTTCAAAAGGGGAGATCACTGGGATGGGCAGGAGCCCAAAAAATTGAACTTTGCATTTGCAATGCAATGTTCATTTAACACATATTACATGGGACAGCACATTAATATTCCTTTCCTGTATGAACGACAACAAGAAACAAAAAATAGGTAGGGTAATGGGGCTAGGAAAAGGAAAAACACTACCTGGGGCACTCTCAGAATCACCATCTGGTAAACAAAATGCATAAATGACAAAAAGAATCTTACAGAAGGATGCCATGAGGAGAGCCATGGAGTAGCAAGAGCTAGAGAGAGCTGCAGACAGGATTCAAAGTTGTGAAGATATGGGACACTCTTATGCAGGTGCTCTGATGGTTCAACAGTGTTTTCTTGTTATTTACACTTGTCTTTAATTAAATGGATTGCTCAGTCCAACATCGCGTTGGCCTCTATTTTGAAGGCATGCTGTGACACAGTACAGTGGCCTTCCCTGCTGTGCTAGTTTGTGAGTATCTACTATATCTGCCTGCTGTGTGTTTTTTTGGTTTTAGGCTGAAGGATCTCCTAGGGTTCTGCATTACTACCCTAGTAAAACTATGCAAGCATCACTGTCTCTTTACTTTACACCTTGAAGGGTGAAACCCTATTATCTGCAGTACAAATGCCTGTTTTAATCATGGAGGCACAGGAACATATTCTGAGACTTAGAGAATTTACAGACCTTAGAAGCAAATATCATTACTGTCAAAAGGTTCATCACTCAACTCAGTGAAAAAGGCAGAATTCTAGCCCATCAGTTTAAATTCTATCAGAACAACGTTTTTCAAGAATGAGGGCCTGAAATTACACCCTTCAAATAAGTTTCATGTATTTAGGGGCTGATGGATGCTAAAACATGGTTTCAAAAAGCTAGAATGATAATTTAAATATAGAAAACTGTTAAAGTACAGTGCGGATATATTATCACAACATAATACTTAAAAGCACTCAAGATGGCATTGCAAGCATTTGAAGGTAAATGCCTCATTAACAGATTGCTGCTTTTATCATATGAGTCACTAAGAACTTCTGTTATCATGGTAAAAGCACATGAAAAGCTATAAAAGAAAAATCAATCCTGTACAATATGGTTCTTTAAGGTGCTGCCTTCTCTGTAGCACAGGGGGGAAAATTCTGCAAAAACCAAATGCTGTATTTTCCCCAGTATAAGATCATATACTTTTTATCAGTTTTTCTCAGAACAGCAGCTGGCCTCTAAACTGTTCAGCAATTATTAAACAGGGATGTGGAAAATCACAAGTTATTTTCACAGGCACTCTTCCCCTCTAATTGGGGTTGCAAATAAGTCTGGCAGGACTGAAAAAAAAAGAGGCAGGAATGCTTCATGGAAGCATTTTTGCTTCAGTGACTATGAGGTTTTATTATGTCACCTTTGCCCATCCATCAAGATGCTACAGGAACCTTTTTCATTCCAAATTATGCTGTGTGTGGACCAAGCAGGGGGCCAGATCCTGTGGGATTTCAAAGATACAGTACTTAAAAACCCCAAACTAATGTTGAGGTATCGCTGCACAACTCATGACCCTCATAAGCTTTCCTAAAACTTATTTCCAGAAAACCATCCTGTTTTAAGACACAGATGCAAAACCAGTACTTTTTGGTACCTTGAGCATCTGCTTGAGTACAAACTTCAACATTTTGTCCAGTTTCCTTGGGCCAGAACACAGGCTTTGAACACAGCGGAGAAGCCTGCAGGCCAAGGGTAACATGCAAATACCAACTCTTGTGATAGATAGATAGATAGATAGATAGACAGACAGACAGATAGATAGATAGACAGACAGAAGCACGACGTCCTCTCTCAGGCAGAGACAATTTTAGGAGCTTCAAAATGCTCTGCTGTTCTCCTGTGATCAAACTAAGATTATTTCTTTACTGAGGGACCTGCTTCTGCTGCTCTCTCCCCAGGTGGATTTAATTCTTGATATTCAGGGTGTCTATTGAGACTGAACATCTTGCACAGTGCCAATTTATTTCCAGCTAATAGAGGCTCAAAAGTGATAGCACAGTTTATTATGGAATTCATTAATATCTGATTTTAAGGATGTGGCATATTCTGTAAGTGGCTGAAAATTACAGTGTTGCATAACTGCTGTGATCTATTTAAAATTACACTTTTCTATTTCAGAAGTGCAAAAATTAACATGTAAGAGAGAGAAAAAGGAAGCAAATTCAGGATTTGAAGACTACTGTAGATTCGAAGATGGTTCACCAAAAACCAGCAGGCTAACAAAGAAACTATCCTCTTGAAATGCCTCCTGTATTCATATTAATACCATAACAAATTCATGTTCTGACTTCTGCTTCATGCCACGAACATTTTTGCCAACTCTAGCAGGAAGACTCATGGATCTGAAGGCATACTCTGAACAATCACTGGCCTGAAGAAGAGGGCCTGTTTTTAATAAACTGGCAGAGACAGCCTCACAAGACTACCCTGGAAACAGCAAGCTGAAACAATGGACAAAGACTTCTCTAAACTCGTAATACTTTTTACATTTCTATGAGTCCTATTTCATGTTTTAAAAATGTGTCAGGCTACAGAATATTGCAAAAGGCAATTATATAACCAATCTAAACCACCTCTAAAATTTACTTGCTCAAATTTCAACACCCCCTTTCTGAAATGCTCAGATATAAAACCATTACTTCACCTACCACTGTTATCTCTGAGGAAAGCACAGGGGTTGTGTCAGATTTCCAGATCTCTCCCCAGTGATATGAAAGTATAAGTGACCAAACAGCATCTTGATTAATGAGCACTTTCTTACTACAGCCTTGAATGAGCACAAAGATTAATTACTCAAGCAAGAAAGACCTTCCTTCAACCAAATTACCTTCTTGCTATTCCATAGCACTTTCTGGGCAACATTCCATCTACCCACACAGAGCAGGTGACAGTAACCTTCTAGGTTTAATAAAACTTATACTCTTAAGTGGTGTGGATTAAAAAGATTAAAAAGAAAAAAAAAAAGAGACAAAGAAATACCATAGATATCTTCTCATTAACATTTAATTAGTATTTCATCATAGTATAGAACAGCTGTAAAAGCACATGTCCACCTTCATTATAAACAATTTAGTTTTAATAAATTACATTAGATGAAAATTTAATATGGGAGCTATTAGAACTGGTTCATTAACCCTAACATCTCATTTACGGAGTAAGTAATTTCTTATGGGTCCAGTATACAGTTTACACTGAAGAAAGAATGAAGGCAGTATTTAAGGGCCAAATTCAACTCAACTTCAAGTATACTACATATCTATGTTTTTTCATCTCTATCTTTCATCCAAAAGAGAAATATGACTAAAATGACAGAATACTTGCTGAAAATAAAAGTGTCCTAATTAAACTATCATTAACAAAATAAACATTAAGGTTTTTTTCTAATCATGTTAATAATTGGATCCCCGACTGAAGTAAACAAATTATTTTCATATGAAAAAACCTAAAATCTATGAAAACAAATGTAATGTTACTTAAGTGCTACACATGTTACAATGTAGCTACATAACCTCGAAGTTTTTATTATGCATTATTCTTTTATTGATGTTCTTACTAAATTATTAGTCACATTACATCTTAGTTAATCTTAAACCAAAATGGGCCAGCCAATTACAGTGTTATTTCTCAGGTACACAGTTTCTTCATTTTAGTTGCATACATCTACTACCCTTTTATTTCTCTACACATTTGTAGCAGAGAATGCTGTAATGCCAACTGAGCAACAGCAATTGTAAACCAGAGGGGACATCTGGATACCTCCAGTTTCTGGTTATTTCTTAGCAGCCAAGATGGAAACAAAGATTTCTATAGCAAAGATGGAAAAGAGGTAACTACAAGAGGAAACAGGTCCTCTGACTCCATAGTCCCTTGAAGAACAAAATATAATGCCAGACTCCAATGAAAATAATGAAACCAAAAATAAGGGTGTTATATACGTTTCCATGCATCCTGTGGCTCATAAAAACAATTCCACTTTCATGAGATCATTCCTCTCAGTACATATATGATAATGAAGAATAGCATAAGGTGCTTAAATGCAGATGGAATAACGCCACGAAGCAAACAATTTGCAAGATAACTATTCTGGCTTACAACAGGGAAGGCGACAAAACTGTTCTTCAAATGCACTGGCAGACATCAAATTGCTTTGACTGAGATTTTACAAAAAAAGATATTTGCTTTCAGGTATACATTTGTCACTACTCCCGCATCGCTAAAATGTCCCATCCAAACAACAGCTTAAAGAAATTAAAGTCATTTACATTGAATACCTTATTCAGTCAAGGGGAAAGGCATACTTTTCTGCATGCTCCAAAGGCTTTAACACTTGGTATCTCAAGGAAGTCTTCTTGGCACTTCAGCCTCCAGTAAAAGAAATTCTAGAATCTATTCCGCACTGAAATTGCCATGTTCAGTGAATACCATTTTACTGATATGCCTGTAGGATCCTGTACAAAAGTTCAGAGTCTGAAGATGGTGAAATTGTTACAGTGCACCTCCGCTAATATAGATGTTATCTACAGCAAGATCACTCAGTAAATACACAATAGAAACCCAACGAGAACTTTTCTTCTTTGCTTTTGATTCAAACCACTTTTTGATTCAAACCACTTTTGATTCAAACCACTTTTGATTCAAACCACACAGAGAAGGCAGAATAACACAGATTATATGCCAAACTACAGAAGCCTTGCAGTTTATTCGAAGTACAACTTGAACATTATGTCTCCTTCTGCTGATACAGTTCATTTTTCGATTATAAGGAATCCCTGAAATGCACATAACAGCTTAATATTGCCTCAAGTTTTTGAAGCATCTCAAAGGCACCACAACACCTTCCAACTGAGCCAGCATAATATTAACAGAGTAGGAAAAAACCCATGCATCACAAGGATAATAACTCACAATGCTCCTGAAAAATAAAACAGTCAGAACTGAGAATGTGAGGATTGGTATGAAGTTCATAATAGCTATGTTCCACCCTCAGAATATATGAAAATGTCTAAACATTGCATTATATATCATAAGCATCCTACCTTCTCAATTCTGATGAGCCCTGCCACTCACATTTATATAAAAAAAGTACATGAAAGCATGTGTGGGCTGGGGTACAGACATGCTTGTCACATGGCTAATGATCTCAACCAAATGAAAACCCTTTCAATTTGCCAAGCACACCAAACATGTTTCCCCTACATTTCTCCACCTAGCTACAGATAACCAAATCAATGAATCTGATTGAACCGATACATTTCACGATATGAATGGTTCTGCAAGAAACCCTGAAGTACTTCCAGTTGTTTGATAGGAATTATGAGGAATATGCAGAACAGAAGGTGGCATGTACACATTCCAAAAAGGAATGCCCTAACATACTGCCTCAATTCCAAACTCCTCTTTATATCGAATTTCACTTTCTTAAGTTCCTCATACGTCTCTGTATATCTTTAGATCGATGACAGGCAGACACAGATGACAGACAAATATACATTAGAATGGTGATGCAAGAGCAGTTTCATATTGAGCAAGGCAGACTTCTGATTTTAAGCAGTATCTGAGTTCTCTGACTATAGAATCAATATAACAACAAAATCCTCCTTTATTTTCTAATCAATTTTTCTCATATATACTGCTGAGAATAAGATTTCAAAAATTGGATGATTTAGTTAGGCAGGACTTTGTAAGGACATTTAATTTCAAAAATCATATGAAAAGCAAAATTGTTTTTAAAATTCAGTATTCTCTAATGAAAGCTAGAATACAGACTTAACTTTATTAAAGTTGACAAACACTTAGGTGGTTGAGGTCCTGTCTTTTAAAATTTCATTTCTTAAAAAAAGCTTTGAAAACAGTAGGCCTCATTCACATTCCAATAAAATTAAAGAAAAAAAAAGGCATCTTAGATTGTTAGAGTAAGCTCTTCATTATAAATACACTTCAGTCTGAAAAATTACTATTATTGTCTGACTGTATTTTTAAGACAGACTTCACTGAGAGTTCATGAAAGCTGCAGGATTGTGCTCCCAGAGATTCAGATCCTAATGAATTTTTACCACCTTTTTTCCACTCTATGTAAAGCAGCAAGGATGAACATGAGAAGTCACAGCCCTCCCTCCAGCTACAACTTCTTCAATAAACACTTTCTCATATTCCAAACCTCCATAAAGTACATACTTTACAGGCAAAGGTACATAAAAGTGGATGCACATGCCCTAAGACAGCCAACTGATGAAAGCACGGAAATGCCCTGATTTGCTGCATTCATATGCTCATCCCCTGACTGACACACACTAGTTCTTTCCGAGGCACCCGTAAGGAACATTGATACCAGAGTTTTCCAACCAGCCCTTTCATCTCAAAACCATTAACTCTTTTGACACTTGTTCCTCCAAGCACCTGCAGACAGCAAGCACAGGAGGTCTCTGCTGAACAGGAATAACACGCCTCACTGCCTGGGGCCAGGGAAGAACTCATCACCTGCAGTCAGGGAAGAACTCATCGCCTGCAAGCAGGAGCAGAGATGTGACATGAACCCTCACTCAGCCGAAGAAATAAACACAAGGTGCTTATTTAAGCCCACAGGGCGACACTGCAGAGTCATATGCTCCTCTCAAACAAGCACACATACACAGAAGTCACAGCCAGTGCAGAATTTATGAATTCCTGAGTATGCAAGAATATTCTTCTCTCTCCACAGTAGTAGCTAAAGTAGTTTGGAAACAACATGCCATGAAGAGATAATTTATTGCCAAAATGCAAATCTTCAGAACATCTGTCTGTGGGGCCTCTCCATAAATTCACATAAAGCCATCAAGGCTTAGGCTTACAGCACAACATAACCACGTTGAACAGCGTTTCAGACGCTCTTCAGATTCTCCAGTATTCTGGATACTGTCCAAGTAGTAATTAATAGAGTCAACACATTCCCAGTATTTGGTGTTGATTTGAAACTGCACAAAACTGTCTCCTCTGAGAGCACTGAAATGCAGAACATATGAAATCACAATGGACGCTTTCAGATGTGGAACTTACACAATATTTGCTGAGGATAATAAAATCTCATCAGCCCTTATTCATGCTAGATAATAACAAACTATTTTCTGTCAGAGCCAGGGACATTTTAGAAAACATGCCATCTCCTCCAGTTATGAAAAGAAACAGCCACTTCACAAAAGCTTTATTTTATCGTAGCATCAAAATAATGTAAATAACACACTGGAGGAACCACAAGGCAATACGAGCTTCATGTAATCCAGTTACCTACCACCAAATCACTGAAGAGGGAAGAGATCAGCAGCTTGCGGTTTGTGTGGTGCTTACAAAACAGCTGTATTTACAGTCAACAGAGGGGAAAAGCCCTGTGTTTATTTCTGGACTATCTAGACAGGAACGGTGTCAGCACCAGTTTTTAATGGCCTCACCACCAGTCTGCAAGACCACAGCCGAAAAGGGCATTCGATGTTATATCCCTACAAGATCCTGCCTGCTGAGCTTGCAAGACAGCAGTTCATACCTAGCAAATAGCCTTGCTTGCTCACTCCCACCATGCATGAAGCCACAGCTTCACCAGAGCACTCAGATAAAGCTCTGACTGTTGAAGAAGGCTTCAGTGTCCTCTCCAGAAGCACCATGTAAGCTTTTCCAACAGTGCTTCCAGTGCTACCCATCTCTGAGATGAAAGTCACACAACAGAGCAAGGCATTTACAGATATTAATGTGTTAGTATTATTCTATTAATCAAGTCAACCAGAAGGCAATGCTGAGAGGAAAGATCTGTAGCAATTGGTGCACTACATCAGTAACATAGATGTGAAGGGAAAAGGGAGGACTGTAAAAGAGAGAGGAATGCTTAAAGAGCATTGAAATATGATTGATTGTGTTTTGCTTAAGAGGGGACTCATTTTCAGCTCAAAACTGAAAACCAGATTGCTGCATACCAAGCTTTTTCTTATTCAAAACCAAAGACAGCCCTTGTAGGGGGCAGGTATTATCAGACCCTGAGGCTAAGTCTTTGCAGCCTGAGTGTTTTATCCAGCTACTGTAATTCTCTTGACTTCTGAAAATCAAACTGTTAGTGCATGCTTTACTCAAACCTTTAAAAACATAATGCCCAAGTGCTGTTTCACAGATGTCCAAGTATCTCAGGGACAGCCCAGGAAAAGGATCTAAAATAAATTGCCCATTATCCTAAATTTGCTACGTTCACGTGGAAGACTTTAAGGGCTCAGTGAAATAGCAAATACCAATGTATATTCATCTTGAAAAATTAGGTAGTCACAGAATCAGAGAATAAGCTGAGTTGGAAGGGACTCATGAGGATCACTGAGTTCAACTCCCAGCCCTGCACAGCACCATTCCCAAGTCCTACCACCCCTCTACAGGAAAAGCTAACAACATTAAAAAATGCTCTCTGCAACTGAATATAAATAAATCACCTAGCTACTTGATATATAAATAAAACAAATGTTTAGATTTCTCCTACTAATTGAATACAGGAAGTACACAATTTTCAAATGGGGCTTTCCTGTTCCAATACCAGATACCAAAACTTCATTACCCAGCTGTAATTACTTCCTCTTTATTATGTAGTTTATAGGTAGAGAGGGACAGGAAGGCTATGTTTAATATACGTGGCAGGAAAAGTGATAGTGATTAGGCATGGACACATTACCACAGCTCATATCAAGGTTTGGTTAGCTTTATACAGTTTTAGCTTACACAGCTTTAACCAGTTCATGGACAAGCACAGAACTTGTGCCAGCACAGGTTTAAGCTGCCAGGAATTTTGCAATGCATTTGAACCACCAGAAGGAATTTGTCTTTCACAGAAAAGCTGTAGTCAAACAGTGAGATTTGAAGGGAAAATAAAGTGGAACCAAGATGGGAGGAGAAGAAACCGGACTGAATGGTGGCAGGTGGTAGAGGGAAACCAAATCCTAAATAATCAGGCTGGGCAGAAAATGATTCTTGAAGCAGTCAGAGCCAGAACAAGGAAAGAGGCAATCTTCCAAATATGTTTGGGCTATTTGGGATGTAGCTGTATGGTATCAGGTGACTTGTGAAGCAACTGAGCTCACTTCTTTAGCAAAGTGGTGGCACTACGGAATCAGGAAAAGTAACATTCCAAAATACCGTGCTTTCTTGCAAGAGACCAGTTAGGTTGATTTCTCCTCATGTATCTTTATAGCCTTAGATAACCTCACCATGAGAGCCCTGTCCTCCCTTCCCAACCTAGAAAACAATAAACAGCACTCACTGCTGCCACAAAAACAAACTAAAATTTATATATAAAACTACAGCACGCAGTCATGGTACAAACCAGCTCCTGTCTTGAGAAAAGAAACAAGGAAAAACACAACAGCGCTGTTACTTACATTCTTGTATTGCTGGTCTTGTTGATAATTACAGATTTTCCAGTCTGATCCACATTGTGATCCATTCCAAAATAAGCTGCCACTCTGTGCACTAGCATCCTCTGATACGACGACATCTGAGGGAACTTTTTATAGTGATTACTAAAAACAAAGGAAATGAATAGCATTGATAATTAAATTTCCCTCTAAGCTACAAATAAATGGAAACAGCTATACATTTGACAATCCAGTGGACAGAAATCTCACTGAAAACTTCTCCGTTATGCATTTACATATAAATGTTTGCTACAGAAAGGCTGAAAGGAAAAAAAAAAAAGGAATTAATTTTAGAATTTCTAATAAGTACATTTCCATGTGCAACATTGGGACAAACAAAGCTCACGCTTCACAGTTCCTAGGCAGTATTCTGTGTGCTAGGAAGAACTCATCCCCCAATCCCCCACACGCACTCACGCTCCTTGCACAACCAATCCTACAGACTTGCTGAGACACTGGCAACAGCTTTCTGCCTTTCTCCCAGAGGTCAGATGCAGGGCAATTCTGGAAAGATCTAGTTTAGCAAACACTCCTTTTTTCCTCTATTACTGAAAAAATGGTTATTTCCTTTCAGCATAATTTTTTCCTCTGCTGATATTCTGATTCTCTAATTTTAAACCTGCAGGAATATTTTATTATGAAGACTACACAGTAGCAAGAATCCCTCCACCTAAGCTCAGTTTTATTTTCCAATGCATTAGAATAACATAGCACAAAGGAAAAGCCATGAGATAACATATTTGATTATCCTCTACACTAAAAGCTTTAATTATATTTTTGGATCTAAATGAGCAGAGCCAGTGCAATTACAACACAATGAAAAGCAAAAGGTTTTCATTTACATCTACTTTATTTTAAGCAGTTCCACCACGTGGCAGGAAATAGAAGCCTGCTCTTGCAGTATGCCAGTAACAGCCCTCAGGAGCACTGTGCTCCATATGAGTGTATCCCTCGCACAACCCACACTGCAACACACGCACATGACTTAATAAAACAAGTGTGGAACTCAACTTACTTGTTGTCACTAATAAAATCAATAATTTCCTGTTCCATTTTCAAGAGGATCATTCTGTCCCTGTCAAAAAGAAATGCAAGGATTCGCACCATCAACTATGAGTAGACATTTTAGAGGAAAATATTCACGTAACAGTGTTTGCAAGGCTATTTGGCAAGTACTGCCAATCATCTTGATTAAAAATCAAACTTTTTTTTTTTCCCTTGGATCACCTGCAAAAGCCTGCTTTTCTGCACCTTCACTGACATACAGATTTCACTCCTCTATGAGCTCAACTATGATTTGGGAGTGCTTCCATCCACAACAGGCTGCAATCAATGCATTGCATAGAGAGACTCTCACTGCTATGGATAGATTTGGTCTGTTTTCACCCTTTTTTGATGGAAAATGAGATTTCCACCTAAGCTAGATCTTTCACAAGAAGAGCTGCCACCTAAAGAAATTTTAAACATATTTCCTGAGACATACCTTCCTCAAGGCACTGATTTGCCGCAAGAAAGCTGGACACATCTAACCTAGATAGAGAGCACAATGAAGAGTACCACCTTTGAACTATGGTTCCCAGGAGTGAATGCCACAGTATTTCTCAGGCAAAATTCTCTGATTTTCACTGGAAGTCTCAGATGTTCCTTTTCCCTCCCCTCCCTTGGCAAAAACATTCAAAAGTTTCCCCAGCATATTTCCACACATTTCTAAGCTGGACAGAGTTCCATCATTCCTTAGTTCTTTTGAACTTTCTCATTTTGCACAGATAAAGCAATTGAAGGACCTTCCATGATCTGTACAATGGGTTATGCAAGCTGTTAGGTTCCCAATTATTCCCAGTTCTCCTGGGAATAATTGCAAAATTACATGGTACCTATTTAACACATCCAAGTGAAATGAATGTTGAAAATCACAATATATAAAAATGTTACCTATCTTTCCTTGGATGTTTAGAGGCAAATTTAATGATGAGATGGGTTTGTAGCTCCAAATGAAAACTATCGGAATACTGAGAGCAGAATTTGGCTCTGAGCACAGGATTTTAATTGTGTGCAGCACTGCTAGAAGAAAGCTACTTTACATACATATACAAATCTCCAACTGCAATAGTTATAATATATTATTGCAATCACCACGTAGAGATGTATAAAAGAATGTAAGGAAAAAGACCAGATGTTACTAAAAGTGAAATTCAGCAACGGGTGACTGGATGGGGGTGTAGAAGTTGATGACTTTTTCCACCAGTTTTCTCAGTTAACAGCCTAGCTCCTTTACATTTTCCCTCATAACCATCTCCAGAACAAATAAAACACAGTGCACAGTTACGAGAAGTCAAAGACTGCCAACTATAATTTCAGGAATGTCAGCTGTAACGCAGGAAATACCTACCTGGGGTTATTCTTTAATGTGTTAATGAGAAACTCATGCAAATCTATGCCTGTTGAGTCTGTATACTCTTGACTGCAATCTGAAAAATAAAAACAAACAGCCTCCACTCATTTTTTTCATTTCAACAGTCCCGATTAACTATGCTATAAATCAAAATCCATTTTCCAGCAACAATCTGAAAGAATATGCTCTGAAAGAAAATAGTCATTTGGAGTTCAGCCAAGAAAGATATACATTGTGGAGTATCAGGTGGACATTCATTGTTCCTCTGTACAACTCCAATGGGAACAGAGCATCAA
Organism: Peucedramus taeniatus; assembly: GCA_013400575.1. Lineage (NCBI taxonomy): Eukaryota > Metazoa > Chordata > Aves > Passeriformes > Fringillidae > Peucedramus > Peucedramus taeniatus. The sequence continues at coordinate 158,290 of WBNO01020314.1, forward strand.
AACTAAACATTGACAGAAACTGCTGGTCTTTTAGTAACACAGAAAACCTTCAATGCCATTCAAGTTCTTCCTCTAAACCATTAAAAAAACATTTTAAAATGAGGAAAGAAACGTTTTGTTCATAAATGTCTCTTTGCGTCACTTAATAAATGCTGTATACTCAGCAAATGAGGAATCATGCCAGTGGGAATTCTATTTGCATTAAAAGACTGAAATCCAGTAACACCTGAGAGTAGGCAGGTAACAAGGATGCGTGACAGTAGCCAGAATTAATTTTTCAGCATTATCTCCTGACTCAAATGTCCACACAGATCCTCAAGTTGACGTGAACTGTGAGAGCTCCTTTGAAGCCAAATGACAATTCACACCAGCTGCAGATCCACATCCAGGCAGGCAATGACTATTTTTGGGAGATTACAATGCAACTTTATACCATGGATTAATAAAAAGATTTTAAAAGGCAATACCAAATTTAGATAGAACATCTTTCCTGAAGAAGTCTTGGTAGGTGATAATAGAAGATTGCAATGCAGGTTAAATGTCATGAATGAATTTCCTTACAGCATTTAAGAAAAATTCTCCATGAGAGAGAAGCAATAGTGAAGAGGACTACCCTCTACTGCCTACACTACATAAGTTACATGCCAATATATTAGAATTAATCTAGATAAAAGAGTATTAATGTCTTATCCACTATATAGACTTAATATGCAATCAAACATATTTATATATTTATGCATTTATACCAACACGGTTAAGCATTCAAAAGATTGATTTTACATTAAAGAAAACAAGTTAAATCTAATAAAAGACCTCAGTTTGGAAGGTTTCTTCACTTTAAAGCCTGATGTTTGTATGAAAAACATTCTTAAGCATATACATTTTAGGTTCTGAATTTTCTCAGTGTATGAGAACACTTTTACTGTTTATATATACACAAATAAAGAAATACATCCTTGCAAAAATGTACAGTCCTTTCTGCAATGGTAATTATAAGAATTCAAATATTTTTAAGTTCACCTTTTGATAACATTCTGATCTTGCTTTTTTCACTGTTTTTATCTTTATTTTTATCCTTCTCTTTTTCTTTCTCGGAGTCATCTTTACTAGATTTATCTTCTTCTTGCAAGCTAGGAAAACTTGAAAGCTGCAGTTGGATTGATTCCTGTTGGGGAAGAAAGATAGATAAATTATCGGCCAGATTCAGTACGCTTCCCATGGCTTCCAACCTGTAGATATTAGCATTAAACTATGTGTAGCTAGAAAAGTTGAAGCCAGATACATTTCTTTCCTATTTGAAACATGGCATTTTTTAGCCAGGTGAATGACAATATCTTAGAGGCCAAATTCCAGCAGTAAGCACGTATTTCTTCTCTAATATTTTGAATATTATAAAAATTAGGGTACCTCTATTAAGGGGGGCTATATTATTCTACACTTCAGTAGTTCTCCCTTAAGACTTTTCAGAATAATGAAATACATTTCATATGGCCTTTCTTAATTAATGATATAATTTAATACTACATATGTTCAGTGATGATCAATGGATAGATATCTGAAAAATAAAACTTTTTTCCTCTCACTAGAAAGTCTGCAGGCTGATATGAATTCTTTTGCACACGTAAGTGCAGTATCAGGTAGATGGCGTTTTTTTGCTCTAATAGTAGAAGAGTGCCAGAAAATTCTATACTTCATTGTATACAAGAGGGCTTACTAATTTATCAGGTAATTCATATTTAAAGACATATGAAGATATGTCTTTTGCAAAAGGGGGGAAATGTGCCCCGTGTTTTTTTAAGGACTTTTTAGTAAGAGAACTTCTCTAAGGCACCACAAATTTTACCCTCAAAAATTCAGTACTTTTGAAAACTATGAGTCCCTTTGAAACATGCTTCAGCTTTAAAAAGTTAATTTTTAAGCAGTTTGAGAATTCAAACTGGTTTGCATTTTCTAATTTCTTTAAAGAACTTGCTTTCCCTGCTCACAACATTACTTTATAGTAGCTTTATTTTAACAAAACCCAAATTCTTTTCTTTTTAAGTTACCATGGCATAATTTCAAGAAATCCTAATCTGGCTGGACAAAACTGAAGGAAGCATACTTCTGTGTTTTATTATTTTAAAGAAAAGAAACCACCTCAGAAAACTAAATGCTCAAGTAGTGCAAAAAAGCACATTTGAAGAAAGCTGACATAAAACTCCCTGGTAAAGCAGTTTTCTTTAATAGAGGAGAGTCCTGCATGCTTTATAGTTTTTTGTCATCATGTTAATGAAAACCTAATTTAGCAATACTTGAGAATTTCAGAGTTTCTTGAATGCTAGTGAATTCTCTTCCTTCACTATATTTCTAAGACTAGCATACCAGAAGATCAATAGAAAACTTTAAAGTAAGGGGTGTGCTTTTAAGCAACCATTATGAACTCAAAAGGTGTTTCCAGTAATTATTACAAATTTTAAGGTTCTGAATTCTTTTAAGAACTACGAATCAGCCATCACAAGACATGTAAGACAAGATCCTAACAAAACAAGGCATCAGCATAAACATGCCACAGTGAGACAGAAATTGGTTAACTTCTCAGCTGAATCATTATTGACTTTTTGCAAAATTTGAATGTGGCACAAAAGACTTGAGATGAAAAGCATTGTAAAAGAGCAACAAAGACCTGGACCCAAAATTTAACCTGACCTAGTACCCTTCATCCCTACTTCTGTTAGTTATGGCTGACAGTCTTTACACAAAATCTGAGCCTACAGAGGCAAAGAGAGGGAATTCCTGCTCATTTGAGATAAGGATACATTGAGAAATGTTTCCTAAATTGCTCAGTTGTGCTCAGAGAACTAATGCTGTGCCTGCTTTTCACTTCAGATGGCAGTTTGATTTCTCATTCAAACAACAAACTTTGGATCAACCATTGCCAAATGACCCCAAAGGATAACTTGATTCCCTGCCCTGCCCAGAGAAGAGTGACTGTGGGGCTAGCTTTTCAACAGGAGAAAAATGTAACTGGCCATGTTGTTCCCAGGATATTAATCTTAAACTTGACAGTGGTTCTTAAAAATGCACTGATGAAAATGACAGACTTTACAGAAAAGCACATATATGAACATACAGTAAATACTGTTTTACATGTAACATAATACTGATGTATTTGCACTAGAAAAAACACACAAAAGGGCTTTAGAGTCGTGAAAGCAAGCTACTGTATATTTTCTTAGATTTTTTATTGATTTTTCTCAATAATAAAATACAATGTTAATAAATACATTGATACAAGTATAGTGAACAACAAAATAGATTTTCAAATTGCAGTAATACACTTCTTGGTCTATAGTATAACATTAAAGGCAACATTTCTTTTAAGTAAGGACATAGTGAACCATTGGATAAGCACTCAAGATCAAGTAATACAGGTAAACAAGTTTTTTCCTTATACAGGAAAATGAAGGCAAGTATTCAAATATAAGTACAAACATCAAGTCTGCAGTACAATCCATACTCAGTAGTTCTGGCAAGGTACCGTACATTCTCTGATTATTAATTCCCTGTGGTTTATAAACCATTAAGAGAAAATAAAAATTAATAAAAAATAATTCCAAACCAAAAATAAGCTACTTCTCCTCTAAAGTGAAAGCAAAAGAATTTGGTTCGCACAAAACTTCCTGTATCCTTCAGCCAGCCCAGGGAGGAGCCTGCAGGTCCAGCTTTCCATGGCAAAGTTGAGCCACATTCATTAGTAAAAGGTCAGCAAGAGCAAAAGAGCAATTCCTATCAAATTAATTACACCAAGCCAACTGTTTCCTTAGAAGACACAATGGGGTCAAGGGAGACATTTCACCTCCCATAAATATTTTAAGATGGTCAAAGAAATCTTTGCTGAGGCTGGTCAGCCAGGTAAGACCAAAGGCCGTGTTAAACAGGAACCCCTCCTCTGCCTGGTGTAAGGATAGGGATTTTGCCACAACACCTGCCAGTCTCTCTGTAGTTTAGTACAGGTCCTGTGCAGTACATTGTAAACTACCAGCAATGCTTAATACAATCTTTTTATACTGTTCACCTTCTCATTCTCCATTAAACAATAGAAAATACAAACAAAATTGGAACAAAAGCCACGCATTTTGAGTAATGCAAGTCAAGCAAAAAGCATCTACCTACAACAGAACAACTGATAAAATAACCTGCCCATCTAATGCATAAGCATCATTGTAGAGCAGTAGAACATGTAAATGTCCTGCTGCTAAACAACTTGGTTTTTGGTCTTTCAATAAAATTAAAAAAATAGAAAAACCTCTCCTTATTTATGAGCTAGGAGGAGAGACAGATTTATTTCATTTCAAGTCAATAGAGGAAACAGTGAGAAAGTACACTTAAATGTCATTTTTTATTTTTGTGCTAAGCTCACAGGAAGCCACTTACTCAAGCTCTCTCGATGGCTGATTTCAGTTGCACACAAGCATCTCATAAATTATAGGCAGTGTTCATGGTATTCTGGGTTTTAGTTAGCTGGGTTTCTTTAAGCCTTGCTCTCACACTAGGCAAGCAAAGAGGAGTAATTGAGGCTTAACTTTTGCTTTTTGGGGTACTTTTTGGAGTTAGTCTGCAAAGACTGCCACCAGTGTTATTGTCTGAGGTGAGGAGCGCAGAGGACAGAACTCTACCAGCTGCTGGGAATACAACACCACCAGTACAGATAAACTCAAATACACGCTTTTTGATATAGTTTAATTTACACCAAGAGTTTAAAAAACGAATGCCACTCAGTAGGAGGCATCCTTGGCTCTACCAAGGTATTTTAGAGAGCAAAGGACCTTTGAATTTTATGTGAAGGGGGACACTGATATGAACTGAAGTCTTAGAGGAACCACAAATCAGAGCATAGTCACAACTGTCTGTGGTGCAGCCTCGAAAAGAGATAGCCTTAGAGAAAAGAACATATTAATAATCTTTTTGTTACTATTTTTTTTAATTTTAAAATCTGAATTCTTTTGAATTCTTTTCCATTTGCTGAAATTTTCAGGGGGTCTGGAAAAAAAAGCAAACAACACCCTGTGATATAGTACAAAACTAGTATTTCAAATTAAAGTTCAAGCTAAACCAGTAAGACCATAAAAACATGTTAATTGTCAGATGTAATTTTTCCCCCAAGAAAGACATTGTTAAATGCCCAATTAAGTAACACAATCATGCAACTGAAGATGGAGGTCAACCATGCAGCCAACAGCCATGATTGCAAGTGTACCTGGTTGTCATGAAGATTTTCTGCTCCCGGGCGAGGGGATGACTCTTCACACACAGCAAGACTCCGCACAAGTTTTCCCTTAGCTCCTGACTGAATAAGAGAGAGAGAGAGAACAAAACAGAAAACACTACTACTGACCCCAAATCACATAAGCTGCCCACATCAGGTCCCAGATAACAATTACCCACCCAGTCCAAAAAAATCCATTTGCCTTGGACACAGACAAAAAAGGATTCTAAGCAGCACAGGGAAGGTGATGACTTTCTGTTTTTGTCATTTCAGCTACAGTTCACTCACTTCCACCAAAACAGAAAAAAACAGACAGTCCAATACTGGAAGAAATGTAACATAAACTCAAGGGTTCCTTTTGTCTTTTTTTTTTTTTTTTTGGAATGGAAGTGTCTCCCCTTCTTCTAGTAGTATGTATCCAAGAAATATGGGCAATAAAACGTGCGTATTACAGATCTGCACTTGAAAAATTAAAAGAAGTTTTTTAGGGTTTTATTTGTTTCTAGAAGCTCATTTCCAAACCTGCCCCCACTCATTCCCCCCCCTTAGGGAGCTAATCAATCTCTCTTTCTTTATGTCAAGATTATTCCCTTAAAATAAAATTCCAACAGAAACATTAATTACTAAAGCAAAAGGAATGAACGTTTTCCCTTTCCAGTGGTGCATAGAAGCACACATGCTGTCTAACACAAGGACACAGCAAGCCCAGCAGCATAAAATCATGATGGATAAAGGGAAGCCTGACACGTTATATCTGGAGGCAGTTATTTGCCTTTGTGTAAAAGGACTATAGGGTAGGGGGCAAGAAAAAACCTGCAACACAAAGAAAAAACACAACCAGACAAGTGACGAAAGAATGCAATTTTGATCGTAGACAGACATTTAACTGAAATTCTTCATCCTGCTGTGGGCATGCAACTCCAAACAGAGAGTGACCCTTACCTTGGATCTCTTTTTCTGATTTGCACCTCGTTTCTGGGTGTAGCAAAAAAAGAGAAGCAGTTATCAATTCAGTGGACAGTGGGCATGATGAGAGCATTACCAATAAACAGACTAAAACACTTCTAATTGATGTTTTAAATCATTTGCTGACTGCAAAAACAAATTCCCCAAACCCAGTTTGGAAAGCAGGGAAAACCAAGAATTAATTCTGCTCATTTTCATTCATTTTACAAACAGGTATAAACAAGAAAAGACACTACACAGTGTTCTGTAATTTTGCATATAATAAAAATGTAAGAAAAGGTATACTTAAGTAAATGCTCCCCCTCTCCAAATTCCTCTTAAATTGTGGTCTCCCCCTTTATTTTTTTATTCGATTGAGTAAAAAGGATTAAAAACCCCTCATCCGATAAAGTCTTCTTATCAAATTACCTTCTTAGGCTTTGCATAACAACTTTTTGTTGGCAGTAACACCTACAAACCAAACCACACATTAAGTAATTATTCATTAGTATTACCTGTAAATTCAAGGTAGTTTTCTAAATCCCCAAAGAGGGAAAACAGTCAAATGTCTCACCAAGCTTTAAAATAGATGTCTAGAAATTAACTTCTCAGAAAAAGTAAAAACATGGACAGGAGCCTAAAGAGTTTGAAAGGTATAACAAATAACAGCATTTATTTTATAGTGAAATAAAAGAACCCAAAATAAATAAATAAATAAATAAAAATTAAAAAAGGAAAAAAATAGAAACAGTCTCAAAATCATAAGAAAAATAGAGGAAGTGTAGGCAATGAAGGAACTCAGAAATGGAAAAGCAATGGTCACACACTGATATTTAACATGCCCATTCACTATTCCTCTCTTACCTGCAGCTCTGTCTTGGAATCACTAAGCTTCTCCTCCTCTACTTCTGAGCTTTCAGATTTATTAAGAACACAGTTGTCTGGGTTGGCTTCAGAGGTGGCAGTCTCCTGCTCTTTTGCAGCTTCCTCTGCTGTTTCCTGGCTCAATTTACCTTGCTCAGACATTCTTCCAGATAGAAATTAAAATAACAAGATTTGGTGACCTGAAAGGTCAAGATACCACGACACAAACACACAAAAAAAAAAAAAAAAAAATTGGCCGGGAAATTTATTCTTTTCTTTTAGTTCCCAATTTCAGTTTTTTTGATAAAAAATCCAAAATGTGCAGCTCATGAGTGGAAAATTATGTATGTCCCAGCTGAAGAGATGTACTGAATCAACAATATTGGGTAACAGCAGAATTGTGTCAGGTTAAGATCTGAACAGTCTTTGTGGAGAGCAGATTTAAGGTAAGGTGCTGTGACTCCCCAGCCCAGCCCCAGGACCACCAAGGTTCAGGCAGGGATAGTGAAGGACTCTCTACCACAAAGCTCAATGGTACCAGGCAAAAAGGACCCATTCTAGGTCTCTGACATCTCAATGTTCCCCTCCTCTAATTTTTTTTTCTTTTAATAAAATATAATAGCCAAGCAAACAGAAATAAAAATCAAGCATGAGCAATAACACTGTTTTTAGCATTCAGACGTGGGTTTTATGCATAGCAGAAGCCATGGTGCTCACTACCACTATAAATATATATTTCTCTTTTTTAAGGGGTAATAATTCAAGATAAGTATGAACTCTAAATTTGGCAATAAAGCTCGCAGGGTCAACATTTTCAGGGATCAAACCAACAGCTCCATTATTAAAACCTTAAGCCTCTTCCCAAAACCTATATCACTCTTCAGTACTAGGAAAACTGTACAGAAAGCCCTTGGCAGGTACTTCTAATGAAGAAATCTCAGTTGAACTGCATTTACTCTCAGCTTACAATGGGGTTGTTGTACAGAAGCTTTAAAGGCTTTTCAGAGTTAAAGCCTATTATTATTTTCTCTCTCCTTCTCTGCCCCCAGCTCCCTCCTGAAGACTCCCCCACTGATCAATTGTCATAGAAGACTCATGAATAATTTAACTTTTCTTTCCCCATCCACTTCACTTAAGAAGCATCTTCAAGAAAAACAACTGTATTTGAAATGTGAAGTTATTTCAGAAAGGGTCTTTTGCAACACATTGCCACTTCTCAACAGTGAAACTGCAGCTATGAAGAAATATCACACTTTGCCATCTTTCTTTTTACAGTTTGAAATTAAACATTCAACAGAACCAGTGTAACTTACCTTAATTTTTTTTAAGCCATGTTTTGAGTGAAAAAATCTAAAGCATAATGAGTTATAAATACTTCTCCCACTTTTTGCTTTTGATTTCACACTGTAAGCAAATAAAATTTCCTATATAATCTTCCAGTTTGAGAAGGACTGTGAGCTTCACAAGAAATCAAGCTATAAGGTTCATAAACAAACTGATTGGAATATGAGACTAACCTGAAGCTTGATTTGCCTTACTGTGAGTTAATTTGTGATTCTCCTTTCTCTCACCACTCTCCCCAAGAAGGCAAATGATTTTGGCTATTCTGCGGTTACAACTCAAACTTGAACTGCTTTGATGAAAATTCAAAACATGAGTGGCACGACCTATCACTGGTCTGTTAAACCCTTAATTTGATAAGGATTTTCATCAAGAAATTCACATGCATGCACAAGCTCCTCATGAGCAGATCAACCTGCAGCTCATCTACATGCTTTACACAGTGTTCACAAAAGCAATTACAGTGGGATTAGCTGCACCAAAGAAGCCGTTTACCTGAAAAACTGCTATAATTCCAACTGCCTTTCTAGCGTCTTCTGTTGGTCTTTGCTGGTTAAGTCCACACAAATGATCAATGGCAACGTGAGTCCCATGTCCCCATCAACAGTTCAGAGTGCCAGTCTCCATGCTGGTCCTTCGGAGAGCTTGACGCACCATAGTCAACCTGGAAAAGACGAAAAATAAATAACACCAGCAGTGATCACGGCACAAGAGAGGGATGCAATGGACAGCACCAGATTTCTAACACTAATGACCAGTTTCCAGCAAGTCACTTTCACAGCTTGATCCAGCTCCACCTGTCTCAAAACTGCCTGCTTCTTCTCTAATGAAGGCTAGAGCCGGCTGTTCAAGTCATAACAGCTCCTACGCAAGAAGCTAAAATTAACAATTGCATTATGCACTGAAGATTACTCATTTCAATTTTAACCTTTTTTAGCGAATTCCAGCACTTTTCATTAAAAAAAAAAGCATATATACATATTTATATATAAGCTCATCTGTTTGCTTCAACAGAAATCAATGAGAGTATGAGGAGAGAAGATTTGCCTGCTTTTTAACTATGGCTTCTGCTCCAATTAAAACTTCAACAGTCAAACACTATTGAAAAAATAGCATGGTGGGTGCTTTTAGAAAGTGACCTGCTTTATCAGGGTAGTGAATTGAGATGCTCATTTAATAAGCTGAATAAAATTTGAAATGATCCAGAATGGTAGGAGGAAGAGGAGGAGAAGAAAGAAATCCTATTCCCTGAACAATATCCACCCAAAAAAATTCTTCTGAAGCATTTTGTGAGGAGGAAAAATGAGATTTCCAGGTTATGGTTTGAGAAATAAACCTAAAGAAAGAGCTGCCTCAGCAATGCAACTTTTACTGTTCATCAGGATTGTGTTTGCCAGCTGAATAGCTGATTTAACAGAAAACAAGCATTTTAGGATGAGTTGGACAGATTTACAGGCCATGGCCATATGCTGAACTGTCTTGATACAACAGGCAGCTCTTCTCAAGACTTGCATGTGAGTCATGGTTGAAGCAGTCAGTGCAGACACACAAAACCAGCAAATAGAAAGCACATATTCTACTGGGGAGGGGGGGGGAAGCCAATCAAGAATAACGGGAGATGATTTTCTGTTTATTTTATCAGCCTCCTAGTTTCTGCAGCATGTTTCACATTGTGCACGGCTGCAATTGCCACACAGCACGTGTCAGTGCACTGGAACTTGCCATGTGAAAAGAGATGAATTTGCTGCACCAGAAGCGGAGTTTAGCCTTTCACAATATTCCAGTCCTGCTCTCTCCAGGAGCTCTGGCACACAGAGATCAGCAGGCAGTTCTGTAAGCTATCACTGCCATCCTGCAAATTTATAAACACAACTATTTCTTCTCCTCAAACCTTTAATAATTTGTAGACAGTAACATAAAATAAGTCTTCCCACTAGGTTTTTGGTATTTCTTGAAGGATATTTTTAGAAATTCTAGCTCATGAGAAACATAGGCTCACAATGGGAGTGGAAGAACACCATGGAAAAGTATGCCCAAGTACTCAAGCACATGCAAAAGTATCTCATGGAGCCAATACTCAGCAAGCAAAGAGTGAGTAAACCACTGACTCAAAATCCTTTCCTCATACCCATCTTCCAATGACTGTTTCTCCCACACTTTCAAAAGAGAGATGGGGGAGGGGTTAGGAGAGGGAATTAACCAAAATCAATCACAAACCAAAAATCCCAAGGAAGTACAGTGCATGAAGGTTTCACCTGGAAAACAGCCATCCAGGAAATATACTGCTGTAATCAAAACCCTCCAAAACTAACAGAGACACAGATATCTGTACCAAAATCAGAACACACACACAATTTATTTCAGAATTCTCCAGTGTGATTATTTGTTGGAATTTACTATTCAAAAGACAAACAAACAGAGCAAAACAAAAACCAGACAACAAACCAACCAACCAAAGGGTATCATACACAGCAAGTGAAGAGATCTGCCAAGACCTGGTCTTGTGGACAGATGCTCAACATCATCTCATCATGTTTTACCCAAGGCAAATTCCATTATAAAATGAGTTCCCCATATTGTTAAACTTAGATTTCTGAAGACAACATCATTTTTCACTGGCAATGTACAAGAAGACCACAGAATCTTAAAACAAAAAAGCTATCCATACATTTTCCCAAGAAAACACAATCAAGTGGAAAATAATCTTACCATGTACAGCTACCATCCTCAAACCCAAAACAACAATGTCTGTTAGCATGATTTTTTTAAAGAAATCCTTCATAATTATCTTCTGAGAAACAAAAAGAAGGCAAGAAGAAGTGAGACATATAGCAATCAAATTGAGCTCTTCACCTTCCCTTGATATTTACTTCTCCTTTATTAAGCAATTTACGAGTGATGACTAATCACTTACATACTACAATACGTAAAATACACTTGTGGTTGTTTGGGTGGGTTTTCAGAGGGACTCAGGTTTCCATAAAATATTTCAGGGAGAGTATAAATAGCAAAAAGGAATCAGCCAGAAAACAGCCGTTAAAAGTGAGACATTCTTGTTGGAAATATGTCTCTGCCTCTCGTATGTTTCCAGGATATCTCGTAATTCAGTGATTAATGTACTTTTTACTATTGTCAGTGCTGCAATGACAGCACTGCTATGGAAAAACACACTGGATTATTCTCTTTCTTGCGCATCAACAGAAATGTCAGGGATGATTTGACTGTCAAAACCTTCAGTACCGAAGTGACGCAAAAGGCTGAACAAATGCACTTCTGTTTTTGATCCTCAGGTAGAAACCACAAAGCTTGTTGCTAGGCAAAAACCACCTTCTTGATATGCAAGTGAGCAAAATTTCATCGGGTGTTGGGATCTTAGCAGTCTACAGGAGCTTGCAGCAAAATTTCAGCCCCTAATTCCTTAAAGCAACTTGAGTATTGCACACAGCAATATGACAGAAAATACAGGGACCCACCAAGTCACTTGTAGATCCACTTTAATGGAAATATAATCTGTTTGTATAGAATTCATAAGCACCAGCTGCTCAGCATACACTGTGGGATGGGAATGCTGAGGTTTTTTTTTTTTTCTTCAATTCTTTTCCTTTTAACAGGATTTTCATTTTAGAAGCTGAAGGTACTATTGAGCTTGAACAACTACAGTCAGAGCTTGAAGAGAAAGGGATGGAAGAAGGCGTGGATGGTCACATACATTCATACAACACATACCACGCAAATTCCAAGAAAAGTCTGTGGGAAGGAATACAATTAATTTATTGCAAGAGTTTAAAAACTATACACAGAAGAAGAACTGTCAAAAAAGAACACGAAAGCAAGCAAAGATGTTAGAAAGCCCTATGCAACGAGCACCAGAGAGCTTACCATCAACTGAAACTTAAGCGAGACACCTGACAAAACCCTCAGAGGCCACTACAGGTGAGCAAGCCCCCTCTGTATTATGTATGAGGTGTTTTAATGGCCTCATAGGCATGGTGAAGCAGGCATTTCAAGATCATTATGCTCCCAGTATCCCACATGTCCTCTCTCAGAGAGGAGATGAGCAGGCTTTAAGGCCAAAGCCATACTCTTAACCACGAGCAGGCAGCAGCAGGCAGGACAGAACTCTGACAGAGCGAAATCCAAGGGCTTTCCTTTAACAAATCTGCCAAGCATAGAGGTAAAAGTCATTCCAAAGCCTGAACAGATCCTGCTACTGAAAACTTGCTGACACTGGCCTTATCTCTAAGCCAGGATCCTTCTCATCCCATCATGATTCTCCACTCTCATGAATGGTTTGCAGGTATGATTCCATGAGCTGGAAGCAGAGTTTTCAGTTGGGATTTCCACTGCCCAATATAAACCTCACCCATATGTATCCAGAGAGGTTTGATTCATTATTGCTTACTCACTCATCAGACTCCTGGAAGCCACTGGAAATGGACTCCAGCATTATCTTAAGATTATCAGTAAACATAACCCTCATTTTTGTCAGATTCTCATGTCTTAAACCATAAACTTCCTATTATTTAACATTTACCTAAATATTCTGGTTTCTACCATTAAGAAAATCAAAGAAAATCTCAGGTTTCGTAATGAAAACAAAAGTTTCAACTCTTTGGTGTCTTCAAAGAAAGCATTCATGATCTAAAACGTCTTGTTTTAAAAAAAAGAAAACAAAACAACAATAACCAAAAAAACACAAAAATCCCAACAACAAAACCAAAAATCCCTCCAAGAAACACCATCACCAAACACAAAAAAGGCAAGCAAAATAAATCCTGCAGTTTTAGATCAAACTACTACTCAATTGTCCATCTCCCAGTCTTTAGGACTAGTCCTAGTCCTAGTCTTTACATCATTAGACTGTGTGCTCCTTTTCACTGTCTTCCCACATTTCCCAAAGAAATACACAAATGCACTTGGAAGCCAAGCTTGCTGCAGTGTATTAGCATAGCAGGATAATAATCCATACCAGTTCTCATATCAAAATGCTTCAATGAAAAAAACCCCAAATCTTAAAGCTGTGAAATGCACTGAATCCTTCAAGTTCATTGATTGTTAAAAGACTGAAGACTAAATCTTAAAAAAGCAGTACAAAAATATTTTTAATTGAAGTGTTTGATGTCATTATTTTATTTCCCACCTCCTCCTCCTCCTCTCATTGTACCCTCCTCATCATCACTAAAAAACCAAATAGTGTGATTGCCTACATTTTCTGTTCCTACATGCCACAGACCTTTGCAAATAAAAGGTAATTTAGACTCATTTACCGATGGCACTTTACCAGAGACTGTCAGCAGACACTATTTTTTCCCATGAGTTAAAAAACATGAGCATCTGCATACAAGCAACAGGGCAGAGGCCCCTGACCCAGCTTAAAAAGGCCAGAAATCAACCATCAGTGGCAGTGGCAGCCAAATTTGATGAAAACAGAGCAGACTGAAACACACTGAACTATATTTCAAATCCTGTAAAAAAAAACCAGTTGTCTCTTAAAAGAGGCAACTAGATAATACAGACCAGCCTCCCAGCTGAAACATCTTGGAATGGCACTGGCTCTCATCCCAGTCTGAATGTGAAACCCAGTATTTACAAATAACAGCAAGGATTCTTGAGAACAGTTTAACAACCAAAGAAAAATCCCAGAAACAAATCATATTTTTGTGGTTTACACCTGATTCCTTTCTTCAAAGTGATCCTCTTGTTTCTAAGAGATTGCCACCAATATTTTTTCACTTTAATCCCCTGTCAGACAACCTCATGTCAATGTCATCATCTTCAGCCAAGTAATAATGATGTTCCCTCCAGCTTGTTATATTTCTGCAAAGCTAGAAGCTTTGCCCAGAAAAATACAGATGGCCTATAGGGAGAGTCTGCTTTCTTTTAATACTTAAGACAAAGCTTGAAAAAAAAAGGAGCTCTTTTATCTGTCACAATGACAATTTGAAGTCTTTCAGGATCAGCATGAAAAGATACGAGGCTGAGTGATCTGGCTAATAAATGTCAATCACAAAACTTTAGTAGGAACTGAGTAACACCCAAACTTTTAACAAGCTAATCAGATGTACAAATCAGCACTCCTGGAATGAGTTGTTTGCTTTAGAACAACCTTCAACACCGCCGGACGCATTTCAAACACATACGCCAAATTTTCTCTCATTCCCCTACAAAATCTGACAAATTTCCCTAAAATCAAAGTCATTAAATTAACTGGTCTCACTGTTAGGTGGTGGAAAACAGCAGAACACTCGTGAGTCCAAAGAGAGAGACAGCCAGGTTCCTAGCCATCCTCAATGCATGCACATCTCCTTGAAATGCACAAAAGTCATTTTCCTTAAATCCCATAATGGAAACAATAGCCAGCATGGGCAAATACACAATTCAAATGGAAAGAGGGACCAAAACTCGTCTTCCCAGATAATCAGGTCTATTTCTCAGCTACTGAAGATAATTATATCACGAAGTCCTCTTTAGAGACCAATAGCTTTATTTTATGACTAGAGGACGTCCAGGGAGGATGCTAATTGTGCTGTAAGGATGTTCAGGAATCTCACTGCTTTGCCAGGACATGATCTCCATTACCCCACTGTACACATCAAATATTTTACACATTTTTTCTTACTGCGTCAGTAATTGCCCTCCAGTTTAATTAGCTTTCTTGATTTCACAATAGTTTTGTCTTCCTGTGGGAATTAACTGTACATCACCTCATCATTTGTTGTTAGGTTTAAAGACGCCCATTTCTTTTAGTTGCCAGATAAACAGGTCTGCATTATTTCCATTACTATGCACCTCTAGTCTGTATGGTTTTTTTTGTCAATCAACACACTGCTTCATCATTTCCTCACTTCTCACCAAGACTACACTCTGAACACAGATGTTCCTTCACCCATCAACAAGTAGTGGTGAGTGCACTAGAGGAGCTCCATTTCCACAAGATCTAAAACCAGTTTAAGGATCGTGAATAACACGAGGACATCCCAGAAGGAATACTATCATTTCAAGATGAAACCCTGATCAACAGCACAGCATAAATGAACCTGGGCTCCCCACAGAGGGGTCTCAGCAGTGCTGAAGGCAAATGAGAGCTACTGCAGAGAGCCAGAGTGTGGGAGCCACCATGGACTGAACTGATGAGGCTACAGATACCCAGCACAAGCTCAGTAAGATAATTAAAGCTGCTGGTGTGATGTCATGATACACTTCTATGCGTAATGACATCTGGTGGAATATACAGTTTACACTGATTTTAATTTTTATAGAATATATGCATATAGTTGAGTTTATCAGAGAAGTTCTTGTTTCTCTAAGTCAAGCCATCCCTGCTCTTTCTTCCTTCAATGCCTTCTCTTTGCCATTTTAATCAGGTAGCTACAGACTATGTCCATTTTGCTTTACACACGGAGCTACAAGAACAACTTAGCTTATTTCTTTACTCAGTTCCTCCTAAAGCTTAAGGATTTCTATAGATAATCCAAGCCCTGTGCATCTGCATTTTGAGCGTACATGCCTTTGAAGAGTTCAGTCTAAGCAGAATGCAGGTAATAAACGAGCAGCCAGCTAAGCCATCCTTCATCATTCACTAATAACCAAACACAAAGCAGTTGAGTCCAAGGGGGGAAAAAAAGCCCACAACATCCCTAAACAAAAGAAATAAAACAATTTCGTACACTATTACCACAGTATTTTAAAATACATAACACTCAGTAAATAACTCAGGCCCATAACTTCCAACATCACCAGGGGATGGAGGCATAAACAGATGAAAATAAATCAGAAACTGACCAAGTATCACTGAGTTTCACATGTGTTTGTCCTGATCTCTTTCTTTCCCAATTTCTGTAATAGCCCTATATTTCATCCTGCCATTTCTTGACAAATTATGTGCATTTTCACTAGCACTACCTTAACTGGCAAATCTTGAAAGAAAATAATTGTTAAGAGCAAAGCAGCATTACACTGATGAAACAGACCGGAGCTTACAACTAGAATTGCCTTAGCAGACAAACACTGACTGCAAAACAGCAAAAAGCCTTCATATAAGAATTGACAAAAAAAACCCTTTATATTCCTCCAAAAGTCTCTTTTGATTACCAGAATTAAACATAGCAGCTAATCCTGCTTTCCTCAGGCCATTTTCTGAAACAAAACCAGCCTCCAGCTGAAGTAAAAGTCTTCCTTCCAGAAAAAAAAAAAAAAAAAAAAAAAAAAAAAAAAAAAAAAAAAAAAGCAATAAAGATGAAAAAAATCAAAAAAAGCAACGCCATACACTATGAGACATCCCCTCATGTACTCTGCCGCTGAGAAAGTACAATTATACCTTCCAAATTCAAAGAGAAGTCATATCAAGCTTGTTTTAATGCTGACTAAGTTTTCTAAGCTCATGTTTCAGCCAAGTTTCCTCTATCAAAACCCACAAAGGCTAGACAGATCCTTTGAGAGTTCCCAGTACCAGATCGTTTTATACTTTTTAATAGGCAATTTTATTAGTTTTTCTTTATCAACAATGAACAGTACTAAAATTTCTTTGATTGTGTTTATCAGAAAATATACTGGAATACAAATGATGACTTCTTTCGTGCATTAGTAGACTTAGGAGAGCAACATTGACTGAAAACAGTTTACATAGACGAAGTCTTACCAAG